>JAUCMX010000008.1:27715993-27820993 GCA_033459395.1 Hemibagrus guttatus
AAATTTAAAAAGTTAATATTATATAATAAATATTCTAGGTATTTTTCCTCACCTGGACACGTTTATCACAATATTCAATTGTAGTTTAATTCTTTTCTATTTTATTTATTTTACAGATTTTAACAGATATTGTCACTAGGATGAATTTGTGAAAATATCTATTTATAATCTCATTTTTAAAGACAAAACATTTTGTTTCATTTGTGCAGAAGTTGCATAACATTGACAAAAAATATTTTCATTTTGATAATACATCTTATTTTCATTATCTTTACGTTTCTAATATTTTTATTTTAAGAATGAAAAAATAAAAGAATATTTTTATATTTAGAATTAAATCATTTAAAATTCATTTTACTTGCAGAAGATGTTCTGCCAACCCTATGGGGGCCCCCCCCAAAACAACAACTTCTAAATTTATTACACACAACAATCAAAAGGCTTGTTCTATCACACCTTGCAAAAGGAGGGGGTTTTTTTATCCCTCTCGGTTTTTCACCCATTGGGGAGTTTTCCTTGAAGCCCCTGGTCCCTCAGGCTCCTCACTAGGGAAAAATTCTGGAAAAACACTAGGCTGTTTGTTTGTATTTTTAAATGTTTCTTATGTTCTGTAAAGCTGCTTTGAGACAATGCTTTTGTTAAAAGCGCTATACAAATAAAATTGAATTGAATTGAAAAAATCAGGGGAGAAATCAGTGATTATTTCATGTAGCTAATGAAAAAATGTCTAAAAATAAAATAAAATATTTAAAATATTAAAATATTTTAATCTAGCTCGCTAGCACTAGCAGTTTAAAATATAGATAGCTAAGTAGCTCATTTTTAATTGACGTTTCTGGTTAAAATATAAATGTTTAACAAATTATTTGCTACAATTAATCAATTAGCTTCCTAGCTCAGCAATCCAGTGTCAAACTTAGCACTTTAGCCAAGATTTAAAGCTTCATCATTTACATTTTAATCACTGATTGTTCTTTTCAGTGGAATTTTCATCAGATTTAACCCTAAAGCACAAAAGATCAACAAAGGAATGTTACAGAGCTAGAAGTTTTAGCCTGCTAGCGCTCAGCTGAACAAATCTATGTGTCTGGCATTAAATAATGAACACTTTTATTATTTATTATTGTATAATATTATTCAATTTAAGTAAAAGGTTCTTTAAATAATTTTGATTGAACATGGAAAGAATTTGGACTCATTTTGTAGCTAAATATGAATAAATATTTCTTTACTTAAGAATAAATTAATTAGTTAAAATAATTAAATAAAAAACCGTTTACAAAATAAATATAAGTGAAGTTGCTTATTTGCAATTTCATTCATAAGAACTCCTAACATAAAAAAATTTTTTTGTTTTTTTTAATCTGTGAAATAAATATTTTCTTTATTTCTATATTCTTTATTGTTTGCTTAATTGGTTACCACTTTTTTTTTTATTAATATTTCCATAAAGTCTAATCAAAACATCGGAAACAAATCAGCCATCATCTTTACATGTTGATGAAACATTAGTCTGTGATTATCTTAAAGTTTCATTTTTTAAAAAATGTATTTTTTAACCCCCCCTGACTCCACCCCCAGCTTTAAACTACATAACATTTTCTTGCAAAGTGTCATAAATCTAGAGCGATGGCTGTAATGAAAGAAACATACATCCTTATTTCTAAATCTCCAAAAATTTACTTACAATTATTTTTACCTTATTTGGAAAATCTGAACAATAAATCAAAGAAGACTTTGACTCCTCCCACATTTAATTCACAAACTTTACATTTCTTTTCCTAAACTTTAAAAACGCTAAAGAGACGCCGAGAACCAGGGAGACGGAGCGCTGTCAAAGATAAACGCATGAATTAAAGATGAATTAAAGTTCTTTAAATAAAAAGTAGAAACTGATTTCTGTAAGAACTGATATGCTACATTTAACCCCACCCATAACCCCGCCCCAAAAATTATACTTCATAACTTCTTATCATGAGGAAATAAAAGTAAACCACAATGTCTACATCTTTAATTTTACTTAAAGTTATTTCTAAATCTTTTTTTTTTTTTAAACGATCTTTATTTAAATTTTAACAGTGAATCGAGGTAGACTTTGACTCCTCCCACATTTAAATGAACAGATTTGACATTTTGAAATCTTCGGCTTTTATTTAAACTTCAATTCTTTTCCCTAACTTTGAAAAAACACTAAAGAGACGCTGGGATGAAAAATTTCCACACAATCTTAAACTTTTGTTTATAATTAAAAGTAAATCAGATCTCTCATAGTAAGAACGGATATGCTAATGTAGCCCCGCCTCTAATCCCACCCCCTCCCAATTTATTCTTGGTAACATTGTGTTATAAAGTAGTTCAAAGTTTTAAATGAAAAAATGAAGCAGATTTAATTTTACAGATCTCTGATTTCAGTGCAAATAAAAGATTTCGATCTTTTTTTTTTTAATTCAGAACTTTTTTAATAACTCCAGGAAGACTTTGTCTCAGATTTTGAAGTTATATTTATCTTTTACAGTAAACTCAGGACTCTAAAGAGACTCGGCCGGAACCGGCGGGACGGAACGCCGCTAAGCAGCGCACACTACACCGGGGTTAAGGTTTATTGTTAATGAAACCGAGTGCACATGTCTACGTGGACAGGTGTGTGTGTGTGTGTGTGTGTGTGTGTGTGTGTGTGTGTGTGTGTGTGTGTAGGCTTTGAGAGCGTCTCTGTTTCTCCGTTACGCTTTGCGATCCCGAACAACGGCGCCATTCATCAGCCTCCTTCCGCCTCTAATCTCTCAGAAAAAGCTGAATTATTTAAACTGCGGAGGAAAAGACGGAGGGAGAGATGGAGGAGAAAAGGGAGGGAGAGACGGAGGAGAAGGAGGAGGTAATCAAAGTGAAAAGAACTCCTGAATCCTAACAAAGGATCGACGACACAAATGACTCCCTATCAGTGCTCCAGAAGTGGAGAGCAATTTGTTTTCTATTAACCAGCGAGACGTTTCTGACAGGACTTTTGTTTTCTTTCGCTTTCTTAGTCGCTGACCTCCGACACGTCCGTCAGTCTGACACACACTTCAATTCTAAACATAATTTCATTCAATTCTATTTTATGACAAAAAAATATAAAAGTAGTGAATTAGACGTTGATTTTGAAGGGGAAATTTGTGTTTTTTGTGTCATATTTAGATCACCTTCACAAACACAATATTTATATTATTAAATTATATAATATATATATACTATCATATTATATTATTGATTATATTATTGATTATATTATTATTTCAATTTATTTATACTTATGTTTTTCTATTTCTTATTTATATATAAATACATTTTATATCATCATATTTGTGATTTATTACAACTGTTTACTCCAGGAAAATGCTTTTTTTCTGCAATTTTGAACTTTTTAATTTATATTTTGTTCATAGTTATGTAAATTTAACTAAATCTTTGACATATAATATTAAAATTAAAACATATAATATGTTATAATTCTAATCAAAGATTTACTGAAGTTAAATAAATTTAAATAAAATAATTTACATTTCATTTCATTTCAGATCTGATTCATTTGAGCATGGACTTAAAAAAAATTATATTTTATATGTATATATAAATCTCCATTTTTAAGTGCATGCTTAAATTAATCTGATTTGAAATTGAAATGATTTTTTATATATTTATTTAGGAATTCTATACATCTTAGCAAATTCTTTACATTTATTCTAAATAAAAACATACAAAGCAATGAGATTTTATTTTCTATTTATTTATTGTGAAATAAAAATAAATAAAAATACATACATTTAATGAATATATATTAATTTAATAAATTTTTGTTAATTTTATTCGTTGAATATAATTTTTATATTTTTATTTATTTATTAAATGTATATATTTTGATGTATTGAATTAAAAATGCTTTTTATTCAATTTATTCATTTAGAAAATAAATAACTCTAACCCATCAGTTAGAACCTGGTGGCTATCAATAGATAGTGTGTCTGATTTAGCCGTACTGTTAAAATGACCCGATCAGACGGGTCAAACTGTATACACACACACACACACACACACACACACACACATATCTTAAACACTGAGAAGGAACAATAAGTTCATTGCACTACCTGAGTGTGTGTGTGTGTGTGCGTGCGTATGTGTGTGTGTGTGTGTGTGTGTGTGTGTGTGTGTGTGGAGCAGTTAAGGTTTCCGGGCTAAGGGCCATGTTTCAGTAGGTTGAATCTCAAAGGCATTTTTGACTGCAGGAAACACACAGCCGCTGTAGAACATGGTCCTGAGGGACACACACACACACACACACACACACTCTCTCTCTCTCTCTCTCTCTCTCTCTCTCTCACTCTCTTTCTCTCATGCCTGGCGTGCACCTGTGTGGGTGAGGATGGGAACGTGTTGACCTCACCTCGAAACATTTGCACAGAGAACATTCACACGGAGAACCCTAGAACATTCTCACAGACGGTTCTGGGACGTTCACACTGAGGCAGTTGTAGACCCCTCGCATGGCGGCTTCTGGAACATTCTTGGGGAGGTTTTTATATAACCATAGCAGAGATGATTCTAGAACGCCCATGGAGAGGTTTCCAGAACATTCACAATGAAAAACTAGTGTATTCACTCTCCGGGGTTCTAGAACAAAATGTTCACAGCCCTAGAACTTTACCAGAGACCGTAGGACACTCACACAGAGGATCCTAGGACATTTCCCTAAAGAACTCTAGATTAGATTTTAGATTAGATTCAACTTTATTGTCATTACACATGTACAAGTACAAGGCAACGAAATGCAGTTTAGCATCTAACCAGAAGTGCGATGAGCAGCAAGTGCTTTATGTACAGAAGTGTAGATAAACTAATATGTACAGATGCAGTACTATGGAGATAAGTTACAGTTGTATACAGTGCATATACAGTATTATCAACATCATATGCAGATATGCTCTGGACATGATGTACAGAATACTATGAATTATGTATAGGTTATACAGTATGTACAGATAAGGGCAGATGTCCTTATGTAATATAATATAATACAATATGTACAGAGCACACATGAGAGCACACATGAGAACGCAAGTATAGACGATTCTAGAACACTCCCGCAGAGCGTATTGAAAAGCACTGACGCGGCGGATTCTAGAACATCAGCTCTGAGACACTGAGAACTTCATCAGAGGATTCCAGAGCAAAATCCTGGAACACTCTAGAAGTGTGGAGCAATGTAGAACACTGGAAAATTCTAGAACACTCACGCAGGTAATAACACTTCTCATTTTAATCCTAGTATTAGTTTTAATTCTAGATCTGAGTTCTAGTCGTTCTTCCATTTCTGCTTTTGCTTTCGGTTGTGTCCTTGTTCTAGTTATTGTGTGGATCCTCATGGTGCATGCTCCTGCTCCACTTCTGGTTCCAGTTCCAGTTCTTATTGGTTTGATCCTGGTCCTGATTTGAGTTTTCCTTCTGGTTTTCAGATCTGGTTCTGGTTCCGCTCACAAAACTTTCTATAGTATTCATACAGAAAATTCTAGAACACTCACACTGAAGACTCAGATTATTTGTACATTTTATTTTATTTAGCATTGGAAAATTATTTAAATATATGATTTATTTATTTGCTTGTTTACAATCGTTATTTCATTGTTTGTTTATTTACATATTGTTCCTGAATGTGCCACTCCCTCTGTGTGTGTGTGTGTGTGTGTGTGTGTGTGTGTGTGTGTGTGTGTGTGTTTGTGTGTGTGTGTGTTTAATATAGTCTCTAATCTATCTCAGACATCTGAACTCTGATAAAACTCTGAGCCATCATCTAGTCGGAACTCCTAAAGGTCAGGACTCAAGTGTTGAGGTCAAAGGTCATCGTGAATGCTCAGGAGCCGATGAGATTAGAGTGAAAAATGCGACTGAAATGAGTGCAGGATTTAAACAGATCCGATTACCGGTCGCTCGATGACTCGTGGTTTCAGCAGCCGGTGACGGGACGTAAGAACCGTGTGGACGCAGCTGTGACGCGGAGAACCCAAGGTCTGAGTCCGAGTCATTTAAAATCTGCTGATTCGTCCTCATTAACGGTTCAATAAAGAGCTTTTGCAGTGTCTGTGTAGCGTAAAGTAACCGATACTCCTGGGACTGTTACGGCGTCTGATTCTCCTCTTTACATTCCTCTACACGCTCGCCTTTTCACGGTTCTCTCTTTACCGTCTCCTTCACCTCACAGAACCACTGTTTCTTTCACCTCCCAATTTACATTTTAATGACATTCTAATGAAAAAAAACTACAAAAAAATCAACTCTGATATGGTAAAAAATATGATATTGTTCTCAACATAGCATTGTCCTAAACACACACACACACACACACACACACACACACACCATCATCATCATCATCATCATCTGATGATGATGATCTGAAGCTAGGACTGTTAAATATAAGATCTCTTTCATCCAAAGCACTTATTATTAATGAACTGATTACTGATCAGGAGTTTAGTGTTCTGTGTTTAACAGAAACATGGATTAAACAAACGAGTGTGTAGCATTGAAGCGTGTTCTCCTGGTTATAGTTATATACATCATCCACGTCTAACAGGCAGGGGAGGAGGTGTCACAAAAACCCGGACATCAATTTAACACATTTGAAGTTCTTTATACTAACTTAACTTATGTAGCCACACCTTCAAAACTTTCAACCTGCATTCTAGATCCTCTACCCACGTCTTTCCTTAAACAGACATTACCAGTAGCTACCGAACCCCTTCTAAAAATTATAAATTCTTCCCTTAGCACTGGCTATGTGCCTAAGTCATTTAAGCTAGCAGTTATCAAACCCCTGATTAAAAAACCAGACCTTGACCCCTGTCTGCTGTCCAACTATAGGCCAATATCAAACCTGCCCTTTATCTCCAAGATCCTAGAAAAGGCTGTAGCACAGCAGTTATGTTCAGACCTACATAGGAATAACATTCATGAAATGTTTCAGTCAGGATTTAGGGCTCATCATAGCACAGAGACAGCACTGGTTAAACTGGTAAATGACCTGTTACTGACCTCTGATCATGGTTGTGTCTCCATACTGGTGTTACTCGATCTCAGTGCAGCTTTTGACACCATTGACCACGCTATTCTACTTGATAGGCTAGAACATGTTGTTGGTGTTAAAGGAACAGCCCTCTCCTGGCTCAGGTCTTATCTGACTGACCGTTATCAGTGTGTAGATCTAAATGGTGACTTCTTTATGCATACTAAGGTTATGTTCGGTGTTCCACAAGGTTCTGTCTTAGGCCCACTGCTTTTCTCCTTATATATGCTACCCCTTGGTGCAATTATTTGTAAACATGGTATTAGTTTCCACTGTTATGCAGATGACACACAGCTGTATGTTTCAGCTAAGTCAGATGAGAGACACCAGATTATTAAGATTGAAGAATGTGTAAAGGACATTAGACAGTGGACGGTCACTAACTTCCTCCTGCTTAACTCTGACAGACAGAGGTGCTTGTACTAGGACCACATGCAGCTAGAAGTAAGCTTTCTGATTACAGAGGAACTGTGGATGGTCTTTCTGTTTCATCTCGTCCAGCAGTAAAAGATCTTGGTGTGATTATTGACTCTTGTCTTTCGTTTGAAGCTCATGTAGATAATATCACTAGAGTAGCCTTCTTCCATATTAGAAATATTGCTAAGATAAGAAATATGATGTCACTTCATGATGCAGAAATATTAGTTCATGCTTTTGTTAGCTCTAGGTTGGATTACTGTAATGCCTTACTGTCTGGATGTTCCAGTAGGAGCATGAACAAGCTCCAGTTAGTCCAGGACACAGCAGTTAGAGTCCTAACTAGAACCAGAAGATATGAACACATCACTCCTATCTTAGCCACACTACACTGACCCCCAGTCAAATTCCACATTGATTATAAAATACTGTTACTGACCTATAAAGCACTAAATGGTCTCGCGCCACAGTACCTGAGCGATCTTTTGGTCATTTGTGATCCGCCACGCCTACTCCAATCAAAGGGTGCAGGTTATTTGGTAGTACCTCAAGTAGCAAAGGCTACAGCAGGGGGCGGAGCTTTTTCTTACAAAGCCCCACAGTTATGGAACAGTCTTCCAATCAGTGTTGGGGATTCAGACACAGTCTCAGTGTTTAAGTCTAGGCTGAAGCCACATTTGTTTATTCAAGCATTCAATGTATAGTTTTTCTTGGGTAAAGGAGCAGATCTGGAAGGTTCATGGGTGTAGAGTGTTTGGTGTACTGGGATGTTTGGATGCTGTCGCCTCACCACTCTCGCAAGTCGCTCAGGTCACTGACTGTGAAGTGTTTGGACGCTTTATGTCGCGGGAAGCCTTCATGTCTGTGACCTTCTGGCTCTCCCTTTCAGTTATGCTGTCATAGCTAGTTCTGCCGGAGTCCCTGCCTGTACTTTACACATAATCTACATTGTCTTTAAACATGATCACAAGCATACTTAATATCTATTTCTCTCTCTCTCTCTCTCTCTCTCTCTCTGTCTTTCTCTGTCGAGCTATACGTCCCACTCCCGAGCTCCCAGTATTCTGAGTTCCCAGTGTGACCACTCGCTCTACCCCTGGTCGGAGTCTCGTCGCTTGGTGGTGCTCACTGATGCTGTGGATGGATCTGTGTGGACAGCCTGTGTCCAGGAGACAGCCGTGGACAGAGTCACTTGGGGACTATAACACCGTCACAGATCTGCTGTTACATCTGTCAGCTTTGACAGCAAGGAATTAGTGTCTATAATGACCTCAGAAACTACACTGACCTAATAGATCCTCATGGGCCCTTGGTTGCTGTTGTAGAAAGGACACTATTTACATTTACATTATTTTCTGTCCAGTGTCACCCAAATTAGGATGGGTTCCCTTCTGAGTCTGGTTCCTCTCAAGGTTTCTTCCTCATATCATCACAGGGAGTTTTTCCTCGCCACCGTCGCCACAGCCTTACTCATTAGGGATAAATAGAGATAAAATAGTTTAATAATTTAATGATTCTTTTTTTCCTCTCCTTTCTGTTTCTCTATTTTTGTGAAGCGGCTTTGAGACAATGTCCATTGTAAAAGGCGCTATACAAATAAATTGAATTGAATCATCAACATCTTATTATTATCTCTCAGAATATTCAGGAACACTGGAACACTTTTCTAGAAAACAAGCAGATGTTTGCAAACAAGCTCAGACGTTTCATGCTGAGCGCTCAGACTGACGATTCGACTAGCTGATTCTAGAACTGATTCCAGAACATCCACACCGATGACGCTGGATCAGTAGCACATTCGCTCTAGAACACTGACACTGAGAATTCAAGCACTTTCTCATCTGAGAACGTTCACACTGAACGGAACCGATGTGAGGATTCTAGAACTTTCATGGTGATGATTCCGGACCCTTCGTACTAACGATTCTTTGATCAAGACCTGTCGCAGTTAGGATTTTTCCCTTGCACAGCAGCGTAGAGAACGTTCACACAGAAGATTCTGGAAGATTCACCCTGAGGATTTCGGATCTTTCACAATGAAAATACCTGAACGCTGAAGCTGAGGATGCGAGAACCATTGCAACGAGGATTCTAGAACTGCTACACTGAAAACACACAGATCATTTGTAAAGTTTCTAGAACCATCTCCCTGAGGGTTCTGCCAGGCTTTTACTGCTAATCCAAGAAATGCTGTAAAGATTCGTCTTGACACGCTGTTCATGCACAGAAGGTTCTAGAACCTTCTCAATGAGGACTGGAGAACCTTCAAAGTGCGGATTTTAGATCCTTCACCCAGAGGTATGTGTTGTCCAGATAAACAGCGTGAACAGAAATGGAAAGCAACATGTGAGCCAGTATATATCTCCAAACTAAACGCTGATAATCACACACATACACACACACACACACACACACTGTTAATTATTATTATTGTGTATTATTATTATTTATGTATTCTGTTGTCCCGGGATCTGACTGTAACTTGGAAAGTGCCTGTGTGTGTGTGCGTGTGTGTGTGTGTGTGTGTGTGATTTCCATACCATCCCTCTATTATTAATGACTCTGACCAGCAGCCGCATGGATTTGAATAGTGAGCGATGGAGGGATGAAAGGGCAGATTGAGGGATCCGATAAACGTTGCCATGGATCAGATTAAAGCGGTTGATAATAAACTTTCAAGGAAACAGACATGACAATCTCTCTCTCTCTCTCTCTCTCTCTCTCTCACACACGCACACACACACAAACACACACACACAGGGTTAATTTCACGCCACAGTTTGTGTGTCAGCTGTCAGTTTAACACCGATAAAATTCTTCTTTGTTTTTTGAGGAAAATCTGTTTAGAATTATTTTAGTTTCGATAAAACTAGCAGACGTCATGATCCTAAATAATAAAGAATTGAATTATTAGAATTACAATAGAATTATATAGCAGAGATAGTGGCTCGCTCATTTCAGCATCTATATTAATTAGTATTTTTCTTCAGTTACTATCTATAGAAATTCACCTACACAATGAAGAATAAACATTAAAAATGAAATGAAATAAATTTATACTGTAAGTCCTGTGACAGAATGATGAAGGGAATAAATAAATGAACTGAGAGGAGTCAAATTTTTGTAAAACCACAGTGACACCTAGCAGCTCTGAGAGAAACAGCAGCTCTGTGGGTCTTACTGTCTCACTGCTCTCAGCCAATCAGAATACACCGTACTGCTCTCAGCCAATCACAACACACTGTACTGTTATCAGCCAATCAGAACACACTGTACTGCTCTCAGCCAATCACAACACACTGTACTGCTCTCAGCCAATCACAACACACTGTACTGCTCTCAGCCAATCAGAACACACGGTACTGCTCTCAGCCAATCAGAACACACCGTACTGCTCTCAGCCAATCAGAACACACCGTACTGCTCTCAGCCAATCACAACACACTGTACTGCTCTCAGCCATTCACAACACACCGTACTGCTGTCAGCCAATCACAAAACACTGTACTGCTGTCAGCCAATCAGAACACACTGTACTGCTCTCAGTATGTGAGGTAAAAAATAGAAATAACAAAAAAGAACATAAAGCTATTCAGAGTGTGAAGAGTGACTGTGACATCATAACACTGATTTTTTTAAACATACAAACATAAACAAAGATCTCTGTATCTGTCTTTCTGTCTGTATCCCTCTCTTCTGTCTTTCTCTCTGTCTCACTTTTTGTCTCTCTGTTCCATTTCTCTCTCTCTCTCTCTCTCTCTCTCTCTCTCTCTCTCTCTCTCTCCTCCCCCCACAGGTCTTCCTCTCCCAGAGGATTAGCGTCCGTGTGTAACTCATACTGTACTGGCTCCTGAGACGCTCTCGCCCCCACGCCCACACATAAATACACTATTATTGTGAGATTAAGGGAGATTAGCCACCCGTGTGTGTGTGTGTGTGTGTGTGTGTGTGTGTGTGTGGATGTGAAACGGAGTTTAATGCCACGCTTATCTGAATTCCTGCGCTCTTTAATGTGTGTGTGTGTGTCTGGGATGGTGGTTGTGGTTCTGGAGGAAATTGTGAGTTGAGTTGCAGTTAAAGCCGTTCTTTGTAAAATCAGAGCGAGGGCAGAACGAGCTGGCGCGCTCAGACGAGACTCGGCTTTACACTATCGCTTTCCGCTCGGCTTCGTACTCAAACACACTCCGCTTTTTCCGAATAAAACGCTGTACACACCGAGCACAGGCCTGACTGCACCGCCGACATCTCACTACTCACACACACCAAGCCAACCTCTCACTTCACAGCAAAAAGAATAATGAGCATTTCTGCTTCCTTATGAAACGTCTTCATGTTGTTAGCTGTGTGAGGGGGAGGGGCCAGGATATTACCTGTTAATGGAGTTTTTTTTAATTGAATGCAACAATTTTCTGCTGTGCAAAAAAAATATTTTTATTTATTTGGTTACTTTGGTTAGTCAGCTGGCGAGTTAGTTTGTTGCATTTTCTTATTGTGTTAATCTTTTAGTGTATATAGTTATTACTATTTATTTATGACATTATTTGTTAATTAGTTAATTAGTTATCTAGTTAGCATTGGATTATATATAATGTAGAATTTGATATATTAAGCAAATATACGGGTCTGGAGATTTTTTATTCTCTCTCTCTCTCTGTCTGTCTCTGTCTCTCTCTGTCTGTCTCTCTCTGTCTGTCACTCTTTGTCTGTCTCTGTCTGTCTGTCTGTCTGTCTGTCTCTCTCGCTCTCTCTCTCTCTGTGTCTGTCTACCTATATTAAGCAAATATATGTGTCTGGAGATTTTTATTCATTTTTTAAAAGGAAAGATTCTCTCTCTCTCTCTCTCTCTCTCTCTCTCTCTCTCTCTCTCTCTCTCTGTCACTCTTTGTGTCTATCTCTCTCTGTCTGTCTATCTCTCTCTGTCTGTCTCTCTGTCTGTCTGTCTGTCTCTCTCTCTCTCTGTCTGTTTGTCTTTCTCTGTCTGTCACTCTTTGTGTTTATCCTCTCTCTGTCTCTCTTTCTCTCTCTCTCTCTCTCTCTCTCTCTCTCTCTTCTCTCTCTCTGTCTCTTTGTTTCTCCATCTACATTTTTCCTTTCAGTCTTTCTTTGCCTCTCAGTCTATTTATGTCATTATATAATAGATTAGAATTAACAGTTAATATATTTTAGATACATTTATCTATCGTGTGCCCTCATTACTTCTTCCAAGGTCAGTCAAAGCTCTACTTTTGACCTTTGACCTTTGTCCCTCATCTTTTATATTATTTCTTCTTTTTTTTTTGGATCAAAAGTTTCACTAGGAGAGTATCTGTAATTTCCTCCTGCTCTTTAGAGCAGCACGCCGACTTTTACTAATGCTTCCTGCGCTCGAGCTGTTTGGCCCGGAGTCAGAATACACACACACACACACACACACACACACACACTTGGTGATTGATGGGGTGATGATGAGTGGCAGGATAATCTGAATATTTAGTTAAGGCCATCCGGATGCCTTTACCTTTACCTGCAGGCGAGAAAGAGATGATGGAGAGGAATGAAGTGAACTTTTCTTAGGCTCATTGTGTGTGTGTGTGTGTGTGTGTGTGTGTGTGTGTGTGTGTTACAGTAAACCTATATAACTCTGTATAAAACTCAAATAGTTCTATATTCAAGTCATGCAAACTTCTCGTGTAAATAATAAAATGAGTCATGTGTGAAATTAGACTTTTCACATAATTTTCACAAATGATTCTTTTTTCCACATCTCTTTTGACATGATTCATTTATTTTAAACTTTATTTGAAATTTTTACACATTAATTATTTATTTAGTAAACTAAAGCCGTAAACTAAAGCTAAACATCACATAAATTAAAATAATAATAATTAAAATAGATGCTTAAATGAACTGAATCATGAATACCCAGTGACTTTGACTCTTGAATTTTTTGACTCACTACATTTTCATAAGCAATGCCTACTTTTACTTTAGCAAGCTACCTCAGAAATCCTTATTAAGTCTTTCTAGTCACTCATATAGTTTTGAATAAATTCCGATTTTTACCATTTTCATGGGTTATTTTTCGGCTGCTCTTTCAGTCGCCGTAAACGACTTTTCTGATGTGTGAGTCAACTCCCATCGTTCAGCTAAAGAACCGCATTAAAGAACCGAATAAACGAATCGACTCTCTCGCAAATGATTCATCGTGAATTACCGCAGAAAACAAATATGGCTGTGGTAAGAAAGTTATCGGTTAAAATGGTTATTATTATTATTATTATTATTATTATTATTATTATTATTATTATTATTATTATTATCAGTGGTCTTTCGGTCTGTCTTCTCAATTACGAAAGAAAACTATAAGATTAATTTGTGTTTTTTATCTGTATTTTTAACAGATTATAGTTTATCGTTGCTGTAGCACGGAAATTTACCTCAGCGTCCAAGCTAACGGTCAGAAATCCTGTCAGGTTAGCTCATTCTGATCCCTGAACACTTCTGTGGAGAAATGCTAGGTATTTCCCCCCCACTTCACCCCATTTTAAATTATTTTCTTACATTTTTCCCCCACAGAAATAATCATGTTTTTATTCAGTCACGCTCTTTCTAGCTAACAGTGTTGCTAATTTTATTCTGGGTAAAGTAGCTAAGAATACTAAAAGAAGTCCCAGATGATGCCACGGGCTAATTTGCATATTCATTAAATATGCATGCTCATTTGCATATCAAAACTTGTTATATAAAGAAGTTCTCAAGACAAATAGAATTTTAATGGTAATTAGTTGTAAGGAAAGCGGGTATAGTTTGTGAATGGAATTCTTCCCTCTGATTGGACGAGACATCTGTCACTCAGGTTATAAGGGAAGTAGGAAATTGTGTATCTAACTTTATTTCTTGTACATGTGTGGAGCTCTGCCTTCACTTTAAACCATTATTTTCATCTTAAATATTTTAAAGAAAATAACAAACATATATATTTATATTTATAAGAAAATGGAATTCATTCAGCACTACTTTGAGGAAGGGCGTTCATATGGCGTGATTTCGGATATACTGATAGCGTATCATGGCGTAAAGATTAGTTTGCGATCTCTAAAAACACACCTGAAGAACGCAGGTACACTATACTGCCAAAAGTTTTGGGACGTCTGCCTTTACATGCACATGAATGTAATATGGAGTTGTCCCGCCCTTTGCAGCTATAACAGCTTCAACTCTTCTGGGAAGGCTTTCCACAAGGTTTAGGAGTGTGTTTATGGGAATTTTTGACCGTTCCTCTAGAAGTGCATTTGTGAGGTCAGGCACTGATGTTGGACGAGAAGGCCTGGCTCGCAGTCTCCGCTCTAATTCATCTCAAAGGTGTTCTATGGGGTTGAGGTCAGGACTCTGTGCAGGACAGTCAAGTTCCTCCACACCAAACTCACTCATCCATGTCTTTATGGAGCTTGCTTTGGTCACTGGTGTGCAGTCATGTTGGAACAGGAAGGGGTCATCCCCAAACTGTTCCCACAAAGTTGGGAGCATGAAATTGTCCAAAATGTCTTGGTATGCTGAAGCATTAAGAGTTCCTTTCACTGGAGCTAAGGGGCCGAGCACAACCCCTGATACACAACACCTGAACTCAATGACTTGGAGGGGTGTCCCAAAACTTTTGGCAATATAGTGTATGTTTGGAAGACCAAACTATTCCAGATTAAAGGATGTAAGGAGCGCTATAAGAGCAGAGTTGTGTTCATACACACACCATTCCAATTTCTACTGCTGCAGCCTGCTGGACTTCCTGTATATCCTGAGTGACAGATGTCTCGTCCAATCAGAGGGAAGAATTCCATTCACAAACTATACCTACGCTTTGTCTGAATTGTTCCTGTGTTTTCAGGTTTGTTATTGTGTTTTGCGCTTCACGGCCACTGTAACAAAGGCAACAAATCTAACACTAAAGTCATTAAGCAACACTGCTAGCTGTTACACTCTCCTCAACGAATTAGCTAACATTACCACAATTATGGTCGGTCCCACTGTATATACCCCTTTCGGGCCGACTACGATTACGTCACAGCGCTAGCTGAAGGCAAAACAAAGGGAAAACTGGAGGCGGTCATTACAAACCAGTGCAGAGTCGGCTACACGAGGAACACAAAAGTCACACTTATGTGACAGAATCGACGTAGTACAGGCTCCAGGTTGAAGTTTTATCACATACCTGCTGCCAATGCAAAAAAAACATGACAAAAAAAGACAAAAAAAACATGACAACTGTGGTCAAACTCAATAAAACGAGCGGACTGGACAGAAACGATCATCAAAAATGCTGCCGTTGCAGCGCGCACTTCATATCAGATAAAGTTAAAGAAACTATTGTATTTGGTTGGTGTGGTTTATGGTTTGGTTTCGTGTCTAAATATTTCTCATGCATGCCCACCTCATCAGAAATTTGGGAACAATTTGTAACGCTAACTTTTTAGCATGTAAGTTAGTTAACTGCTATAATAGTTTATACGCCTTCAGTTTTTCTTTACTCTACACGCTGGGTTTTTCTATCAGATCGGTGTAGATGTCAGCTCACTCAACCGGAGGTCATCCTGTCACATTGTCCATCCATCAAGTGAGCGTGTACGGGTCGGACAATCCGGTTCCTTCTGTTAAAGTTAATTTTTTCAAACAACATTCTCAGTACTGGACAGTGAGTGACCTAACATAGTCAGATAAATTGGGATTTTGACCAGTCATTGTTTAAAAACAAACTCACAAAACCTGATAACTAGCACTTGTAAAGCGATCAGGGAAATCTTTCTTCCTCCACCTAAGCTCCGCCCACAGAAAAAGTCATAATGTTTACTAACAGAAAAAGGGTCTGTAGACAATTAATATATAAATATCGATGTGTGGTTAAAGAAAGCGAATCAGTTTGAAAGTCTGTTTGAGACACTGAAGATCTCCATGCTAATCTGGAGTCTGTATGCTTCTGTTACTTGTTAGCTACATTAGCCTTTAGCTGCAGTGAAAACAAAACATTCCAAATAACTAAAAAAAAAAAACTGAACCGCGGCTTATTTTTTTGGAAATTCTTAGCAACCAAACAGGCGTCAGTTCAGTTAAGGTTTTCTTTAATCAGTGAAAGTAAAGACGGCATTTCCCCTTTGAGCTGGTCGTGTTCCAGACTCGGCTCGGACTAAACCTTCTCTGCTTTCATTCCAGAGAAACACTTAAAAGGTCATGGGCGAGATCGGATTGTGCTGAGCGGACAGATTTTAACGGTTTTAAAAAAAATCCTTCTTTCTAACACGGATATAATTTGTCTTTAGTGCTGCACTGATACTCAGTTACACCACACATTGTGATACTTAACACTTCCAATATCAGTTTTGTGAGGTCACATCATTTATCTTTAACTTTAAACTAAATAAATTAATAAATTGCAATGCTCTGCCACTTTAGTCTTCATTTTTTGTCTAATGTTGGTATAAATGTGTTTGGAAGGAGTCTCCAGTGTCAGCACTTGATGGATAGAGAGATAGATATATGGATGGATGGATGGATAGATAGATAGACAGATAGATGGATAGATAGATAGATAGATAGATAGATAGATAGATAGATAGATAGATAGATAGACAGATGGATAGACGGACAGATAGATAGACAGATGGATAGACAGACAGATAGATAGACAGCTGGATAGACGGACAGACAAAAGGACAGATAGATAGATAGATAGATAGATAGATAGATAGATAGATAGATAGATAGACAGACGGATAGATAGACGGATAGATAGATAGACAGACAGATAGATAGATAGACGGACGGACAGATAGATAGACGGACGGACGGATAGATAGACGGACAGACGGATAGATAGATAGACAGACAGACAGATAGATAGACAGTTAGCCAGATAGATAGATAGACAGACAGTTAGCCAGATAGATAGATAGATAGATAGACAGACAGATAGATAGCCAGATAGATAAAGAGATAGATTTTTTGTTGTTAGTGGTTTTTTTTTTTGTTTTTGTTTGTTTGTTTGTTAGAAATCTTCTTAGATGGAAATTTATTTAAAATGAATTTAAAGGTAGAGAAACCTCCAGAAAGCTTCAGCTTGTGAAGAAAGTGGCTTTATTTCCATTCAGACTGTAGTCACGTGTCGAGTGCAGATTTACATATTTATCATGAAATTATTGTGATTTGTGAAACAGCGAGTGGGAAAAACACCATATCTGTCTTCCTGAATAATCACTGAAATTTAACTTGGATTAGTGTTTAATAACCGCTGACTTTAAACAGGGAACAATGCACTCTCTCAGGTTGGGCTGTATAGGTCAGATTAACCCTGGACATGACCTTTGACCCATAAATCCAAACAGCACTTAACCGGCGTGAGTATTATGGGATGTTGATGATGTGTGAATGAGGCTGTGTGATGAGTGACTAACATCAGTGTCAGTGGAGTGAAGTGTGTGAAGTGTGACAGCGCCCTCTAGTGCACAAGAGAGGAACAGCACCGTCCACCTATGGCTGTGTGAGGGGTTCTAGAGCGAGACGTTCTAGAATCATCCGCACAAGCGTTCTTTCTCAGTGCAAAGGTTCTAGAATCCCTTTTATAATAATATTTGGAAAAATTAACTGTTTATTTACCTACAGAGTAAAACCACTGCACAATATGTAGAATAACGGTAAATAAATGTAGCAAAAATATTTAAAAAAATATATATATATTATATATAGAAATGACAATGATATGATGCATTTTAAATAAAAAAAAACTAAAACCAATAACTTCTCTGAAAAATTACATTGCTGAATTTTTCATTCAAATATTTCAGCAGCTTTAAAAAATAATTCTTAAATTCAGTCTTAAAACAAATTAATTCCATATAAAATATTCCAGTTAGTATCAATAAAACACACATAGTATATTAAACATAAACAAATAACAAATTAATAATCTTTATTTCTTTTTAAGAATAATAATAATAATTATTATTATTATTATTATTATTATTATCAATATATATTTATAAGTACATTGTTTTATTGATTTTCTACATGATCATCCAAATATCCAAATAAATATGTTAGGATTTTCCCAGTGGAATAACGCTAATTATTATGACATCAGAATTTATTTTTGTGTGTTTACAATGATTAAGTGCTCGATTAAATAATTAGAATATCTTTGAATTTAATAGAAATGGAATTACAGGTTTGAATAGAATTAAAAGCAATACACTGCTCTACCACTAGGTAGTGATATGAGTACACTGAAATTACATTCATATACACACTGATTACAGTCTGTGAGAAGTCCTTTCCTCTGTTACTATGGTAACTATCACACATCTCTGTAACATCACAGAAGTGGTAACAGTACAACTGGTATAGTCAGTGGGACTATTTTTAGTTTCTCTATCTCTGGCTCTCTATTTCTCTCTCTCTCTTCCTTCTCTCTCGCTCTCTATTGCTCTATTTCTCTCTCTCTCTCTCCCTTTCTCTCTCTCTTATTCTCTCTCTGTTTCACTTTCACTTTATCTCTATATTCTCTATCTCTCTCTATCTATCTATCTATCTATCTATCTCTCTCTCTCTCTCTCTCTCTCTCTATATATATATATATATATATATTTTTTTTTTTTTTTTCTCTCTCTTTGTTCTTTCTCTCTTTCTATTTCTCTCTCTCTCTCTCTCTCTCTCTCTCTCTCTCTCTCTCTCTCTCTCTGACTTTACACTTGCCATTAAAATGCAATCACTATAATCCAATCAAGCAGATCGGATCTTCAGCCAATCAGGACACAGCGAGTTTACACGTGTTCAGCATCACGTGGCTGCTGTATCTGGATATTTGATCTCTCTTTCCTGCACAATATTTAAATAAGTCTGCAGAGGAAAAATGGCTCCGCAAAGTCCACCTGAATTGATGGGGTTTTATAAATCTTGTAAAATGAAAAGGTTGTAGAGGTTTCACATGGTGCTGAGGTGGAGAGCAATATGGGTCTGTTACGCCCTGAATATGGGTCTGTTACCCCCTGAATAGGGGTCTGTTACCCCCTTAATATGGGTCTGTTACCAACTGAATATGGGTCTGTTACCCCCTTAATATGAGTCTGTTACCCCCTGAATATGGGTTTGTTACACCTGAATATGGGATTGTTACCCCCTGAATATGGGTTTGTTACACCTGAATATGGGATTGTTACCCCCTGAATATGGGTCTGTTACTCCCTGAATATGGGTCTGTTACCCCATGAATACGGGTTTGTTACTCCCTGAATATGGGTCTGTTACCCCCTGAATATGGGTCTGTTACCCCCTGAATATGGGTTTGTTACACCTGAATATGGGTTTGTTACCCCCTGAATATGGGTCTGTTACTCCCTGAATATGGGTCTGTTACCCCATGAATACGGGTTTGTTACCCCCTGAATATGGGTCTGTTACCCCCTGAATATGGGTCTAGTACTCCGTGAATATGGGTCTGTTTCCCCCTGAATATGGGTCTGTTACCCCCGAATATGGGTCTGTTACCCCCTGAATACGGGTCTGTTACCCTCTGAATATGGATCTAGTACTCACTGAATATGGGTCTGTTACCCCCTGAATATGGATCTAGTACTCCCTGAATATGGGTCTGTTTCCCCCTGAATACGGGTCTGTTTCCCCCTGAATATGGGTCTGTTACCCCCTGAATACGGGTCTGTTCCCCTGAATACGGGTCTGTTACCCAGTGAATATGGGTCTGTTACCCCCTGAATATTTATCTAGTACCCCCTGAATATGGGTCTGTTACCCCCGAATATGGGTCTGTTACCCCCTGAATACGGGTCTGTTACCCCCTGAATATGGATCTAGTACTCCCTGAATATGGGTCTGTTTCCCCCTGAATATGGGTCTGTTACCCCCTGAATACGGGTCTGTTACCCCCTGAATATTTATCTAGTACCCCCTGAATATGGGTCTGTTACCCCCGAATATGGGTCTGTTACCCCCTGAATACGGGTCTGTTACCCCCTGAATATGGATCTAGTACTCCCTGAATATGGGTCTGTTTCCCCCTGAATATGGGTCTGTTACCCCCTGAATATTTATCTAGTACCCCCTGAATACGGGTCTGTTACCCCTGAATATGGGTCTGTCACCCAGTGATTATGGGTCTGTTACCAACTGAATATGGGTCTGTTACCCCCTTAATATGAGTCTGTTACCCCCTGAATATGGGTTTGTTACACCTGAATATGGGATTGTTACCCCCGAATATGGGTCTGTTACCCCCTGAATATGGGTCTGTCACCCAGTGAATATGGGTTTGTTACCCCCAAATATGGGACTGTTACCCAGTGAATACGGGTTTGTTACCCCAGAATATGGGTCTGTTACCCCCTGTATATGGGTCTGTTACCCCCTGAATATGGGTCTGTTACCCCCTGAATATGGGTCTAGTACTCCCTGAATACGGGTCTGTTTCCCCCTGAATATGGGTCTGTTTCCCCCTGAATATGGGTCTGTTTCCCCCTGAATACGGGTCTGTTACCCCCTGAATACGGGTCTGTTACCCAGTGAATACGGGTTTGTTACCCCCTGAATATGGATCTAGTACTCCCTGAATATGGGTCTGTTTCCCCCTGAATATGGGTCTGTTACCCCCTGAATATGGATCTAGTACTCCATGAATACGGGTCTGTTTCCCCCTGAATACGGGTCTGTTACCCCCTGAATACGGGTCTGTTACCCAGTGAATACGGGTTTGTTACCCCCGAATATGAGCTCACGTGCAATGGCAGGGCTGACACGTGACATGATACGTCATCTTTCACATCTCTGACGTTCTTCTGTGACCTAGTGATGTAAAAGTAATGTTTGATCAGTGAAACGTCACCGGGAGAAATTAGTTCACACTGTAAAGTAGAAAACGTACAGATAAACTCACAAACTCTGTGAAGAACGCTTAAATAATTCAGTTTAGGAATCCTAGCTGTTTTATACATATAACTGTGATAAAAGGCAAGAAAGTAAATAAATCTCGTTTCTCGTACTGATATTTAAAAAAAAAAGTTTTTAAGACGGAAAAGATTTTTAGGAAAATGTAAACCCTCAAATGTAAGTCACACTAATGTGCAAAATAAATATATTTTTATATTTAGAATATAAGGCTGGTATTGTCTCAGCCAGATCTGATTATTTTTCTAAAATGATTAATGACAATCAGGGAAATTCAAGACTACTTTTTAATTCTATTAACAAATTGCTGAATCGTAAAACTGCCTCTCATTTTACTTCTTCTGAACATCTCTGTAATAAGTTCCTGGATTTCTTTGGCACTAAGGTCGAAAATATTCGTAGAGACTTATGTGCTTCTACTTCATTGTCCTCTTCAGCTGTGACTTTTCCCTGTTATTCTGGTTCTATGTTTTCAAAATTTTGCACACTTGACACATATTCTCTTTTAGCATGAAAGCAGTCACTTCTGTATTAGATCCCATACCGACTGGTTTGTTTCAGTCATGTTTTGCTTCTCTGTGTCCTGTTGTTATAAGCATTATAAATGACTCTCTGTGTACTGGGGTTGTCCCAACAGCTTTTAAAACGGCTGCGATTACCCCGGTACCTAAAAAGACAAATACTGACTATGAAAACCTTGCTAATTTCCGTCCCATATCTAATCTCTCTTTTCTTACTAAACTTTTGGAGCGAGTTGTTGCTTCTCAGTTAATTTCTCATTTAGCTGAGAACAATCTATTTGAGCCTTTGCAATCTGGCTTTCGTAAATTCCATAGTACTGAAACAGCTCTGGTTAGGGTTACCAATGATTTGTTAATCGCTTCAGATTCTGGCTGTCTTTCAGTTTTGATTCTTCTTGATCTCAGTGCCGCTTTTGACACTGTTGATCATTTAGTTTTAATTAGTCGTCTTCAAACTTTTTTTGGTGTCTCTGATACTGTTTTAAATTGGTTTAAGTCCTACCTCATTGATCGGCAGCAGTTTGTTGCCATGGGTGGATTTAGATCTGAGGTTAAGGCTGTTCAATCTGGTGTGCCTCAGGGATCTATTTTGGGCCCTCTGCTTTTTAATATTTATGTTTTCCCTCTCGGCCAGCTTTTGAGATCACTTGGTCTAAAATTTCATTTTTATGCAGATGACACTCAGATCTATATTCATTTTAAACCTAATGAAACTGTGCCTGTTGATTTTATTTCTGAATGTATTTCTAAGATGAAAGAATGGATAACTGAAAATTTTCTTTGTCTTAACAGTGAAAAGACAGAGATTATGCTCGTTGGTTCACCCCACCAACTACGTAAATCTGGGTCAGTCAAGCTTTCTCTTGATGGTTCAAATGTGGAGTTTCAAACAAAACTGAGAAATTTAGGGGTAATTTTTGATGCCAATTTAACATTTGAGCCACATATCCAAAATACTGTTAAAACTTCCTTCTTCCATCTCAGAAATATTGCCAGATTGCGTCCTATGTTGTCATTTACTGTTGCTGAGAGACTGATCAACACTTTTGTGTTTTCCCGTATTGATTACTGTAATGCCTTGTTGGCTGGGGTGTCAAACGCTACCTTAAACAAATTGCAGGTTGTGCAAAATTCGGCTGCTAGAATTCTTACAAGAAATAAGATAAGAGATCATATCACTCCTGTTTTGGAGTCTTTGCATTGGCTCCCCGTTAGGTTTAGGGTTGATTTTAAAATTTTGATGCTTACCTATAAGGCCTTGCACGGGCTGGCACCTCAATATTTGACCGAGCTTTTAATTCCCTACACTCCAACACGTGACCTTCGTTCTTCTGGAACGGGTCTTTTAACAGTTCCCTTAACTCGTTTAAGATCGATGGGAGATAGGGCTTTTTCTTCACTTGCTCCAAAACTATGGAATTCTTTACCGATTGAGATAAGGCAAGCTAAATCTCTTAGCATTTTTAAATCTCAGCTTAAAACACATTTTTTTAGGGTAGCTTTTAATTAAATCGTTGAATTTTTCCTTTTTATAGTCTATTTCTGTTGCTCTAATTTTTATATTATGTGTGTGTATCTTTGTTGTTTTTACTTGCTTTTGTACAGCGCTTTGAGATGTACTGTTAAAGGCGCTATAGAAAATAAAGGATATTATTATTATTATTATTATTATTATTTAATATATCTAATGATTTCACAAGACTGAGCAGTTTATTACAGTTCCCCCAGCGGCCAAAACATTTTACTGCAGTAAATACTGTATTATTATTATTACTATTATTATTATTATTATTATTATTATTGCTGTTTACAAACAAAAACTGTAAATATTAAATTGCTCTAACAAGAATGATTTCAGAGAAATTATTTGAATCTATTAAATTTTTTAAATCTCTTGAAATATTTTAATATATCAAATTTTGATTTTAAACTACATCAAGTTTTATTTACATTTTAATCAAGCTCACTTTTTAATCTAACAAAATACAAAATTCAGGTTCAGGTCCAATTCAGTTTAATTTCTTTTAGTTCAGTTCATTAAATTCATGTCCACCAGGGGGCGCGCCAACATTTTTCAAATTTAATTTCTTGGCATTTAATTGCATTTAATGCATTAAAAAAACATTTAAAAATATAATTTCAATCTGAAATCGGTTTTGAAGTCACAAATATTTAAAATATTATTTATAAAGTTGTTATATAAATTTGGAATTATTATACAAATTTAAAAAACTTTTTAAAAAATTATATACAGCTTTATAAATGTAAGTGTGTAAATTCTAACGTCAGTGACGTGAAGTTCACGCCACAAAATTAATGCTAACTATTCTCACATCTTTAAATGTTTGTACGACATGTACAATAAAGACAGCCTCTGAAATACAGAATAAAAGATTTTATTAAAACTCCGCCCTTGACTTGTTCATATTATACTCATTTATTAACACACAAACAGGTAAACATCGACAACAAGGAAAAATAATTACTTGCACGAGTCTCCGATTTACATAAAATATGAAAAATTAATACTCTTTAACTACATTAACAGAAGAAAAAAAATCGGACTGATTGCGAGAGAGAACGGATTGGATAAATATAATATCTCAATCATTTTATGATCAAATTACAAAAGGAAATTTAAGATTTAGCATTTTTGAAGGAAAAAAGATAAAACAGTATTTAGCTTGTAGGCTTTCAGGATGCAGTATTGTTTCTAGCGTGGTGGAAAGTTTACAGTTTAATGCTACAGACACTTTAAAGGAAACCTGTTAGCTACATCCATCGCTCCAGCTTCGTTTGGTAAGCAGTAGGAAAAACAGTAGGAAAGCTGCATGTTAAATATCGAGATATTTTTTTATATTACTGATTTTTAGCACACACCCGACCACATTCACGTTGCCTTAGCAACTCAGATTTAGCTTAGACTCAAAGCATGCTAGCAACAGAGCTTCACTTACGGAAGATTGAGATGACACACTGTTTTGGATAAAGGTGTTATAAAGTGCTTTAAAACCTTTTTTTTTACGTTCATGTTATTATACTAACAGTGTGTGTGTAAAATACTCTAATTTATTAATTTACTCCAGTTTACTAAAAGAATGTCATACTGCTCTCAGCCAATCACAACACACTGTACTGCTCTCAGCCAATCACAACACACTGTATAGCTCTCAGCCAATCACAACACAATGTATAGCTCTCAGCCAATCACAACACACTGTACTGCTCTCAGCCAATCACAACACACTGTATAGCTCTCAGCCAATCACAGCACACTGTACTGCTCTCAGCCAATCACAACACACTGTATAGCTCTCAGCCAATCACAGCACACTGTACTGCTCTCAGCCAAACACAACACACTGTATAGCTCTCAGCCAATCACAACACATTGTACAGCTCTCAGCCAATCAGAACACACTGTACTGCTCTCAGCCAATCACAACACACTGTACTGCTCTCAGCCAATCAGAACACTCTGTATTGCTCTCAGCCAATCAGAACACATTATATTGCTATAGAATTACAGTTATGGTTGTTTTAGGAATAAAAATGTTTACTTGTCATCCACTTTATATTTTTAATTTATTCATAAATTGTTTTGTTTTTTTACAAATATTTCCTGGTCATGTGATATTATTTTGAATTATTCTTTATGCTACATTATATGCTTAAATGAGCAAATGTATAAAGTTATTAATATACTGCACTGGACTGTCTATTCTGTCCAACAAATTTCTTTCATCTTTAGTCGTGGGGTTTGTCTTTTAGGGAGACTTCAGTTGGCGGTAAAGGTGAGCAATATGACACAAAACATCACAACACAATACTTGGCCATGTTTTTATCATGATACTTATTTCGCTAAGGTTTACCCTTCAGGTGTCCTGCTTTATAAAACTCTTACTGTGTCCTTCTAGAATTTAAAACGAATACAGAACTTGGTCAAGGGATGTGACGGCTGCTACAATACTCTTTAAAAATGTACAACACCGTTGAAATCGTATAATCACATCGCTCAGCTACAGTGACCTGAACACTAACAAAGCAACACCACCAAAAAAAAAAAAAGGGGCGGTCCTTACTGAACACCACGCGCTCCTCTACTCGTTTCTGGACATAAACGTCAATAAACCTAGTTACATTTTTATACGTGATTACTTTATACATTGATGTTATGTCCTGCTATGGTATTGTACATTGTTGCTAAGGTGTTTCTGTTTGGTTGCTATGGTGTTACAGGTAGTCGTTAGGCTGTAGTTTGGTAATCTTGTTACATCAATACATCTATATCAGATATCAGAAAACTCTGTTACAGTGCTCACACTGGAGACTCCTTCCATAAACGTTACAGAAACACGTTTCTTCTCACAGAACATTTCCTTTGAGTGAGCTGTTGCTATGGAAACGATAAGGTATCAGAGCGAGTGTATTAACACAAATCTGCACATGCTAGAGAGTCTATGTTAGAGAGAATTAATCAACACCTTCTGACCAATCAGAGCGCAGAACTCAGCCTCACTGTATTGAAGAAACTTTGCAACAAACTTTCACTAAGGACCACCCCTTTCTGTATTGTTAATGCATTCGTGTTTTTATTTATCTTGCACTTCCAGGCCACCGTACTCATCTCTATTACTTAATTATTAGCACAGAACCAAAAAAAATACTAATAATAACCAAACCTTTCTGAAACATCTAAAAATTTCTTTGGACGATCAGGTGAAGCAAACTTGACCTTTAACCTACATTCAAACGATCCGGTCAAAACGGGACGAAGCTCAACAATTTCGAGCTCAACAACTAATAGCCGTGTGGAATTGTGGGGTGTCGAATCGCTGAGGAGGAAGGCACTGAAAAAATCTCAAATCTCCCAGTAAGACGCTCCA
Source organism: Hemibagrus guttatus (assembly GCA_033459395.1). Lineage (NCBI taxonomy): Eukaryota > Metazoa > Chordata > Actinopteri > Siluriformes > Bagridae > Hemibagrus > Hemibagrus guttatus. The sequence continues at coordinate 27,742,832 of JAUCMX010000008.1, forward strand.
GCATTCGGGAAGAATACAAATCTAAAAAACGTCCAATACTTGTTTTTTTGTTTTTTTTTACTTTGGGAAAATAAATCTGCCAAAGTCTTTAGAAAAAGTCTTCTACACAACAATTAATACCATTACATTATTTATAAAAAAAAAACCCCCCCCCAAAAAAAGAAAAATCTTCAGATACTATTTGGTGGTTAATTTACCTTTCATATTCATACGTATGTATTTAGATTAGAAATTTCGGCAGCGTTGTACATATTAAAATGGATTTCTTGGCGCTACGTCGTCTTTTCAGTGACGTTTAATGTTTAAAAAAAATTCCGAAAGAAGAAAAATCCACGTCACAGTGTTGAGCCGAGGCTGCGGGCGGATGTCCGACAAGTCTCCTATGTTAGAGCGAGTCCACGTGGCTGTACTTCACCCGCCCCACTGCAGACAGTCGGCATGGTGACGGGAGCCACGGCAACAGCATCTGGTAGTGGCGAGGGACCACGCCCTGGACGTTTCGCTCGAAGTAGCTGAAGAGACGAAACCACCAGACACGAGAGAAGGCGTTAATCTGCGAATCCTGCTTCAGACACTAAGGAGAGACAGAATACACAACATTATTTATTTATTTTTTGTTATAATAATACTTACTTAGTTTTATTTATTATTCATTCATTTGTTTATTAATTTAGAAAGGTATAAATAAATTAATTTATTAGTTTAAAAAATGCATTAATTACATTTATTAAAAAGTTGTTTGGTTGTTATGATATCTTAGTTGGATGCTAGGGGCTTTCTCTGTGGTTGCTATGATATTCACATGGTTGCTAGGTGGTTGCTTTTTTTTGTCTTAAGTGATTGGAAGGTGGTTGCTATGGTAGAGTACATGATTGCTAGGCTGTTGCTACATGGTTGCTATGATGTTGCAGGTGGTTGCTAGGCTGTTTCGAGGTGGTTGTTATGTTATCTTAGGGGGTTACTGAAATACTGCACTGTTACCACTATGGTATTGTACATGGTTGTTAGTGTGTGTCTATTTGGTTGCTTTTGTGTTACAGGTAGTCACTTGGCTGTAGTTTGGTAGTTGCTATGTTATCTTAAATGGTTGCTATGGTGTCGCTAAGGTCTTGCTATGGTGTTCCAGATGGTTTCTAGGGTGTTGATAAGTGGTTGCTATGGTGTTCCTGATGGTTGTTAGGTGGTTGCTATGGTGTTCCAGATGATTGCTAGGGTGTTGCAAGCTGGTTATCCAAGAGATGTGGGGTAAAAGAGCAGAGAAAAGTGAGAAGAACATTAAATGAAGAACGGGACTGTCTGATCCTCTATGGTGATTACTGTGTCTGTCACTGAAAGTCCCTCCCTCCCTTTCTCCCTCTCTGATTGGACAGGTGAGTCAGTGTCACTCGGGCCACACCCACCTGCTGATTGGCCAGAGTGTGGTACCACCAGAAGAGGCGTGTGGTGATGAAGTACGCCACCACCACGTCCACCGTGTAGTGATCATGAGCCCAGAGGATGCAGAAAATACCACTGACGCTCAGACCGAGACACGCCCAGTGATAGGGCCAGAACCTCCGCGGAGAATCTACACACACACACACGCAGCACACACACACACACACACACACAGCGCACACAGCACATACACACTTTAGAACTCTTAACAGAAGTAATGAGAAAGTAATGTAAAAGCAAAAATTACCACAAGGTGGCACAACTGAGGCATTTGTGTGTGTGTGTGTGTGCACACTTACACTCTTTAATAAACAGATATGTTAGCGTTAGCATGACGGTGTGTCCACTGTACAGATAATCACCACACAGGGAGTGAGAGCCAGTGATGGACAGACCGCCACCCAAGATCATCTTCATAATGCGCCTCAGCTGAGCCTCCCGGTCACCAAACAACTGAAAAACACACACACACACACACATATTTGACTTCCTGGTTAACAACATACCAGAGTTATCAGTCAGTCCAGACAAATCCTGAGATTAAAAATGAAATTATGTCTAGATTTCCCTCTCTCTCTCACACACACACACACACACACACACACACAGTCAGCACAACTATGATACTGTTGCCATACTAGATTAAAATAAAAAATAAGGAAGGTTTTTTAGTAGATGAAGAACGTCACTCAAAGTGAAAACTTTTTTTTTCCTTTTCTGGGCTGTTGGCTCATGTGAAAGAAGACTCTCGAGTTTGTAAATTTGCTCCAAAGTAATGCCTTTTTTACAAATTCTAAACTCCGAGGATATTTTCACAAATCAGTTTCAGCCCTAAGAAAAATAATCACAGGTCAAAATATTAAAAAACATTTATCAAAACATTTAGAAGGAATCAGTGACTCACTGAACCTGATTCCTTCTAAATGTTCTTTAATATTTTGACCTGTGATTATTTTTCTTAGGGCTGAAACTGATTTGTAAAAATATCCTCGGAGTTTAGAATTTGTAAAAAAGAAACACACACACACATTCAAAAAACGATATATATATATATAAAGCCCACTTCCTTTTAGAAACTCAAACCAGTTCCATCTCAATTCAGTACATAGGATCATGGCCACACACACACCCATGCGCACACACACACTCTCTCAGTTCCTTATTCTACTTATAAATTCTGTCTTATCTTAAAGTGAAAGTTAAGCCAAATTCTGACTAGTAATAATGAAGCCTACAATTTGCATTGTGTATTTCGTGTGTGTTACCTTGGGCGCACATTTAAAGTGCAGGCCTGGCACAGGTAAGGTGGTGATGTACATGGTCACACACCGGTACAGGTACAGTGTTCCAACGATAAAAAAGAAACGCCGTCCAACAATGGACCTGAACACACACATATACACACACAAAAAAATGCAAAATCAGATCTGTGATACTGCCAGTGTATCTGAACAATATGACCACCTGCCTAATATAGTGTCGGTCCCCCTTTTGCTGCCAAAACAGTCCTGACCCGTCGAGGCATGGACTCCACTAGATCCCTGAAGGTGTGCTGTGGGATCTGGCACCAAGATGTTAGCAGCAGATCCTTTAAGTCCTGTAAGATGCAAGGTGGGGCCATCATGGATGGGACTTGTTTGTCCAGCACATCCTACAGATGCTGGATTGGATTGAGATCTGGGGAATTTGGAGGCGGAGTCAACACCTCAAACTGGTTGTTGTGGTCATCAAACCATTCCTGAACCATTTCTGCTTTATGGCACGGAGCATTATCCTGCTGAAAGAGGCCACAGCCTTCAGGGAATAGTGTTTCCATGAAAGGATGTACATGGTTTGCACCATGCACGTGTCACAGTAACATCCACATGGACGACAGGACCCAAGGTTTCCCAGCAGAACATTGACCAATACTGGACACTGCCTCCGCCGGCTCGCCTTCTTCCCATAGTGCATCCTGGTGCCATGTGTTCCCCAGGTAAGCCACGCACCCGGCTATCCACGTGATGTAAAAGAAAACGTGATTCATCAGACCAGGCCACCTTCTTCCATTGCTCCGTGGTCCAGTTCTGATGCTCACGTGCACACTGTTGGCGCTTTCGGTGGTGCACAGGGGTCAGCATGGGCACCCTGACCGGTCTGTGGCTATGCGGCCCCATACACAACAAACTGTCCTACACTGTGTATTCTGACCCCTTTCTATCAGAACCAGCATTAACTTCTTCAGCAATTTGAGCAACAGTAGCTCGTCTGTTGGATCGGACCACACGGGCCAGCCTTCACTCCCCACGTGCATCAATGAGCCTCGGCCGCCCATGACCCTGTCGCCGGTTCACTGCTCCTTCCTTGGACCACTTTTGATAGATACTGACCACTGCAGACCAGGAACACCCCACAAGAGCTGCAGTTTTGGAGATGTTCTGATCCAGTGGTCAGTTTTTCCTGCTTCTAATACATCAACTTTGAGGACAAAATGTTCACTTGCTGCCTAATATATCCCACCCACTAACAGGTGCCATGATGAGACATCATCAGTCTTATTCACTTCACCTCGCACTGCTCACAGTGTTATGGCTGATCGGTGTATATATAAAAGCACACATCACACCCTCACTGTTTCACATGCTGACCCGTGATTTAGCAAGTTGAATTACAGTTTGTGTTACACACTGACCTGCTCTTTAGGAGTTTGTGTTACACAATGACCTGCTTTTCAGCGGGTTGTGTTACAGTTTGTGTTACACATTGACCTGTATGTAATGTGTTGTGTTACAGTGTGTACCTGTGTTTGAGGTGGATCCACTGTATGGTCCAGATGGCGACGAGCAGCATGCCGTTGATTTCACAGATGGAGAACGCCCACTGCACTCGATCAAACAGATCAAAGAATTTATCAGGAAGGGGCGGAGACTCCTCTTTGGATGGCACTCGTTCATGTACGATGGAAATCACGATTGACGTGGTGATGAAGCAGCACAGAGCATACCCAAAGGCCACGCCCGTTTTGTACCACTCTGTGGGAAACGCCGTGCGCTCACTCTCCGACAGACGAGGAATATGGATCTGAATCGCGTCCGATCGGAATCCGTTCTTCGGAGCCCCATTGTGAATCTTCCCGTTTCCGACGTGCCCATTGACATGATGATTGTTTCCATGGTTACCCATGTGGTTGGAGATGCGCAGCGTCTCCAGGCGCTCTAGAAGACGCCTCCCGTTGTCTCCAGCAACCAGACACAGCGGCGGGTTTCGGAAATCTGACTCGGAGAGTCGCAAAAGAGCCGTGCCGTCTACGTCCCTGAGAGCATCGGCGTATTCCGGCATTCCCTCCTCGGCCAGCCAATCAGAAACCTCTGCTGCTGACCAGCGCCCCACCTCCTTCATGGCCGTGTCATAGAAAGTGCGGAGTCAGTGTGACATCACAGCACAAGATAAACAGTCTAGAAGTCATGATGTCGCCAAGACATTGTGGGACATCAATAAGGTGGGTTCACTTTTCACCCCTCCTCCCCCTTTACGTATAAAAATGGAACAGTCCAAAAATCTTCAGAGATGATTCCTCTAAAATAAAATAAAATAAAAAAAAAAACACAAACTAATTAACAAATCAATTAATACAAACTGACAGCGATATTATTACTGAGGGGAAATTAAATAATAAATAAATAAAAATAAATAAAGTTTACAGGAAAAATATAATTTAACTTTGCATTATTACACTTTTATTTTTATAAACTATTATAAATATTCAAAATAAATAAAAATAGAATAATGGTCTAATATTAAATATTTACAACACAACAAAATACCACAATAAAAGTTTTATAATGTGAAAAACAACATAAAGGAAAAACCTATTTATTTAATAAAACTACAAAAGAATAATTTCTTGCTTAATCATCTGAATGTGATTAATCAAATTATTTTAATACTGAGGGGAAAATATTTAATATTAATAAATAACGACGTATAAAATATTCTGCATCTTTGTTTGTTACTGAACACTGAAACTAATACCTTCATATTTTACATAAACACATCAGACTGCCTCACGTTCCTCTTCTTATAAACATGTTTACAAGAACAAATGCGAATTAATTTGCTAAAAAATAAAATTGTTTTAAGTCAAAAACCTAAATATAAATAAAGTTGAACTCTCATTTTACTTATTTTTCTTTTTAGAAAATAATTTTTCTTTGTCTAATTTATATTTAGCATTTCAAATATTAAATATTATTTAACAATAATAATAATAATAATTATTATTATTATTATTATACTAAAATATTAAATACTTGGTTGTATTTGAGGTCAGAGATTTATTGATTTAAAAAATAAAAATAAAAGAAACTAACAGCAAATTAAATAAAATTACAACTTTACTTCTTCTGATTTAATAAGCTAAAATAAATAATGTAATAAAATTATTTATTATTAAATTGTCAGAATTGTAATTATGATTACGAGTTTAATATTAGTGTTAATATCAGATAAACGTTCAGGACTTTTGGACCTGAAACGTGAATTTTACTGTGAAAACACGATGTGTGTGTGTGTGTGTGTGTGTGTGTGTGTGTGTGTGTGTGTGTGTGTGTGTGAGAGAGAGAGATAACTGTTCGGTGGTGAGGGCATCAAGGCCAGTGAACAAAACAACTGTGAGCTGTACTTTAATCTCACACACACACACACACACACGGATGCCACTTTGTTTAACTAATAAAAATAAACAGAAAAAACACTACAAGTTGTCTCAAATTGTGAACAAATATAATTAATAAGATTAAAAAACTTGTGGAAGTTGATCATTTAGCTCGTATCAGGTTTAGCCATGCTGCTGCAGCCAATAAACAATAAACAGCTCGAGTGAAGCTGATTTTTAATTTCTTAAAATATAAAATAAACATATTAGTATTAAGGAGAATAAATAATTAATATTTATAACATGATTTATACAACATTCTGCAATAAATGATTGAATGTTTTAAAAAAACTAAGTGATTTAAGAGAGTGAGAGAGCGAGACAGAAAGTGAGACAGATTGTCATTCGCCACGTCAGCTGTGTTAACAGACCTTTAGTCATGAAAATGGTTTTTATGAAGCAACATGAGAGCACAAACACACACTCTCTCTCTCACACACACATGCACAGTCACTCACACACACACACAGATAAGTAGAGAAATAAAGATAAGATCTCAACCTGGAGGCCAAAGTGTGTTTAAAGCAGACAGAGTGGTTTTGTGGTTCCTCTTCACCTACTGAGAAGAATGTGGGCCTTTACACAGGAATGTTTACCATAGACCCTATAGAAGAACTTTTCACATTCATACACCTTCATCTGTAGAGTCCTGACCAGCTGCTCGGTCAATGGAACTGAATTAAATTATACAACGTCATATTATTTTACACACACACACTTCCTGAATCATCTGAATTCTTCTGCAGTTATCAGGGCAGCTCTTGGCTGCTTAGCAAGGTTCTAGAATCTTCAGTGTAGGGATCTAGAGTCTTCAGTGCAGGGATCTAGAGTCTTCTGTGGAGTTCTAGAGTCTTCAGTGCAGGGATCTAGAGTCTTCAGTGCAGGAATCTAGAGTCTTCTGTGGAGTTCTAGAGTCTTCAGTGCAGGGATCTAGAGTCTTCAGTGCAGGGATCTAGAGTCTTCAGTGCAGGGATCTAGAGTCTTCAGTGGAGTTCTAGAGTCTTCAGTGCAGGGATCTAGAGTCTTCAGTGCAGGGATCTAGAGTCTTCAGTGGAGTTCTAGAGTCTTCAGTGCAGGGATCTAGAGTCTTCAGTGCAGGGATCTAGAGTCTTCTGTGGAGTTCTAGAGTCTTCAGTGCAGGGATCTAGAGTCTTCAGTGCAGGGATCTAGAGTCTTCTGTGGAGTTCTAGAGTCTTCAGTGCAGGGATCTAGAGTCTTCAGTGCAGGAATCTAGAGGCTTTTGTGGAGTTCTAGAGTCTTCAGTGCAAGGATCTAGAGGCTTCAGTGCAGGAATCTAGAGTCTTCAGTACAAAGATCTAGAGTCTTCATTGGAGTTCTAGAGTCTTCAGTGCAGGGATCTAGAGTCTTCAGTGCAGGAATCTAGAGGCTTTTGTGGAGTTCTAGAGTCTTCAGTGCAAGGATCTAGAGGCTTCAGTGCAGGAATCTAGAGTCTTCAGTACAAAGATCTAGAGTCTTCATTGGAGTTCTAGAGTCTTCAGTGCAGGGATCTAGAGCCTTCTGTGGAGTTCTAGAGTCTTCAGTGCAGGGATCTAGAGTCTTCAGTGCAGGGATCTAGAGTCTTCTGTGGAGTTCTAGAGTCTTCTGTGGGGCTGAGTTAGTGTCTAGAGTCTTCTGTGGAGTTCTAGAGTCTTCAGTGCGGGATCTAGAGTCTTCAGTACAAAGATCTAGAGTCTTCATTGGAGTTCTAGAGTCTTCAGTGCAGGGATGTAAATTCAGTTCAGACGGAAACGTAACACTGCTCAACAGCCAAACGTAGACTTACTTACCGAGACTGAAAGAAAAAGTGCTTCACTGAAACACAAATTCATCTTCTTTTGTTCTGTAATTCTTTCTTAAACAAAACTGACACTCACACACCTGCTGTACTTTCCATTTAGTCGGTGAATATTTACACACACACACACACACACACGTTAAGTTAAACACACAAAGTGCCAGACAAACACAAAAGGCAAACACACCCTAGTGCTGAATTATTTAATAATCCACATACTGTGTGTGTGTATGTGTGTGTGTGTATGTATGTGTGTGTGTGTGTGTGAGAGAGATAATGGGTGTGTGTGTGAGTGTGTGTGTATGTGTGTGTGTGTGATTTGAGGTCAGTGTTGTTGCCACACTCTCATCTCTCTTATTTTTATTGGACTGTTTACAAAGTGCACTATTTAACATCCACATCAAAAAGCAGAGTGTAGGAGCTCCGCAATCCCATAGTGCACTGCAGCAGAATAGTGACTGTATGTGCAGTGTGTGTGTGTGTGTGTGTGTATGTGTGTGTGTGTGTGTGTGTGTGTGTATCAGTGGAAAACTTTACACTGTTGGTTGATTTGAAAGTCAGCATCTTGAATAAGATTCATTCTGATAGCGTGCCATTTGGCTCCACCCACATGGTGTTGGACACGCCCCTGTTCCACTTTGGTGGCACAGACATCAGGTGATATTACCTGGAGTTTGTGTTGAAATCAACGCTAGCTGCTCATGCTAATTACAGCGTTATGAACTGAAGTGCTGTCATTCACGCAGGTTCAGTGAGTTTATCAGGAAAAGATTTTCAGAGCTGTGACTGTTGACTGACTGAAGCTGCTCTTTGCTAGCTAGCGGACGCTCTTTGCTAGCTAATGGATGCTGACGTTAATTCACCCTGTTATTTAACGTCATGTTAGCTTCTGTAACTGAAAACAAACAGCATTCGACTTTTCCTCTCAACACAAAGTTTGTCGGTTCTGCATGACGTAGCGTAGCGCTCTACTCGCCGTAACCTCATTACTAAGATGTTTCGTTAAGGTCAGCCGGTCAATCCTGAACGAAGCTAGCATTAGCAGACTTTGGTTTGTTGCGTCACTGCATTCACTCACGCTGCCTCGCTAATTATCATCCTAAGCTAGCTCAGACATCACAAGGTCAAAACCACGCCCTTTCATCAATATCCAAACACGTGAAAAATGATCCCCCAGGGGAAGTGGGCGGAGCTACAAACAGTACTGCAGGCAGCCAGTAGAGGGCCTTGGAGTCATGAACCGTCTCAGTGTTCACACAGTGGAGCATTATGGGTAATTACACCATTTAAATACAAATATATTTATAAACAGTGTTCTTTTTTAAAGCAGTGAAATTTCAGTTTCCTACTTCTGTTTTTTATGACCACTTCCTGAATTTTATCCATGTCATTTCCTGTCATTTAAACAAACATTTAACTCTCACATTTATTTCCCACTTCTTTCTTCTCAAGGTCATGATTCAGTTCACACTAATGATAATAATAATAAGAAGAAGAAGAAGATATAAAATTCATAATAATGATAAAAAATAATAATTATTATTAATAATAAGTGATCTTCTTCTTCTTCTTCTTCTTCTTCTTCTTTTTTTTGGGCTTTTCCATTCAGGGGTCTCCACAGCGAATCATCTCTCTCCACCTATCCCTATCTTCTGCATCCTCAACCCTTGCACCCACTAGCTTCATATCCTCATTAATTCCATCCATATACCTCCTCTTTGGCCTTCCTCTTTGCCTCCTGCCTGGCAGCTCCATGTCCAACATTCTCCTACCAATATACTCACTCTCCCTCCTCTGAACATGTCCAAACCATCTTAATCTGGTCTCCCTAACTTTGTCCCCCAAACGTCCAACATGAGCTGTCCCTCTGATGTACTCGTTCCTAATTCTGTCCAATCTTGTCACTCCCAAAGAGAACCTCAACATCTTCAGCTCTGCTACCTCTAGCTCTGACTCCTGTCTCTTCCTCAGTGACACTGTCTCTAAAATTAATAAGTGATGATAACAATAATAATAAAATTCATAATAATGATAAAAAAAATAATTATTAATAATAAGTGATGATAATAATAATTATAATAATAAAAATAACAATAATAGCAATGATAATTATAAAAAATAATAATAAATAAAATAATAATGATGATAATAATGATAATAATAATAAAATACTACTACTTCTATTACTACTACTACTACTACTAATAATAATAATAATAATAACAATAATTCTAAAGAAATATTAGAAGTAATTGAAGTTGAAAAAATATATCATATTTAATTTATTGTGAATTTTTTTCTACTGATACAGAATCATAACATTAAAACATCTCAAGTTAGTTAAATGTTTATTTATTTATCTTGATATTTATTTACTTTATTAAACAAATTTCTTTAATTTGTTTGTTTCTTTACTTACTTAAACAAATACACAACCTCGGTTTGTTTGTTTGTTTGTTTGTTTGTTTGTTTAACTGTGTAGCTATAAACATAACTAACAAATGAATATCTTTATGATGTAATAACATCTGGAGTAAACGATGTGTGTTTATTATAATAAATACACACACTGAATAAATACAGAACATTTCTGCGAATTAATTATCTTTATTATCACTCTCATTTAATCTGTTTGTGTGTCCAGTGTGGCTGTATATTATAATGACAGATTATTGACCCAAAAAAAAGATGAGAAGCACTCACATTCAACACACACCCACAGTCTGTGTCTCTCTCTCACACACACACACACACACTCACATACACACACAGTCTCTCTCTCTCTCTCTTTCACACACACACACACACACTCTCTCTCTCGCTCTCTCTCACATACACCCTCTCTCACACACACACTCTCTCTCTCTCTCTCTCTCACACGTTCACCCTCTCTCTCTCACACACACTGTTCTGCATTGAGTATTGATCCTAGTGAGAGATTAATGTTGAATCTGCAGACTGTGGCTATATTTAGAGTCACACACGCGGCACTTCCCTTAAAGTGGGACACCATTCACAGCAGGAAAAAGAAGAGGAAAGGGAGTGGAACACACACACACACACACACAGAAAGGGTGGATCTACAAAAAATTTCCACTGAGTTGTGTATTACTGTAATCTGTACTGGAAGTGTAAAGCCACCAGTTTAGCATTTAATGCACTCCGTGTGTGTGTGTGTGTGGGTGTGTTAAAGGTTCCATGCAGAACCCTTTTAGAAAGGTTCTTGTAGAGAAGCAGGAACCTTTATCCATCCACAGAACCAACTGGTTTCAGAGTGTACAGCGTTTTGTTTAGATTTAATCATCACTAAATTAACACACATCTGCAGTTCCGCTGGGAGAACTGTAACCGGTTCTGTGTGGAACCCTAAAACACATGGTCCCCATTAGAGCCTCTGTCCAGTAAGAAAGAAAGAGAGAGAGACAGAGAAAGAAAGAAAGAAAGAAAGAAAGAAAGAAAGAAAGAAAGAAAGAAAGAAAGAAAGAAACTCTATTATCTAAAGAAAAAGTCTTCTAGAGTGCTGAGCTGTTAGCTTTGTTTCTGTTAGAGAACCTTTACTGGTTCCATGGTGGAAACCAGCAGCAGGAGCTTCCTCTGTGAGAAAAAAGTCAGCAAGACGCTTCTTTAATCCCATCAGTGATCATTTAATCATTTCTGTCATGATGTCTGTTCCTCCTCTAGCTACTGTAGGTAGACAGAGGTGTGTGTGTGTGTGTGTGTGTGTGTCAGTGTACCAGAGTACAGTTACACACACACACACACAGAGAGAGAGAGAGCTGAACAGCTGGCTGAACCTGTGTAAAGGTAACATCTAATAAATCAGCTTTACCTGACTCATCACTGAATCAATAAGGAACGGTGTGTGACGTCACAACCTCCTGCCACATGAATGAATGACACACTCACTCACACACACACACACACACACACACACACACACACACACACACACTAATCTGAAGTGTCATGCATGGGATCAGAATAATAAAAATGAAAGTTAAAGTCAAACTGATCCTGATCCTGAAGCTGGAAATAATTTGTGTAGTAATAATAATGAAAGCAATAATTATAAACAAACAAACAAACAAACAAACAAACAAACAGTTTATCCATGAAAGAGCGCGTGGAAAAGCAGGCCAGGAGATTAACGCGGGATTATTATGGCCTCGTCGTGAACACACCAATCCTAACCGGAAGCTTTGGCAGTAATAATAACGTTATTAATAAGAAGACAGAGCAGAGTCTCACCGTTATGATGTCACACAGCCGACTTGTAGCTTCGGGTAGAATAACACACACACACACACACACACACGCGCGCGCACACACTCTGTGGCGCATATAAACACAATAACACAATCAGGAGCACAAGCTGCACCTCCGAGCTTCATAAAGCGTCCTTCTCCCGATTACTCACACCCCCGCCGAGGCTCACGCGCCCCTTCCGCTCCGTCAAGTGAGAATAATCCCGTAGTGTTGTGTGTGTGTGTGTGTGTGTGTGTGTCCGTGCGGCTGTGCGTCTGCTCCTCCAGCCTGCGTAATGTGTGGAAACTGGACTGGAGGCGAAGGAAAAGAAAGTGGGCGTGACCATGGTGTCGGTGCGTGCCGCGTCATCGATGATGCCGGAAGTAAATTCCTGGAAGTGTATTAGGAATGGGATCTGTATATCTGTACAGTTAGCACAACGGCTAGCTGTTTACTTTGTAAGCTTGTGCGAACAATCTCAATAAAATTACTTATATTTATAATAAATAAATAAGTAGATTAAATCGAGATTAGTCCTTTATGCCTATTGTGGAGTATAAACTTGTTTTTCTGGTCTAACCGGGGCTGGCATTTCAGTTCACCTGTAATTCTAAACTAACGTGACGCACTAATATGACGTCGAACAGACCACAAATGATTCATAGTCGCATCCTTCATCATCTATATCATTCATTCATTGTCTATCCGAACTACACTCGGGTCACGGGGAGCCTGTGCCTATCTCAGGCGTCATTGGGCATCAAGGCAGGATACACCCTGGACGGAGTGCCAACCCATCACAGGGCACACACACATTCACTCACGCAATCACACACCCAGGACAATTTAGAGATGCCAATCAACCTACAATCCATGTCTTTGGACCGGGGGAGGAAACCGGAGTACCCGGAGGAAACATGCAAACTCTACACACACACAGCTTAGGCGGGAATTGAACCCCCAACCTTGGAGGTGTGAGGCAAACGTGCTAACCGTGTCCACAAGCCACCGTGTCCCTCTAAATTTTATTTAGTTTAGTTTAGTTTTTATTTTATTTTATTTAAATAAAACTTGGGGGGGCACGGTGGCTTAGTGGTTAGCATGTTTGCATGTTTCCTCCGGGTACTCCGGTTTCCTCCCCCAATCCAAAGACATGCGTGGTAGGTTGATTGGCATCTCTAAAGTGTCCGTAGTGTGTGAGTGAATGAGAGTGTGTGTGTGCCCTGTGATGGGTTGGCACTCTGTGCAGGGTGTATCCTGCCTTGATGCCCAATGACGCCTGAGATAGGCACAGGCTCCCCGTGACCCGAGAATAGTTCGGATAAGCGGTACACAATGAATGAATAAATAAAACTTTAAAAATAAAAAAGATGAAAAGAATTTGATCTCTTCACCAATCTCTGATTGCTTATTAAAAAAAAACGAACACTGAATGAAAAAATAATGATTAAATAATTATTGATTTTTTAAATTCATTTTTTGTTATTTTTTAATAACAATGCAATGGCTAATTTTAGGTCTTTATTACCCTGTTGTACCAGCTTCAGGACCAGAAAGACTTTCTACATTTGTTATTTATTATTGTTGTTATTTGTTTACCTAAACCAAAATAATGATGGTTAAAGTGGTCACTTTCTGCCCGTATGTTTGTCTCAGTTTAATGAAAAAATGTTTGTTTTGTTATTATTTGTTATTTGTATAGCCCTAGTGAGAGCTAGAGGTAGCAGAGCTGAAGATGTTGAGGTTCTCTTTGGGAGTGACAAGATTGGACAGGATTAGGAACGAGTACATCAGAGGGACAGCTCATGTTGGACGTTTGGGGGACAAAGTTAGGGAGGCCAGATTAAGATGGTTTGGACATGTTCAGAGGAGGGAGAGTGAGTATATTGGTAGGAGAATGTTGGACATGGAACTGCCAGGCAGGAGGCAAAGAGGAAGGCCAAAGAGGAGGTATATGGATGGAATTAATGAGGGTATGAAGCTAGTGGGTGCAAGTGTTGAGGATGCAGAAGATAGGGATAGGTGGAGAGAGATGATTCGCTGTGGCGACCCCTGAAGGGAAAAGCCGAAAGAAGAAGAAGAAGATTTGTATAACCCTAGTAGAGTATTGTCTTTAATATAAAAGTCTCAATGAAGGAGGCGTGGCCTTTGATGTTAGTCTCAGTGAAGGAAGTGTGGCGTCTGTGTATCAGACTCAGTGAAGGAGGCGTGGCTTATATAGTTATATACACTTAATGTAATAAAAAACGTAATCGAGTCAGGTATGATACAAAACATCAGGGTGACTTTATTTAAACCAGAAATGAAAACTGCAGCACTAATGCAGACCTTTCATTAAGCACAGAGCTCCCCCTATCGACTCTATAGTGTACTGCACATCACTCCTCACTTCCTCCATATCCTCATCATGACTGCTGGAATCCTGCATGACTTATACAACACTTCTCAATTTATTTCAGTATATAACACATTATACTCTTACACTACTTAAGTATATAACATGACACTTATGTAACGTTTATATAATACTTTTGTCATACTTACAGTATAAAATATAATACTACTCGTCATTGAAATATTGTGTACATCATTTTATTGTCCTCACAGTGCTTTTTTCTGTCTGTCTGAGGCCAGTGGGTGGAGATACAGCTAGCCAATGACAGCCTGAGTGGGCGTGGCTTGTAGCACAGTTGTAATAGGATTAAATCTACTTCTATATAAACAAAGTGACCTGATTTCACTCAATCCTTTGTGTGCATTAGGTCTGAGTAAGTAGACTGGTCAGCCTGTCACGATGAAAAGGGGGTGGAGCTTCTGCCACTAATCAATCACAGTGTGAGGAGGTGGAGCTCAGTGTTGAGAATCAATGTACACAGTCAGAGTGGAGCCATTTGGGGAACTGGGTGACATTTCCAGCAGCACAATGAGTCTCCTGTGTTTATTTATGGTCGTGATTCATTTACACGCCTCGTCGTTCGCGCTTCCGTCGTCCTGGTGTAACGGAACGTCACCACCTGGACACATTCCACCCAACGCTCTGTATTTCAACACCAAAAGCCGCTATGAAGAAGTGAACCCTTATCTCATGTCCGATATTTTGGCTATCAACGAGTTATGGGTGAAACCTCCATCTCCACAATGCAAAGCCGTCCACCTGAGCGTCATCATCAGACACGGGACCCGCTACCCCACCTCGGGGAACATCAAGAAGATGATCCAGTTCTCGAAGCTGGTGAAGAGCCAAGCTGATCTCAGCTGCGTCAAGGAGCTCCAAACCTGGAAGATGTGGTATAAGGAGGACATGGACGGACGCCTGGTGGAAAAAGGACGCTCAGATCATAGACATTTGGCTCAGAGGCTGATTAAATCGTTCCCAACGCTGATCACGAAGGAGAACGTAGAAGGAGGACGAGTGAAGCTCATCACCAGCTCCAAACACAGATGCATCAACAGCACGCTGGCTTTCAAACACGCCGTCATGGAGGATCTGAGGATTCATGGTGATGTATATTAAATGTTCTAGACGTGTTGGTCTTTAAGTGCTCCGGTTAAATTCCTCAGGAGTGTGTGAGCTCTTTTCATTCCTGCTTTAATTTCACTAATCCGTCTTACTGCAGACGCTTCCTGTCTCGCATTTCCTTTTTTTTATTGCTCGAAGTGTGTTTGAGATCTTCTAAACATCTGACGTGTTTTTGTTTAGTTATTTGTTCATTTATTTGAATTTCCACTTAATCTCTGCTGAAGACTTTTAAATAGGTCAGGATTTAAATTAAAACTCCACACAAAGATCCAGTAGGAGGTGAGTTTACACAATTCTGCCGTACATTTGTGTTTGTGTGTGTGTGTGTGTTGTTTGTGGTGAAGGTTTAAGGTCAAAGTGCAACATGTTTGCTGATTTCTGTGCATTATTTACTTTGTCTGTGTGTGTGTGTGTGTGTGTGTGTGTATACCCAAGAGTTTGCATGTTTTTGCTATAAAGGTGATTTTCCTTTTTTTCAACTGGCAGAGAAACCACCGCTCCTTCACTGAGACTGACACACAGAGGCCACGCCTCCTTCACTGAGACTGATACACAGAGGCCTTCACTGAGACTGACATACAGAGGCCACACCTTCTTCACTGAGACTAACAAAGGCCACACCTCTTTCACTGAGTCTGACACACAAGCCACGCCCCCTTCCCTGAGACTGACACATAGAGGCCACGCCTCCTTCACTGAGACTGACAAACAAGCAACGCCTACTTCACTGAGACTGACACACAAGCCACGCCTCCTTCCCTGAGACTGACACACAAAAGCCACACCTCCTTCACTGAGACTAATACACAGAGGCCTTCACTGAGACTGACATACAGAGGCCACACCTTCTTCACTGAGACTAACAAAGGCCACACCTCTTTCACTGAGTCTGACACACAAGCCACGCCCCCTTCCCTGAGACTGACACACAAAAGCCTTCACTGAGACTGACATACAGAGGCCACACCTTCTTCACTGAGACTAACAAAGGCCACACCTCTTTCACTGAGTCTGACACACAAGCCACGCCCCCTTCCCTGAGACTGACACATAGAGGCCACGCCTCCTTCACTGAGACTGACACACAAGCAACGCCTACTTCACTGAGACTGACACACAAGCCACGCCTCCTTCCCTGAGACTGACACACAAAAGCCACACCTCCTTCACTGAGACTGACACACAGAAGCCATGCCTATTTCACTGAGACTGATACACAGAGGCCACACCTCCTTCACTGAGACTAACATCAAAGGCCACACCTCCTTCAATGAGACTATGACTCAGAGGCCACTGACTAAGACAGAGGCCACACCTCTTTCAGTGAGATTTACAGACACAGGCCCCGCCCCCACTCAGTTCTTTGGGTGTGTCCCTGTAGGTGTGGATTTGCCGCACACCATAAACGACGATCTGATGCGTTTTTTCGATCAGTGTACACGTTTGGTGGAAACGGTGGAGAAGAACAAAAACGCTGTGTTGGAGGTGGACCGTTTTAAGGACGGTGCAGAGATGAGGAGAGTCCAGGAGAAACTCGCCGATCGACTACAGCTCCCTTACAGCAACATCACTACAGGCTAGTGCGCACTACCTAGAGATATTATTAATATATAATCCATAGAATTATAATGTAAAAGCCACATTAGCATAACTAGCATAACTACCTGTCTAACATCAGTCACCGGAGGTTTACTCTGAACAGGACGCTACCTCCACCAGGCTGATTGTGTCACTGCAGGTTTGTGAATCATTTCTGTATTTCTGTGCTGCAGACGCGGTGGAGTCGGTGTTTTATCTGTGTGCCTACGAGTTCACCATCCGCGGCCTGAACTCACCCTGGTGTCGGTTGCTCGATGACGCAGACGGACGAGTATGGACACGACACTTACACTTTACATCAATGCTTCACCTGATCAGAGCGCCAAGTTCATAAAAGTTCATTTCCATGTTTTTCATCCATAACCTGGTTAACTGAGTGACACACTGGGTAAAAAAACCTCCAAAATTAGCTGAAAATAAAATTATATTTTATAAAAAAAAAAAATTCCAGAGAGCATTCTGAAAATTTTATTCATTTATGTATATATATATATATATATATATATATAATTTTATATTTATATATGTATATAATTTTTTTATTCAGATCCTTTCTTTAAATGTATTCATTTTATTTAAATGAAATTAATAACAGTCTGATTATTTTATTTAATCTTTTCCACATTAAGCCACATCCCGCTGCTGTCACACTGTAAACACCTGATTAATGAAATTCGCTCCATAATTATGAATGATTATTGTTTTTTTGTTGTTTTTTAGGTTCTGGAGTACGCTGGGGATCTGAAGCAGTTTTGGAAACGTGGTTTTGGTCACGACATTAACAGTAAAGCCAGCTGCGTTCTCTTCCACGATCTCTTCAGACGCCTCGACGCCGTGGCCGAGCAGATTGGGTACGAAATCCTGCGTTAGTCATGGAGCCGAATTCTGATTTATTATAAACACCACCCTCTAAACTTACATCATCACAACAACAACAACAATTAAAATAGTAATAATAATAACAAAAATAATTATGCTAACAATAATAATCATTTAAAATAAATAATAATAGTAACATTAATAAAAAAATAATCATGCTAATAATAATGATAGTAATAATAATAATAACAATAATAGTAATAATAATAATAAAATAATGATGCTAATAATAATAATAATAATGTGTTGTTTGTTATGAAAACTTCACATTAGTTATGAAAGTCTTAAAATATTTATTTTTATACTGTACTTATTAAAGCTAATGCGTGACATTAATCATCACTTCCATGCGGTCAGTCCTCATAAATCCTCTGTGTGTAAAACAGTGTGTGTGTTGTTACCTGTGTGTCTCAGGGCAGGTGGGCATGTCTCGGAGGTGGTGATGGTGCAGGTGGGCCACGCGGAGACCTTACTGCCCCTGCTCACTCTGCTGGACCTGTTTAAAGACGACGTTCCTCTCAACTCCTCCAACTTCGCTCTTCACCACGGCCGATACTTTCGCAGCGGGAGGATCGTACCCTACGCCGCTAACCTGCTGATGGCGCTGTTCGACTGCCCCGATGGCCTCCGGCTGCAGGCGCGGCTCAATGAGAGACCTTTGACCCTGCCGGGCCTGGCTGACCTTTCACCTCTGTACCAGGATGTGAGAAAACGCTACAAACAGCTGCTGGACGGATGTAACCAGGACACAGTGTGTGCGCTGGACCGCTAGAAATATTAAAAAAAAGTACAAAAAAATAAAAATAATGTTTGTCTGAATAAAACACTTCACTTCCTGTGAGTGAATTCGTGTGAACATGTGTTTGTGTCTTGTGTGTATCAAGAGTGCTATAAACACTCTATAAACACTCTATAAACACTTTATAAACACTCTATAAACACTTGTCCCCTCAGCAGTCTCTCTTTATTCTCTCTCTCTCTCTTCAGTTATAAACCCCCCTTCACCTCTGACTGATACAAAGCACTGACACTGGAGACTCCTTACACACATCATACACACACACACTGATACACACACACACACACACACACTGATACACAGCACTGACACTGGAAATTATTTTTATTATAATCTGTTTATGTGGAGCATGTGCTGTACACGTCCATGTGAATGACCTGTTGCTATGGAAACGATCAGGTATCAGAGTGAGTGCATTAATATAACGCTGCGCTCCAGTCAGAGCTGCTGTTAGAGAGAATTAATCAACACCTCCTGACCAATCAGAGCGCAGAAACTCCGTGTAGTGTAAATGACATTTATTTTGCTCTTTAATAACTTTGCTGAAACTCGGTTTTATAGAAAAAATGGTGTGGATTTATAATTTTTTACTGTAGAAGTGCTGTGTGTGTGTGTGTGTGTGTGCGCACACACACACACACACACACACACACAATAGACTAATATTGCTTTTAAAACGTGTGTATTAGACAAATTAATTACTGTGCTGTACTTGGATCATCTGTCTCTAAACACACACACACATACACACACACACACACACACACACACACACACACATGCATGATGCAAGACTTGGTGTGTTTCTGAAACCTGCTGAATTTAAAGGAGCAGCTCACTGAATAATGAAGCAAAATATTACAGAATAAAAATCAAACCTGTTTTTAATGATTTTTTAAATTCAATATTTAATAGTTATTATTAAAAGATATAAATATGATCCTAATATGGCACTATAATAAATTAAATATATAATATTCATAAACGTGTATTTATCTATATTTTATATGATAATTATTTTATTTAGTCAATTTATTTTTTGAATAAAAAAATATAGAATTTATTATTATTATTATTATTATTATTATTAATTGATTAATTAATTTTGCTGTTTTAATTATTACACCATATTTACACATATAGCATCAGAGTCTCAGGATGCAAACAATAAAAAATAAAATTTAACATAATTTAAAAAATAAAATATTTGAATATAAAAGACATTTCCTGAATGTTTTCTACTATAAACATGTCGCATGCTAATTTATAGAAAGATTCTGTCTTTATTTATTTGATAGAGTTAATTATAAATCCTCCGTGTTTTATTATTTATTTACGACACAGTGTGAAATTATTCTCAGTGTTTCATCTGAGTGCTAAAGCCTCAAGACACTTATTTTTGTTCCTTTATTTTATTCTAGATTATTGTGAAACTTCATTAAAATGATTTTTTTGTAATGTAATAATTTCATCGTTGTTTTGTATTTAAACATTTCATAAACATCTTTTCAGAAAAGGAGAAAGAATCTAGGGGAAGCTGCTGATCCGCGGGCACAAAGAAATGACGTCATAGTAAATGTCAAGCTTTTCTACAGCGTGCTACCTCCACCTGCTGGACATGTCTGTCTGTCTGTATCAGCACACCTGTCTGTCTGTCTGTCTGTCTGTATCAGCAGACCTGTCTGTCTGTCTGTATCAGCACACCTGTCTGTCTGTCTGTCTGTCTGTCTGTATCAGCACACCTGTCTGTCTGTCTGTCTGTCTGTCTGTATCAGCAGACCTGTCTGTCTGTCTGTATCAGCAGACCTGTCTGTCTGTCTGTATCAGCAGACCTGTCTGTCTGTCTGTCTGTCTGTCTGTATCAGCAGACCTGTCTGTCTGTCTGTATCAGCAGACCTGTCTGTCTGTCTGTCTGTCTGTATCAGCAGACCTGTCTGTCTGTCTGTATCAGCACACCTGTCTGTCTGTCTGTCTGTATCAGCAGACCTGTCTGTCTGTCTGTCTTTCTGTTTGTCTGTCTGTTTTTTCCTGACTCACTTATAACACACTAACACACTGTAACACTTTCACACATTCTAACATGCTCTAACACACTACAACCTATAACAAACAATAACACACTCTCACACACTATAACACACTTAATCACTCTGCAGCAACACACTCTAACACATTGCTGTATACTCTAACAAATCCTATCACACCATAGCTTTCTGAAACACACTGTAACACACACTAACACACTGTAACACACTGTAACATACACTAACACACTGTAACACACACTAACACACTGTAACACACTGTAACGTACACTAACACACTGTAACACACTGTAACATACACTAACACACTGTAACACACACTAACACACTGTAACACACTGTAGCGTACACTAACACACTGTAACACACTGTAACATACACTAACACACTGTAACACACTGTAACATACACTAACACACTGTAACACACACTAACACACTGTAACACACACTAACACACTGTAACACACTGTAACATACACTAACACACTGTAACACACACTAACACACTGTAACACACTGTAGCATACACTAACACACTGTAACACACTGTAACATACACTAACACACTGTAACACACTGTAACATACACTAACACACTGTAACACACACTAACACACTGTAACACACTAACACACTATAACATACACTAACACACTGTAACATACACTAACACACTGTAACACACACTAACACACTGTAACACACTAACACACTATAACATACACTAACACACTGTAACATACACTAACACACTGTAACACACTGTAACATACACTAACACACTGTAACACACACTAACACACTGTAACATACACTAACACACTGTAACATACACTAACACACTGTAACATACACTAACACACTGTAACGCCCTGTAACACACACTAACACACTGTAACATACACTAACACACTGTAACACACACTAACACACTGTAACACACACTAACACACTGTAACACACTAACACACTATAACATACACGAACACACTGTAACATACACTAACACACTGTAACACCCTGTAACACACACTAACACACTGTATCACCCTGTAACACACACTAACACACTGTAACATACACGACCACACTGTAACACACACTAACACACTGTAACACACACTAACACACTGTAACACACTGTAACACACTGTAACATACACTAACACACTGTAACACACTGTAACATACACTAACACACTGTAACACCCTGTAACATACACTAACACACTGTAACACACACTAACACACTATAACACACACTAAGACAATGTAACACACTGCAACATACACTAACACACTCTAACACACTGTAACACACTGTAACATACACTAACACACTGTAACACACACTAACACAGTGTAACACATTGTAACATACACTAACACACTGTAACACACACTAACACAGTGTAACACACTGTAACATACACTAACACACTGTAACACACTGTAACACACACTAACACACTGTAACACACTGTAACATACACTAACACACTAACACACACTAACACACTGTAACACACTGTAACATACACTAACACACTGTAACACACACTAACACACTGAAACACACACTAACACACTGTAACATACACTAACACACTGTAACATACACTAACACACACTAACACACTGTAACATACACTAACACACTGTAACACACTGTAACATACACTAACACACTGTAACACAGACTAACACAATGTAACACACTGTAACACACACTAACACACTGTAACACACTGTAACATACACTAACACACTGTAACACACACTAACACACTGTAACACACTGTAACATACACTCACACACTGTAACACACACTAACACACTGTAACACACACTAACACACTGTAACACACTGTAACACACTAACACACTGTAACACACTGTAACATACACTAACACACACTAACACACTGTAACATACACTAACACACTGTAACACACACTGTAACATACACTAACACACTGTAACACACACTAACACACTGTAACACACACTGTAACATACACTAACACACTGTAACACACACTGTAACACACACTAACACACTGTAACACACTGTAACATACACTAAAACACTGTAACATACACTAACACACTGTAACACACACTAACACACTGTAACACACTGTAACACACTAACACACTGTAACACACTGTAACATACACTAACACACTGTAACACACACTAACACACTGTAACACACACTAACACACTGTAACATACACTAACACACTGTAACATACACTAACACACTGTAACACACACTGTAACACACTGTAACATACACTAACACACTGTAACACACACTGTAACATACACTAACACACTGTAACATACACTAATACACGGTGACACACACTAACACACTGTAACATACACTAACACACTGTAACATACACTAACACACTGTAACACACACTAACACACTGTAACACACTGTAACATACACTAAAACACTGTAACATACACTAACACACTGTATCACCCTGTAACATACACTAACACACTGTAACACACACTAACACAATGTAACACACTGTAACACACACTAACACACTGTAACACACTGTAACATACACTAACACACTGTAACACACTGTAACATACACTAACACACTGTAACACACACTAACACACTGTAACATACACTAACACACTGTAACACACACTGTAACATACACTAACACACTGTAACACACACTGTAACACACACTAACACACTGTAACACACTGTAACATACACTAAAACACTGTAACATACACTAACACACTGTAACACACACTAACACAATGTAACACACTGTAACACACACTAACACACTGTAACACACTGTAACATACACTAACACACTGTAACACACTAACACACTGTAACACACTGTAACATACACTAACACACTGTAACACACACTAACACACTGTAACACACTGTAACATACACTAACACACTGTAACACACACTGTAACATACACTAACACACTGTAACATACACTAATACACGGTGACACACACTAACACACTGTAACATACACTAACACACTGTAACACACACTGTAACACACACTAACACACTGTAACACACTGTAACATACACTAACACACTGTATCACCCTGTAACATACACTAACACACTGTAACACACACTAACACACTGTAACACACTGTAACACACTGTAACATACACTAACACACTGTAACACACACTGTAACACACACTAACACACTGTAACACACTGTAACATACACTAACACACTGTATCACCCTGTAACATACACTAACACACTGTAACACACACTAACACAATGTAACACACTGTAACACACACTAACACACTGTAACACACTGTAACACACACTAACACACTGTAACACACTGTAGTGTGAAAAAGTGTTTGCCCCCTTCCTGATTTCTCATTTTTTTGCATGTTTGTCACACTTTAATGTTTCAGATAATCATTCATTCATTCATTGTCTACCGCTTATCCGAACTACACTCGGGTCACGGGGAGCCTGTGCCTATCTCAGGCGTCATAAGGCATCAAGGCAGGATACACCCTGGACGGAGTGCCAACCCATTGCAGGGCACACACACACTCTCATTCACACACTACGGACAATTTAGAGATGCCAATCAACCTACCATGCATGTCTTTGGACTGGGGGAGGAAACCGGAGTACCCGGAGGAAACCCCCGAGGCACGGGGAGAACATGCAAACTCCACACACACACGGCGGAGGCGGGAATCAAACCCCCAACCCTGGAGGTGTGAGGCAAACGTGCTAACCACTAAGCCACCGTGCCCCCCCTTTCAGATAATCAAACACATTTAAATATTAGTGAAAGATAACACAAGTAAACACATCATGCAGTTTTTAAATGAAGGTTTTTATTATTAAGGGAAAACAAAATCCAAAACTACATGGTCCTGTGTGAAAAAGTCTTTGCCCCCTAAGCCTAATAACTGGTTGGTCCACCCTTAGCAGCAACAACTGCAATCAAGCGTTTTCCATAACTTGCAATGAGTCTGTTACAGCGCTGTGGAGGAATTTTGGCCCACTCATCTTTGCAGAATTGTTGTAATTCAGCCACATTGGAGGGTTTTCGAGCATGAACCACCTTTTTAAGGTCATGCCACAGCATCTCAATGGGATTGAGGTCAGGACTTTGACTCGGCCACTCCAAAGTCTTCATTTTGTTTTTCTTCAGCCATTCAGAGGTGGACTTGCTGGTGTGTTTTGGATCATTGTCCTGCTGCAGAACCCAAGTTCGCTTCAGCTTGAGGTCACAAACAGATGGCCGGACATTCTCCTTCAGGATTTTTTGGTAGACAGCAGAATTCATGGTTCCATTTATCACAGCAAGTCTTCCAGGTCCTGAAGCAGCAGAACAGCCCCAGACCATCACACTACCACCACCATATTTTACTGTTGGTATGATGTTCTTTTTCTGAAATGCGGTGTTACTTTTACGCCAGACGTAATGGGACACAGACCTTCCAAAAAGTTCAGTTTTTGTCTCGTCAGTCCACAGAGTATTTCCCCAAAAGTCTTGGGGATCATCAAGATGTTTTCTGGCAAATCTGAGACGAGCCTTTATGTTCTTTTTGCTCAGCAGCGGTTTTCGTCTTGGAACTCTGCCATGCAAACCATTTTTGCCCAGTCTCTTTCTTATGGTGGAGTCATGAACACTCACCTTAACTGAGGCAAGTGAGGCCTGCAGTTCTTTGGATGTTGTTGTGGAGTCTTTTGTGACCTCCTGGATGAGTTGAAGACTCATCCAGGAGATGAAGACTTTGGAGTGGTCAAAGTCCTGACCTCAATCCCATTGAGATGCTGTGGCATGACCTTAAAAAGGTGGTTCATGCTCGAAAACCCTCCAATGTGGCTGAATTACAACAATTCTGCAAAGATGAGTGGGCCAAAATTCCTCCACAGCGCTGTAACAGACTCATTGCAAGTTATGGAAAACGCTTGATTGCAGTTGTTGCTGCTAAGGGTGGACCAACCAGTTATTAGGCTTAGGGGGCAAAGACTTTTTCACACAGGGCCATGTAGTTTTGGATTTTGTTTTCCCTTAATAATAAAAACCTTCATTTAAAAACTGCATGATGTGTTTACTTGTGTTATCTTTGACTAATATTTAAATGTGTTTGATTATCTGAAACATTAAAGTGTGACAAACATGCAAAAAAATAAGAAATTCACACCACTGTACACAAACACACTGTAACACTCTCTAACATACTGTAACACACTGTAACATACACTAACACACTGTAACACACTCCAATATACTGTAACACACTCTAACACTCTCTAATACACTGTAACACACTCCAACATACTGTAACACTCTCTAACATACTGTAACACTCTCTAACATACTGTAACACTCTCTAACATACTGTAACACACTCTAACACACTCCAACATACTATAACACTCTCTAACATACTGTAACACACTAACACTCTCTAACACACTGTAACACACTCCAACATACTGTAACACACACTAACACTCTCTAACATACTATAACACACTAACATACTGTAATACACTGTAACACACTCCAACATACTGTAACACACTAACATACTGTAACACACTCCAACATACTGTAACACACTGTAACACACTCTAATACACAAACACACTGTAACACACTGTAACACACTGTAACATACTGTAACACACACTAACACACTGTAACACACACTAACACACTGTAACATACACTAACCACTGTAACACACACTAACACACTGTAACACACTGTAACATACACTAACACACTGTAACACACACTAACACACTGTAACACACTGTAACATACTGTAACACACTGTAACATACACTAACACACTAACACACTGTAACACACTCCAACATACTATAACACACTAACATACTGTAACACACTCCAACATACTGTAACACACTCTAATACACAAACACACTGTAACACACTGTAACACACTGTAACATACTGTAACACACACTAACACACTGTAACACACACTAACACACTGTAACATACACTAACCACTGTAACACACACTAACACACTGTAACACACTGTAACATACACTAACACACTGTAACACACACTAACACACTGTAACACACTGTAACATACTGTAACACACTGTAACATACACTAACACACTAACACACTGTAACACACTCCAACATACTGTAACACTCTCTAACACTCTAACACACTCTAACACTCTCTAACACACTGTAACACACTAACACTCTCTAACACACTGTAACACACTGTAACATACTGTAACACACTCTAACATACTGTAACACACTCTAACATACTGTAACACACTGTAACACAATGTAACACAATGTAACACACTGTGACATACTGTAATACACTGTAACACACTCCAACATACTGTAACACACTCTAACACACTCTAATACACAAACACACTGTAACACACTCTAACATACTGTAACACACTAACACAATGTAACATTCTGTAACACAGTCTAACGTACTGTAACACACTCTATCAAACTCCAGCACACTCTGAGCGCAGCCCCATGTGTTGAATTGTGTGTGTTAGAGTTGTGTGTATTAGATTGAGGTATGTGATGTATAACCTACAGCTCCATTTATAATAACACAGTGGTGGTCAGGATATCACTGTAATTAAAGCCCTCTGCTTACTTGATCAATCATTCCAGCGACCTAACAGTCCTGAAAAATAAATACAAACAAATTCACTTTAAAAAAATCTTTTTAAAAAATTACTAGAAAAATGGAAAAATATTTATTATTAATTAAAACAAGCATGTGTATACAATATGATATATATATTAATATATTAAAATCACTAATACTTCCACTATTAATATTATTGATAATAATAATAATAATAATAATAATAATAATAATGTGTATTAGAAGATTTTATTTAATTGTAAAAAAAAAAATAGAATATTTTAATAATTCTTCTTCTTCTTTGGGCTTTTCCCTTCAGGGGTCTCCACAGCGAATCATCTCTCTCCACCTATCCCTATCTTCTGCATCCTCAACCCTTGCACCCACTAGCTTCATATCCTCATTAATTCCATCCATATACCTCCTCTTTGGCCTTCCTCTTTGCCTCCTGCCTGGCAGCTCCATGTCCAACATTCTCCTACCAATATACTCACTCTCCCTCCTCTGAACATGTCCAAACCATCTTAATCTAGCCTCCCTAACTTTGTCCCCCAAACGTCCAACATGAGCTGTCCCTCTGATGCACTCGTTCCTAATCCTGTCCAATCTTGTCACTCCCAAAGAGAACCTCAACATCTTAAAATATTTTAATAATGAAACTATAAAATAAACACAAACGTCCTGAAGTAACATGTATATAATGTAAATATTATAAAATTAAAGTAATTGAAAATAAAACAGGTTTAGTGTGAGTGTGTGTGTGTGTGTGTGTGTGTGTACAGTCAGTACACTGTAACATGCATTAGAGAAACTTCCCCAATGAGCTGGTCACGTGACAACTTTGACAGGGTCGAAGCGCCGCCATCTTTCGACCTCCGTGTTCGTGTTCTTCCGCCGTACACGCTGAACAGACTTCGAGCCCCTTCCTGCTCGGCGTACAGCACGGCCCCTTTTAAAATCGCGCTTCATTTTCAAGCGAGGCGGTGAATCATATTAATCCGGCGCTTCGAGACGTTTTTAAATCAATTTCAGCGGGCGCTATTTGTTGCTTCGGCGGAGGGATACGGCGTTTAATTGTGCCAGATCTAGCTTCTTTTTTCCTCCGCTGGAAGCCATGATGGAAGTTTGAGAGTTCAGCTGGCGAAGAGACACCGCGAGAGAAACGGCGAGAAAGAAGATGATTCCCTTCGACAAATCTGCGGCGTGGACGCGTTTATGAAACCGGCTCGCTCGATATTCGGTGTGTGAGCGCGGTGGAGGCTGTCGGAGGCCCGCGTTTTTGTGTCGGAAATCGCGTCGACCTTTTGAACGGCGGAGATGATCGCTCGCTAGGACGGCTTTGGCTTGTTAAAGGTGGAGGAGAGACACACAGGAGAGAGAGAGAGGGGGAGAGAGGGAGAGAGAGAGAAATGGCCTCTACAGACTTACTGTAAGTGCACTTGGGAGTGAAAGGGACGTTTTGTGGATCCTCTTCCTCCACATGAGAGACGATGGAGAGGTTTTCGTGCTCGGTTCGGAGGTAAATCACGGCGGATCTGATGCTCTGCGTTTGGGCTCCTGGAGGATCGGAGAGCCCTTTTCTCTCCTGGAGGATTGGGACACTCAGGATTTCTGCTTTCGTTTTACTCTCTACGAGCATCCTGATCAGCTTTAGGACACATTTATAAAGGCAGCTTGTTGTAATTAGTGCTATGTCGGTGACAGACACTGAGACAGTCTGCTTCAGGCCTGCTGAAGTCTGGACTGGAGCCCTGCTTGGGCCCTTCAAGCTTTAGGACACTTACAAATCAAAGCATCTCGTTTATAAGCTGAAATAATCCTCGTTTTAACAAGTGCAGCCTGCTATCTCAAGCTTTTGTTCCCTTCTGAAGATCCGGGCCTGTTCGCTGGAGATCTGACTCTCACAGAGACCTTCCATAGTCCTAATTTTATAAAACCCTAATTCTGACAGAACCTCTTGGCCAGACGAGTCCAGGTCCGAACGTCCCGACGGACCAGAATAAGCCTGCTTTATTCCGTAACTCTTCGTTAACAGTGCTGAAGCTTTTGCAGAAAGGAAACGGCGTAATCGGAGACCTGGTCCATCGTTATCACAGACTGGAATATCCTCATCCCGCTGCACCCGAGCGGATCTGTCTCCATCCTCTCTGGTTTTGAGCACGTTCTGATCGTCCCGAGGAACGTCCGAGACGTCCGTTTCAAATCCGATTTCGCACAAGCCAGCGTTGCAGAGATCAGAAAGCTCCACCAGGCCTGGTTTTGTCTTAGTATCTAAAAATAATCCAGGTTTTTACTCCACGCCCCAGACAACGTCTTTGTCTGTTTTAAGCAGATGTAAGAACTTTTTGGACGCAGGTATACGCTCTATGTAACCGGTGGAGGTTGCTCTAGCAGGATCTGCTGGATCCCCGTGGCCGTGGTGTTTGTTCTACACGTGTAAATACAGAAATCTGATCTAAAATACTGCACGTGGGGGGGAGGGGGGGGACTTTTTCTATACAGAAGCGTGTTCGTAAGTAAACCGCGATGGCGTTTATCAAGCAGATCGTCAGCCGGGAAAAGAGGCGGTACCAAGAAGATGGATTCGATCTGGACCTTACGTGTATCCTTGACCTGCAAGCTGGGCTTATTTCACTTTTATATATTTGGGGGTTTTTTTTGTTTAAAATGAGTGTGTGGATTAGGACGGCGTCAGAGAGTGGGCTGAAGATTAGATTAGATTAGATTCAAACCTTGGTATGTTTTTCACAAAAGTAAATGTCCAGTTTGAATCTTCAGCTCACCAGAGATGTTTGAGAGTCTGGATGAGGTGATGGAGGTTGAGTTTGATGATGTTGAGGACAATGTGTGTGTGTGGGTGTGTAATGAAATTTGGTTGATCCAGAATCCAAGTGTTGTCCAAAAACGTGTCCAGAATCCAAACGTGTTCAGATTCTGAAAAGCGTTCCAAAAAAGCCAGTGAATCAGCCAGTGGAAAGGTCTCTAGGCCTGTGTTTGGACAGGGTTAGTTTCTCGGGTTCAGCTGTGTGATGTAATAATCTCCACAGAATCTTCAGGATTATTATTATTTATTCCGGATCGTACGCTTCAGGACCGAGCTTGCCGTGTTTGATCGCTTCTCTGAGGCGTGCATCTCGTCCTGAACGATTATATTCAGTACGTTTGGTTCATCTTCAGTATTTAGCTTCACGTTAGCCGCAGAATCATGTCAGATGTTTATTTTATTTTGACCCTCAGTTTGGGCTTTGCAGTTTTGGAGCTGAAGCGTTTTGGACGTCTGGTGTGTAAATTTAAGTTCACGCAGAAACCTGAAAGACTTTAAACCGTTTCTAAAAACCATCGAGAACTCCAGTGAATCATCCAGAGAATCACTTAGGAGTGAATGAATCACTGATTGAATCACGTTAGCGTTTGTTTCATGGTTAAAGTTTCACGCCAGTCGTGTGACCAGTCACCGTTGTATCTATACCTGCTTTATCTTCAGAATCGTCTGTTTTTTTAATTAATTTATTTTGGAAACATATTCACATGTTTAATGATCACTCAGTGGAGTCACTGAGCAGTTCAGTATTCAGAATCTGTTCATGGTTTTCAACAGAAAAGGTGTGTTAGCAGGCTAGGTTCGCCGTGGTGGGTGGAGTTTTCTCCAGCTGTTTGTGAAGAACAACCAAGAACAACATACTGGATCGTAAGAGCTGGGATTTTCTCACACAGTCGTTTGGACTCATCTGCATTATCTAACCAGCATCGGACACATGGAGTATGATGTTCTCGTTAAGTGTCAGAAATGTCCAGAAACACAAAATGTTCTTCCTGCTGAGAGAGAGGGTGATGTTTGAGAACCATAACATTTCCCACGTTAATCTTCTTAGTAAAATTGCGTGTAAATGTTTGCAAGGGGGCACGGTGGCTTAGTGGTTAGCACGTTTGCCTCACACCACCAGGGTTGGGGGTTCAATTCCCGCCTCCGCCGTGTGTGTGTGGAGTTTGCATGTTCTCCCCGTGCCTCGGGGGTTTCCTCCGGGTACTCCGGTTTCCTCCCCCAGTCCAAAGACATGTGTGGTAGGTTGATTGGCATCTCTAAATTGTCTGTAGTGTGTGAGTGAATGAGAGTGTGTGTGTGTGTGCCCTGTGATGGGTTGGCACTCCGTCCAGGGTGTATCCTGCCTTGATGCCCAATGACGCCTGAGATAGGCACAGGCTCCCCCTGACCCGAGAATAGATCGGATAAGCGGTACACAATGAATGAATGAAAGTTTGGAAACTATCTAACATTTTTCTGCTGAATTTATAAAAGTTTCGATTTGCTTGTGTGAGAGAAAAGTGTGTTCTATTTGCATATTGCGGTGCCCACAAAACTCCATAAAAGGTAAAGAGCTGGGAGCAGGAAGTGGAGATATTTTAATTTATTTCTGTGCTAATAAAATATTAATCATCTGTAATAATAATAATAATAATGTTTTAGCATTTAATCATCCATGAGCAGCTCCATTTCTACACCACCAGGACTTTTATCCTAGCTGAAGAATTCGTATTAATTTATGGAGTTTTTCTTGCTTGATTTCTTTCTAATTTTTATACACTAATTAATTCCAGTAAAATAAAGTGACTGGTTTTGACTCTGTGTCCTGGATGGAGCTCTTAGACCCTGAGCGAGTGTACTAGCATGAGGATGTGTTTCTGAAGCTCTTCTAGAAGTTTCTTTGTGGAGAAACATCTGGAAACATCAGAAACATGAAGCGTTTAACGATGCACAGTATGTTCCAGAGAGAAGCTGCAGAAGATCTGAGCTGAAGTCCATCAGGTCCAGGGTTAGGTTGGCTAGTAAATGTACACAGGAGCTCCAGGAGGTTCTGAATTGAGGATTGGTATTCTGAATGACGAATGCCTTTTCTATCGCCATGGCAACACACATTCTGTTTCATGGACCAATCCAACGAAATTCAGATGAAAGTGATGGAAAAGAAATTTGTTCCACATTTTATCAAAAGAACTTTGTTTAGAAAAGTAATTTCTCTAATTGACGGTTTCAGGTGGAATCAGTTGTTCAGGATCTCAGAGTGAAGTCGTTAGTGTAGCTCTGGTTCTGAGAATTTCGGCTAATTAGCGAGTTCAGCATGAAGAGCCGTCTCTGGTCCACCCGATTAGCTGAGCTAGCAGGAGCGGAAGAATGCTCGACAGTCACGTGATTTAGAGCATTCAGCGTTTGTTTTTGTTTGGATCAGCAGAACTGGTTCGTATCAGAACTAAAGATTCAGCAGCGTTTACAGCGTTTAGCAGTTAAGACTCCCGGCCTTAACTCCTTTATTCACTTGTTTGTTTTGTTTTGTTTGTTTGTTTGTTTATCACACAGTGGGATGAGTTTCACAAATTTCTGCAAGACCCAGAACTGGTTCCGAACCCAAACTCGTCTTTTCCCTCACTTTCATTCTTCTTTCTGTGTTTTTATCTTGTCTTGCTTTCTCTTTCCATTTCGTTTTCATCTCTCCCTTTTCTTTTTGTTTATTCATTTCATTTCAGATTTTTCTTTCTTCATGACTGTTTCTTTCTTTCTTTTCTTTCTGCATCCATCTCCACCCTCTTTCTTTTTGTATCCCATTTTTTTTCTTTCTTTCTTTCTTTCTTTTTTCTTTCTTTCTTTTTCTCTTTTGTTGCTTGATTTTGTTAAAATATTCTGACATTTCCTGTCTCTCTTGCTATCCCTCTCTCTTTCTTTCTCCCTCTCTCGTCCTTTCTTTCTTTCTCTCTCATTCTCCCTCTCTCTCCCTCTTTTTTCTCTTTCCTTCTTTCTCTCGTTCTGTCTTTCCCTCTTTTCCCCTTTCTCTCCCTCTCTCTCCCTCTTTCTCTCTTTCCCTCTCTCTCTCTCTCTCTCTCTCTCTCTCTCTCTCTCTCTCTCTCTGTCTCTCTCTCTCTCATGGTTCTCCGCTCAATGACGTGGTTAATCATCAGCGATTCATCTCTGGATCCTGTAGAGCGAATGAGACACTTAGACTCCGCCCACAGACCCATCTGATCAGCTGATCACATGACCACTCCCTAATTAACCTCCACACTTCCTCATTAACACAGCAGCAGCGTGGAGTTTATCATCAAGTGTTGAGTGCTGTGGTCATAATGGAGGAGGTGACTCTGGAGTAGGAGTGTTAATAACCGTGTGTGTGTGTGTGTGTGTGTGTGTGAGCACCTGGCCGTTGCTGTTAGGTTTTTTAGGGAACTAAAACAAAACCCCAGCTGTCCATTTACCACTAAACCACAGAATAACCGTTCCTGCAGCGAGACGCAGAAACGCACTCCAGAGCCGTGTGTGAGAATAATGTGGATTAATGCTGAGTTTATACTCTGTGTGTGAAATGTGATTTTACAGTTTTGGGTTCCTTAACGTGTGTGTGTGTTAGATATTTACCCGAACATCATCGCTATGGGTTTTCCAGCTGAGAGACTGGAGGGAGTTTACCGCAACAAGCTAGATGACGTCGTACGGTTAGTCTCTTACACACACACACCTACACACACACAGTCTCGGTCTTAGTGAATGTTTATAAATCTTTCACGTCATGTTAAACAGTTTTCTTTTTTTACTGCAGGTTTTTGGATTCCAAACACAAAAACCATTACAAGATATATAACCTGTAAGTATACACACACACACACACACACACACACACAGGTGATGTGATGAGCACTGACTGTAATGAGGACCTGTGGGGGGTGTGGTCTATCAGGCAGCATGTGTTAGAGGACCTGTGGGGGGTGTGGTCTATCAGGCAGCATGTGTTAGAGGACCTGTGGGGGGTGTGGTCTATCAGGCAGCATGTGTTAGAGGACCTGTGGGGGGTGTGGTCTATCAGGCAGCATGTGTTAGAGGTGCCATGATGAGGAGATACTCAGTCTTATTCACTTCACCTCTCACTGCTCAGTGTTATGGCTGATCCGTGTATACACACACGTTCCTGTACACACATACAATTGTATACACACACATCTGGACATATACACACCTATACACACATCTGTACATACACACACATCTGTACATATACACACATCTGTACATGTACACACCTATACACACATCTGTACATAT
Organism: Hemibagrus guttatus; assembly: GCA_033459395.1. Classification (NCBI taxonomy): domain Eukaryota; kingdom Metazoa; phylum Chordata; class Actinopteri; order Siluriformes; family Bagridae; genus Hemibagrus; species Hemibagrus guttatus. Next base: position 27,777,634 of record JAUCMX010000008.1, read on the forward strand.
ACACACATCTGTACATGTACACACATATACACACATCTGTACATGTACACACATATACACACATCTGTACATGTACACACCTATACACATCTGTACATGTACACACCTATACACACATCTGTACATGTACACACCTATACACACATCTGTACATGTACACACCTATACACACATCTGTACATGTACACACCTATACACACATCTGTACATGTACACACCTATACACACATCTGTACATGTACACACCTATACACACATCTGTACATGTACACACCTATACACACATCTGTACATGTACACACCTGTATATACACACACACACTCTGTACATGTACACACCTATACACACATCTGTACATGTACACACCTATACACACATCTGTACATGTACACACCTATACACACATCTGTACATGTACACACCTATACACACATCTGTACATGTACACACCTGTACACCACATCTGTACATGTACACACCTATACACACATCTGTACATGTACACACCTATACACACATCTGTACATATACACACTATACACACATCTGTACATATACACACCTGTACACACATCTGTATATACACACTTACACACACCTGTACATATACACACATCTGTACATGTACACACCTATACACACATCTGTACATATACACATATACACACATCTGTACATATACACACCTGTACACACACCTGTATATACACACACACCTGTACATATACACACATCTGTACATGTACACACCTATACACACACTTACATATACACACATCTGTACATGTACACACCTGTACATATACACACATCTGTACATATACGTACATATACACACATCTGTACATATACTACATATACACACACCTGTACATATACGTACATTACACACATCTGTACATGTACACACCTATACACACACCTGTACATTACACACTATACACACATCTGTACATATACACACCTATACACACACCTGTACATATACACACATGCACACACTGTACATATACACACCTGTACATGTCACACCTGTACATACACACACACATCTGTACATATACACACACTGTACATATACACACATCTGTACATGTAAAACGTACATATACACACATCTGTACATGTACACACCTGTACTACACACCTGTACATATACACACATACCTGTACATTGTACATATACACACACCTGTACATATACACACATCTGTACATGTACACACCTATACACACACCTGTACATGTACACACCTGTACATATACACACATCTGTACATATACGTACATATACACACACCTGTACATATACACACATCTGTACATGTACGTACATATACACACATCTGTACATATCGTACATATACACACATCTGTACATGTACACACCTATACACACCTGTACATTACGTACATATACACACATCTGTACATATACGTACATATACACACACCTGTACATACACTACACACATCTGTACATGTACACACATCTGTACATGTACACACCTGTACATGTACACACCTGTACATATACACACATCTGTACATATACGTACATATACACACACCTGTACATATACACACATCTGTACATGTCACACATCTGTACATATACACACATCTGTACATGTACACACCGTACATATACACACATCTGTACATATACGTACATATACACACATCTGTACATACCACACGTACATATACACACATCTGTACATGTACGTACATATACACACATCTGTACATGTACGTACATATACACACATCTGTACATGTACGTACATATACACACATCTGTACATTGTACCTGTACATATACACACATCTGTACATGTACGTACATTACACACATCTGTACATGTACACACATACACACACACCTGTACATGTACACACATACACACACACCTGTACATATACACACACATCTGTACATATACACACATCTGTACATATACACACCTATACACACACATTTGTATATATAGACACACATCTGTACATATACACACCTACACACACATCTGTACATATACACACCTACACACATGCATCTTTACATATATACGCCTACACACACATTTGTGTATATAGACACACATCTGTACATATACACACCTACACACACATCTGTACATACACACACATCTGTACATACACACACCTACACACACATTTGTATATATAGACACATACATGTGTACATATACACACACACATCTGTACATACACACACATCTGTACATATACACACCTACACACACATTTGTGTATATATAGGCACATACATGTGTACATATAGACCCAAATGTGTACATATACACAACTATATATACACACACACACATCTGTACACACACAGATGCACACCTGCATATGCTTGTACACACGAGCATACACTTGTATGTATTCACACACCGGTACACAAACACACACGCAGTCACACACTTACAACACTGTGTTTAATTATTTAAATTATGTTTAATAATAATTTTTTCTTACAATTTCCAGATGTGCAGAACGACACTATGATACGGGCAAATTTAACTGTCAGGGTGAGTACGAGGAAAAGCCACACCCTCACTGACACCGGCCGTTTCTACACTTTTACTTTATTATTATTATTATTATTATTATTATTATTATCATATTTATTATTAAAAGGGTTAAGACATTAAAGCCGGATTGTTCCTCAGCTGGACGCTTCAGAGCTTCTGTCCGAATCGGATCGTTTCTAAATCTCACTTGATTCAGCTTTGATGAGTCGAATGAGTCGACTTCAACTGAAGAGGAAGTGAAGGAGGGGAAGTAGACGAGGGTGCATTTTAAAATTGGAAACAGAATTAGCTTGAGCGCAGGATCGTTCATCACGAAACTGAAAGATGAGAACGGCGCTGGGGGAAAATCCGATGGCTACAGAGTGAGAAGTAAGAGGAAACGGAGAGGGGAAGTGGACGAGGGCGCGTTACGCTGCGGTTAAGAGAAACAAAACAAACCAGCTTCTCATCAAGTGCCATTTTAAAAAATAAGGAGTATTTATTTCTTATATATTTATATAATTTAGCAGAATGATCCTGAAACCTGAAGCGTCTGCACTTCATTTTATTCCGTTTGGATTTTTTGGGGGGGGCACTACTCTTTTGGAGGGAAACGAGGAGAGGAAGTTGCTAAAAGACCGTAGCGACTGCGTGCTGCGCTTCAGAATCTTCTGAACTGTTTCTTTTTCCATCAGTTGTGACACTAAGTTAAAACAAACAACAGCAAACAATCAAATAATCATCATAAATACATGCAGGAGAAGCATAGAATGTAGTTTAGCGGCTAATTTAAGGTCACTTTCATGTGACTTTAGGACACTTCATTATTTTTCGAGTCGTTTGTATCACGATATCCACAGGTGGTGAAATTTTCTAGATTGAAATTTAAATATTTGAAATTTATATCTACTAAGTGACTGATAAAATCGTGAAGCAGAAAGCTGATCAGAAGTGTCGTCATGGTAACGGATGATGGTATAAGTACAGAAAGCTCTGAAAATGGTGAGATTAGACTGCTACAGTGATTTAGACGTGATTTTAATGTGATTGGATGTGATTTAGACGTGATTAGACGTGATTTTAATGTGATTGGATGTGATTTAGATGTAATTACATGTGGTTGGATGTGGTTAGATGTGATTAGGTGTGATTCTGACATGATTAGATGTGGTTGGATGTGATTGGTTGTGTGATGCAGTATTGGTATCCCACAGGGCTCCGTTTTAGGCTCGCAGTTGTTCTCTCATTATAACCAGTAGCCTTTTTTTTTTGTGTAAACAAAGTGAAACAAATTTTCCGTCACACATACTGGAGACTTTGATTTCTGACCATACTTCAATGTCACATGACCTTGTTTTTGTTTTTGTCCCCGTCAGTGGCTCAGTACCCATTTGAAGACCACAATCCCCCTCAGCTGGAGCTCATTAAGCCATTCTGTGAGGATCTCGATCAGTGGCTGTCCGAGGACGAGAACCACGTCGCTGCCATTCACTGCAAGGCGGGAAAAGGCCGCACGGGGGTGATGATCTGCGCTTACCTGTTGCATCGTGGGAAATTCATGGCGGCGCAGGAAGCTCTGGATTTCTACGGAGAAGTCAGAACCAGGGACAAGAAGGTATGTCGCTTCTTATTTATTTATTTTACTTCAACTCACTTTGTGAGCCACGTTAGATGGCAGGTGCTGGACGTCAGAGCACCGAGGCTCAGGGTCCTGACCGCTGTGTTCGGTTGTGTTTGCGTCAGGGTGTGACGATCCCGAGTCAGCGGCGGTACGTGCACTATTACAGCTTCCTGCTGAAAAACCATCTGGACTACAAACCAGTGGCTCTGCTCTTCCACAAGATGGTGTTCGAGACACTGCCCATGTTCAGCAGCGGCACCTGCAGTAAGTCCCAGCATGCTCGAGTCCTCCTTCAGAATCATAGCACTTCCTGTTTCTTTGATTAACACTGTGGTGAACATTGTGAAGTCACAAAACAGCCTTCAGGAAATCACAGGTCAATGTGCGCAGCATGTTTTACAGTGTGGTGAACTTTATAAGCTACTCAGATGGGGGTTGGGGGACAGATGGGGGTTGTCATGGTGATGTTCTAGTTTGACTGTTGAACAAATTTGGGGGAAATTTGCATACAGGAAGTGACATCATGTTTAAGCAGTTCTCTCTCTCGCTCTCAGACCCTCAGTTTGTGGTGTACCAGCTGAAGGTGAAGATCCACACGTCGAATCCGGCTCACACGAGGCGAGAGGACAAACACATTCACTTCGAGTTTCCTCAGCCACTTCCTGTGTGTGGAGACATCAAAGTCGAGTTCTTTCACAAGCAGAACAAGATGTTGAAGAAGGTCGGTGACCTTTGACCTCTGGCTTTTGTCTGATCTCTTCATCAGATGTGTGTGGCGTGTTTATAAAGTGTGTGTGTGTGTGTGTGTTCCTGCAGGACAAGATGTTCCACTTCTGGGTGAACACGTTCTTCATCCCCGGGCCGGACGAGAGCGGAGAGCGAGTGGAGAACGGCTCGGCCATGAATGACAGCGACAGCCACTCGTCCAATCAGAGCCAGAGTTCTCCCTCTGAGCGGGAACGAGGGCTGGGCGGAGGGGAGAGAGAGAGGGACCGAGAGAGAGACAGGGAGAGAGAAGGAGAGAGAGAATACTTGATTCTGGTGCTGACGAAGAACGACCTGGACAAAGCGAATAAAGACAAAGCCAACAGATATTTCTCTCCTAACTTTAAGGTGAGGAACACAGCAGAGACACAATCTTCACACACACACTCATGTAACACACACCACATAACACACACACGCTCGCGTACCACACACAACACACACTCACATAACACACACACACACACACACTCACGTAACATACACCACACATAATACACATTACACACTCACGTAACATACACCACACATAATACACATTACACACACCACACATAACACACACTCGCATAACACACACAACACAAACTCTTAGACAAGACTAACTCCTAGGCGAGACGCACTCCTAGACGAGACACTCTCACAACACACACTCACAACACACAAGACACGCACACATAACACACACAAACACAAACTCCTAGACGAGACACACCCTTGCATAACACACACCTCACGTAACACTATCACACACATATTCTCACACATAAGACACTTCTAGAAGAGACACACACAACACACACCTCATGTAACATACCTCGTGTAACACACACACACAACACACAATCCTAGATGAGACTCACACACTGACATAACACACAACGCGCGCACACACACACATAACACACTCCTAGGAGAGACACACTCGCGTAACATAAAAGCACACTCACAATACACACGACACACACTTGCATAACACATACACTCACGTAACACACACTCCTAGATAAGACACACACAATAAATCTATGGAGAGTAACACAAACTAATCCTAAGAACACCTTACAGATAAACACTCACATAAACCTCTCATAACAGAGCAGGACTGATCTCTCCCTCTCTCTCTCCCTCCCTCTCTCTCTCCCTCTCTCTCTCTCTCCCTCTCTCTCTCCCTCTCTCTCCCCCTCCCTCTCTCTCTCCCTCCCTCCCTCCCTCCCTCTCTGCCTCCCTCCCTCCCTCTCTGCCTCCCTCTCTCCCTCCCTCCCTCAGGTGAAGCTGTTTTTCACCAAGACGGTGGATGAGACGTCAAACTCGGAGGCCAGCACTTCAGCATCCGTCACTCCGGACGTTAGCGACAACGAGCCGGATCATTACCGTTATTCGGACACGACCGACTCGGACCCCGAGAATGAACCGTTTGACGAGGAACAGCACACACAGATCACGAAAGTCTGAACGCTTCACATTCTGACATACACACACACACACACACACACACACACGTTCAGCTACCTATAATAGACATGGACATAAACAACCAACCAACACCAGACGAAAAAAAAAAGGAGAAAACTTGAAAAATGTACTGAAGAGAAAAGGCCCCGCCCACATCGCCCTGACTAACCAACCCATCACTTCTGCTCTCCTGACCAACTTCTGCTTTTATTATTGCTAATTATTATTATATGAATATTGACGTCATTGGCTGAGGCGAGTGGGCGGGTCCTGTAGCTACTCTGTATATATATATGTCTATATATAAATATAAATCTATATAAAAAAAAATCCAATTTTGTGTCGGATGATAAAAACTCGGCAATCAGGCGAGGAGGAGGAGCAGGACGGACGAAGACGATACCACACTCGTTTATTTCTCTCCATCGTTCTTCTTTTCTTCCCTTCTCTTCCACCAGGCCAGTGCTGCAATCGCCAGTCACTCCCTCCGCCTCCTCCTCTCCGTCGCTCCCTTGTGAAGCCCCACCCACTCCCCATCCCCCGCTCGCTCTCCTCCCCAGGCGTGTGCTGACGGTCAGGCGACGTGTTCTGAATAACCGAAGTCCTCAGTGTCACTAAAAGAATTGAGACGACTCGACGTGTGAATGGGGCGTGGCTGAGATGTTGTGATGTCATAATTGGAGTTTTATCCCACCCCCCAGAGAAATCGAAACGATTTAATTCCTTAAATATATTGTGTAACGCTGCAATTAAACAAGGCACAGTTATTTTTGTGACTCAAGTCAGTCTTTCTATCGATCGCTAACACAGTTAGCATTCAAACGTAGCTCTGAAGTTGTGACAACATTGTTGCTAGGCAACTGGAAAATGTATATACTCCGTGTATCTGCTAGCTGATGAGCAGCTAGCTAACTGTTTTAAACTGACAGCGTAAAAGGTAAACTGTCCTTAGAAACCTTGTGGAGTAATCAAGAACTTTGTTTACCTCAGACGTTCCAGAAGATATCTTCAACTCCAGTTAGCATCAGCTGCTAACACGTTAGATTACAGTACATACCTCTGAAGGTACGAGTCGTTTAAACCAAATCAGCTCAAACTCGCAGAACAGTACATGTGACTGTTGGGGGTGGGGCTAAATAAAGTGAAGACAAATCTCTGGTCCCGCTGCGAGTCTGCTGAGTGACAGTGTCAGTTGGCTGACTGTTATTTTTTGAATTTTAAACCACATCACCGTGGGAACCTAACAGTCATTGAAACTCCGCCTCCTTTCACTAAACTGTCGGGTTTAGACCGAGTTCCTCCCGAGTGACTTATTTTTTTGAATTTGAATTCAAACTGCTGGCTGATGTCACGGCGGATTAAACTCCGCCTCTTTTCTGGAACAGTCACTGAAACAATGGTGTCGGTTTTTAGTGTTCTGTAATTTTTTTACACAATATATTTGATCGCTATTTTTTAATTTAAATAAAAAGCAGGTGCTGAGGCTCGCCGTGTCAGCACACGCCCATTTCCCTTACTGTGAGTGCTTCTTGTGCCGTCTGCAAGCCCTTTCCCACTCGACCTTTGACCCGTCCTTTCCCCCTCGTGCTGTGAACTATGAATTCTGGGATGCGTAGTTCCTTTCCCTTTCCTCGTTGTGTATAATGTTAAACAGAAAGAAGAGAAACATGTAATTGTCCTTTTTTTTATCCTAAGATAATAAATCTATATAAATATATCTATATACAATACACAGAAGCGCAGGGAACCAGTGTTTGCAATAATGTTAACACTCAACATTTAAAGGACAAACTGGTGTGCATGTTATATTGGAGTTAGTGTACATGTTTAATAAATGCTATACAATGTGTTTTTATTAAACGCCTGTGTGTGTCACACTCTGTGTCTCTGCACAACACAAACAGGAAGTCGCGTACATTCGAAGGCTAATTGAACTAGCCGACTAAAAGTTCTTAGCTTTTTCTAGCTCGAAAGGTGTTAGCGTTAGCCGTTTAGCTCAAAAGCCAGACTGGTTTCTATCACAGATAAGGAACCCTGATACTGGTTTACTGGTTTCCGTTAGGGATTGTGTGGTTGGTGTTTAAACACCAGTAGGGTCAGTCAGATTTATAATGTCTATACTGGACTAATCTACGTTCCACTGACCGTCCATTAAAGGACACTGGAATCCTGTTCAAGCCCAATAGAAACCAGTAGAAATTCAAGTCCATTTTAATTGTATAGCGTGTTCAAAAGCAGTTCTGCAGAAATAAATACATTACAGGAAAAAAAGATGCAACATTGATAACACAGCTAGCTCACTTCAGCGTGTGTGTGTGTGTGTGTGTGTGTGTGTGTGATGGGATTAATGAGATCAAAAGCTGTGGAGACTAATATTATCTCAGTTCACCTCTCACTCTGACTTTTGTTTCTCTCTCTCTCCCCCTCTTTCTCTCTTCCTTTCTTATTTACCACTTCTACTTACAGTTTCTCGTTCGTGTGTGTGTGTGTGTGTAAGATTACAGTATTTTTCCCTCGAGAAATGAACAGCCTTCATATTTGAATTAAAATTGAGCTCTCTCTCTCCCCACACACACACACACACACACGTCCTGAGCATGAACCCAACTTGCTGTTTCATTCACACCCGCAACCGTAACGTGTGTGTGTGTGTGTGTGTGTGAGAGAGAGAGACAAATATTATTTAGGGGTGCCAATAATTCTCCACACTGACTTTCAGCAGAAATGTGTCTCAAAAAAAGTCTGAAGTAGTAAATAAAATCAGCTGCAACTGAGAAATGTAATAAATAAATAAATCGGGGTTTTTTTAGTTTCGGTGTGACCTAATTTCTTATTCCGTTGAAATAGTGTAGTTAGCCAGTGTTAGCATGCTGACAGAAAGCATGCTAGCTGCCGGTTTTGAAGGGGAAATATGTCTGAAGGCTAGTGTTTCTGTGCTTCTTGTTATGAATCAGATAATTGAGTATCTTTCTAAAAGAAAACATGAGATTAAATTCCCAGAGGTTAGCTGCATAGCTTTTAGCATTACGGTTTTGGCTAGCTAACGGTGACGTGTTTTCTCTCTCTCTGTAATGTTACCTCAGATTATCGGCTAGTCAGATCGGTCCAATCCTCTCTCTGTGCAGTGTTGCCAGATTGGACTGAACAACTCCAACCCAACTGCAGTTTAAACCCCGCCCACTTTAACAAATACCAGCCCAAAATGCATACTGTGATATATGGAAGCCCGTTCCGTCCACTGAATTTAATTCTGTTTTTCTCACAGTTCTGAGGGAAAAAAGTCAGAATTGTGAGATAAGTCGGAATAACCTTTTTTTATTCAGTGGCGGGAACGGGCTTCCATAGTGATAACTAATCCAATAACAAACAGAAAACCCAAAACAAATGGGTTAGTGCAAAGGGCATTATTTACACACACACACACACACACACACACACACACACACAACCCGCTAATCAAGACTGAAGCCTGATTGGACAGGACTCTCCTGAACCTTATTGGCTAAACTGAACCATATCATTAAAACGTCAACATTACATATTATACTTTATTGTAAAGTTCGTTTGAATGGAAAATTAATAAAATATCATGTTTACAGTCAAAAATAAAACCCCGCCAGTTACACCAGAAACCAGCCCAAATTTTATCAACCCGTCCAATGCATTTTTTCCGGTTAAACGTGACCAAAAGAAGCCCAATTGGGCGGGAACCCGCACAATCTGGCAACACTGTTTCTCTCTGTGTGTGTGTGTGTGTGTGTGTGTGTGTGAGATTTAAAAATGTCGTATTGTAAATGTTTTTGTTTACAGATGCAGGTATTATCATGTTTTTAAGATACAGCTTTCTCACAGCAGTGTCGTTATTTAAAATAAACAAATTAAAAAAAAAATAAATAAAAAAAAATCACCTCTGCAGCAGCACTGATTTATTAAAACAATCACAACACATCAAACCTGGACAAATATTTAGATTTAGAAATAAATGTCTTACAGGAACATGGGGGTTAGTGAAATAATAATAATAATAAGAAGAAGAAGAAGAAGAAGAAGAAGAAGAAGAAGAAGAAGAAAAAACACTTTCTACAGGATTTAAAAAAAACAGAAAAAAAACACCACACCCTCACCATGCGCACACACGCGACACTTCCGGTGTCTAGGAAGTGCTCAGTGCTCAGTATGTGCGTGATGGACAGGAGAGGGCTGCTCACGGTGCTCTGCGTTTTGGTGAGTAAATAAAATTAATCCGAGATGAAGAGAGAGACTGAAATGTTAGTGACTGAAATAAAAGTGGTTTCCAGTCGATTTTCAGTAAATTAGAGCGAGTTGTTTAACTTTCGGAAGAATCCAGCGTCATCGTCAAGGTCTTGGTGCTCACCTTCTCCCCTGACCCCCTAACCTTTAACCCCTAACCTTTAACCCCTAACCTTTAACCCCTAATAATCGTTTTTGCCGTGTCTGTCCAGTTCGTGTGCTCGAGCCTTCTTTGAAAATGGCGTCGTTGTCTTTTTCGTGTCCAGTTTCACTTTCGGTTTTGAAGCTAGTTTTCATCACTGCGTTATTTCCCATCTCAGTTCTGGGAATGTTTCAGAAAATTCCCAGAACTGAGATCTAACGATCTCTTTATAGTTACTTTACATGTGAAGATGAGCCTCAGGTCTGACTGATAACTTATAACAGAGCTATAAACAGCCTCTCTTTATTCATCTCTCTCTCTCTCTCTCTCTCTCTCTCTCTCTCTCTCTCTCTCTCTCTCTCTCTCTCTCGACTCTTGCTCTCTAGCTAAGTTTCTCATCCATTTGAAAACTCTACCTTTTCCAGGTTGTCTGAATTGTCCTTGTGTTTTCGGATTTGTTGTTTTGTATATTTGCCACAGTCAGCTGGATATCTGATGATCTCATCTATAATTTCTGATCGGATTTTTTCTCCCTGTAAGGTCACCTGATCAGATATACAAACTCTGAATGTGATGTTATAAACACTCCTAATGCTCTGGTCTTTTTTTGTTCCTCCTGGGCAGTGGAGTGTGGTCTGTGTGACAGAGTGTGTGCGGAGACACCGGAGAAGTGATACGTGTGAAACAGGGTTCTACAATACAAGTGAAGGAAGACCGTGCTGCCTGTGTCCCCAAGGTAAAACTACAGACAGCGGGGAAAACGTTTGAGTTCAGGTATTGGGCTCGGCCCCTTAGTTCCAGTGAAAGGAACTCTTAATGCTTCAGCATACCAAGACATTTTGGACAATTTCATGCTCCCAACTTTGTGGGAACAGTTTGGGGATGACCCCTTCCTGTGGATGAGTGGATGAGTCACACATGGATGAGTGAGTTTGGTGTGGAGGAACCTGACTGGCCAGTCAAGTTCCTCCACACCAAACTCGCTCATCCATGTCTTTATGGAGCTTGCTTTGGTCACTGGTGTGCAGTCATGCTGGAACAGGAAGGGGTCATCCCCAAACTGTTCCCACAAAGAGCATGAAATTGTCCAAAATGTCTTGTTAATTTCTTGTCTGAAGCATCAAGAATTCCTTTCACTGGAACTAAGGGGCCGAGCCCAACCCCTGAACTCAATGATTTGGAGGGGTGTCCCAAAACCTTTGGAAATATAGTGTATTTATATAAAAATGCAGAAAAATTTTCCACTCCGTCCTGAGCATCATGGGGGATTGGAGACTTCAAGATGAATCGAATTCTATCAACTCCATGAAGATCTTTTTGATTTATTTGTTTGTTGATTTATTTATTTAACAAAATTTATTTATTGAGCAGCGGTAGCTCAAGTGGTTAAGGTTCTGGATTGTTGTTCAGGGTTCAAGCACCAGCAAGCTGCCACTGCTGGGCCCCTAAGCAAGGCCCTTAACCCCAGTTGTATAAAATGAGATTAATTGTAAGTTTCTCTGGATAAGGGCGTCTGCCAAAATGCCTATAATGTAAATGTATATGTGAGAATAATGAAAGCTTCTATTCTGTTCTATTTATTGCAGGTTTTTTCTTAGTGGAGGACTGCACTTCACCTCGAGGTGATTCAGTGTGTAAAGAGTGTGAAATCGGAACATATCTGGATCACTCAAACAAGCAGAGAAAATGTGAACCCTGTAAGACCTGCAGCAGCAACGGTACGTTCCTGAAGGTCACGTTCTGATCGGTCAGACTGTCTCGTCATAAACACTGTTAAAACTCCTCAGTACGTTGATGTGGAAGGAGTCTCCAGTGTCAGCACTTTGTAACTAGATGAGATTTTTCTCTTGAAGAGAGAGAATAAAGAGAGACTGCTGAGGAGATGAGTGTTTATAGAGTGTTTATAGAGTGTTTATAGAGTGTTTATAGAGTGTTTATAGAGTGTTTATAGAGTGTTCATAGAGTGTTTATAGAGTGCTTATAACTGATAGATTGACTGATTGTCAGAATGCTGTGATATAAAGAGGAATAAACTTTACTCTTAATGGAAAATCAACAATCAGCATCAGGTTTTTGTGACTTGATGTTAAGTATAACAATTTGTTAAACTTTTTAATTAAAATAACTACATTCATCTCCTTTCATTTAGCAAAGAAAAAAAAATCACTCCTGCACATCCCCCCTGTGGTGCTCCTCTTTATTAACTGTAATTAATATCACTGATCTTCATACGTCTGTTCTCATGGTCTCACTCTCGTCTTTCCTCTCTAGAGAACAAAGAGGAAAAAAATCGATGTTCACCTTCCAGTAACACCGTGTGCCGCTGTCAGGAAGGTTATTACTGCCCTAAAGAGGAGTGTAAAGTCTGTTACCAGTGCAACAAGTACGTTCACAACAACACCTTTATACACAACAGAAACACACACACACACACACACACTGCTGTGGATCTGCTGTCATACACTTCAGCTACAGAAAGTCATTAGAAAAGAAGAAAAAGGTTTTCCATATTAGATTAATAAAAACACTCGGTCATTAGATTTGATTCAGCTGCAGAAACAAACCCTTGGTATAGATGCCTGGGAAATGTTCTGGAGGAAATGTTATGACCGGTCTGCGGCTATGCGGCCCCAGACGCAACAAACTGTCCTACACTGTGTATTCTCACACCTTTCTATCAGAACCAGCATTAACTTCTTCAGCAATCTGAGCAACAGTAGCTCGTCTGTTGGATCGGACCACACGGGCCAGCCTTCGCTCCCCACGTGCATCAATGAGCCTCGGCCGCCCATGACCCTGTCTCCGGGTCACCACTGTTCCTTCCTTGGACCACTTTTGATAGATACTGACCACTGCAGACCGGGAACACCCCACAAGAGCTGCAGTTTTGGAGATGTTCTGATCCAGTGGTCTAGCCATCACAATTTGGCCCTTCGTCAAACTCGCTCAAATCCTTACGCTTGTCCATTTTTCCTGCTTCTAACACATCAACTTTGAGGACAAAATGTTCACTTGCTGCCTAATATATCCCACCCACTAACAGGTGCCATGATGAGGAGATACTCAGTCTTATTCACCTGGTACTGCTCACAGTTATGGCTGATCGGTGTGTATCCAACACTAGGCAGACAGACAGACAGATAGATAGATAGATAGATAGATAGAGAGATAGAGAGATAGATAGATAGATTTGAAGCACCAAAAGTAGAGAAACAGTGTATATATAATAAGATATAAGAACAATATATATTTTCATTCAGTTGTTAGTTTTTGATTTTATTCCATATTCACCTCAGTCATGTATAAACACAGTACTGTTTTTTTTCTCTTCATTTGTCCTGTAGATGTGAGTTTGGAGTTAAAGTGGCCTGCACCCTCACCAGTGACACACAGTGCAACGAACAGTCTGCAGGTTCGAACCTCAAAATATCATTTATATGTACATTGGAGGTCCTCACAGGAAGTCATGCCACCAAGCTTAGGCTAAAAATAGAACAGACAATGGGAATATAAGATATTTGGAATATAAGACCCTGGGAATATAGTACACTGGGAATATAGTACACTGGGAATATAGAACACTGGGAACAAAAAAATCAACTAGTTTTTGAACACATGCCAAAGGTGATGTTGGTATCGTGGGTTGACTCTTTAGAAACAGCTTTCACTGCCTGAAAAAAAATCCTTGCTTCGCTTGGATTTCCACTGACGCAGACGTTTTGAACGGCTCCCGGACGTACGAGCAACTTAGCTGGCGTTTGCTTCAGTTCGGTTCCTTCGAAAATGCTTTGTATGCCAAGTTTCAATTCTTAAGGTGAAAATTCGTGAAGGAGGGTATTCGTATGCCGAGGTTCCACTGTATGGTTAAGTTTTACAGTTTAGGCAAGGAGTCTCCAGTGTCAGCGCTGTGTAACAGTGAGGGAACGGCCAGAGTCAGAGGAACTGTAGAAGTAACTAGACATGGATAAAAAGTACAACCCCGATTCCAAAAAAGTTGGGACACTGTACAAATTGTGAATAAAAACAGAATGCAATGATGTGGAAGTTTCAAACTTCAATATTTTATTCAGAATACAACATAGATGACATATCAAATGTTTAAACTGAGAAAATGGATCATTTTAAGGGAAAAATAAGTTGATTTTAAATTTCATGGCATCAACACATCTCAAAAAAGTTGGGACAAGGCCATGTTTCCCACTGTGTGGCATCCCCTCTTCTTTTTATAACAGTCTGCAAACGTCTGGGGACTGAGGAGACAAGTTGCTCAAGTTTAGGAATAGGAATGTTGTCCCATTCTTGTCTAATACAGGCTTCTAGTTGCTCAACTGTCTTAGGTCTTCTTTGTCGCATCTTCCTCTTTATGATGCGCCAAATGTTTTCTATGGGTGAAAGATCTGGACTGCAGGCTGGCCATTTCAGTACCCGGATCCTTCTTCTACGCAGCCATGATGTTGTAATTGATGCAGTATGTGGTCTGGCATTGTCATGTTGGAAAATGCAAGGTCTTCCCTGAAAGAGACGACGTCTGGATGGGAGCATATGTTGTTCTAGAACTTGGATATACCTTTCAGCATTGATGGTGCCTTTCCAGATGTGTAAGCTGCCCATGCCACACGCACTCATGCAACCCCATACCATCAGAGATGCAGGCTTCTGAACTGAGCGCTGATAACAACTCGGGTTGTCCTTGTCCTCTTTAGTCCGGATGACACGGCGTCCCAGTTTTCCAAAAAGAACTTCAAATTTTGATTGGTCTGACCACAGAACAGTTTTCCACTTTGCCACAGTCCATTTTAAATGAGCCTTGGCCCAGAGAAAACGCCTGCGCTTCTGGATCATGTTTAGATATGGCTTCTTTTTTGACCTATAGAGTTTTAGCCGGCGACGGCGAATGGCCCGGTGGATTGTGTTCACCGACAATGTTTTCTGGAAGTATTCCTGAGCCCATGTTGTGATTTCCATTACAGCAGCATTCCTGTATGTGATGCAGTGCCGTCTAAGGGCCCGAAGATCACGGGCATCCAGTATGGTTTTCTGGCCTTGACCCTTACGCACAGAGATTGTTCCAGATTCTCTGAATCTTTGGATGATATTATGCACTGTAGATGATGATAACTTCAAACTCTTTGCAATTGTTCTCTGAGAAACTCCTTTCTGATATTGCTCCACTATTTTTGGCCGCAGCATTGGGGGAATTGGTGATCCTCTGCCCATCTTGACTTCTGAGAGACACTGCCCCTCTGAGAGGCTCTTTTTAAACCCAATCATGTTGCCAATTGACCTAATAAGTTACAAATTGGTCCTCCAGCTGTTCCTTATATGTACATTTAACTTTTCCGGCCTCTTATTGCTACCTGTCCCAACTTTTTTGGAATGTGTAGCTCTCATGAAATCCAAAATGAGCCAAAATTTGGCATGACATTTCAAAATGTCTCACTTTCAACATTTGATATGTTATCTATAATCTATTGTGAATAAAATATAAGTTTATGAGATTTGTAAATTATTGCATTCCTTTTTTATTCACAATTTGTACAGTGTCCCAACTTTTTTGGAATCGGGTTTGTAATATGTGTCATTCTTCAGTGATTAAAAAAGAATCTGTTATTGGTTTAAAGCTGCTGTGTGTGGTGTGTAATGGACGATGTGTGTTTGTGTGTTTCAGACATCAAACCCTGGGTGCTGGCTGTTATAATCGCACTGTGTCTGATAATGTTAGGACTGCTGGTTTTCTTCTGGAGGCAAAAACTGCTTTGCTTTAAATCACATGAAGCACCAGAAGATCCTCAGGTGAGAAAGAACAAACGCTGATGAGCGTCCACTCTAAAGAATTTAGTTTTTCTGATGATTTGTGAAGTTTTCATGAATTTTTCCTTTTCTTTTTTACCTCCAGGTTTTGGAGCCATTAGGTGGTAAGGGTTTTTTTTTGTTTGTTTTTTTTGTTTTTTTACTTTAAAACATAACCCTCAGATTTTGGAGCTTGTAGAACGAACAAACAAACAAACATTTAAAAAAAAATTAGTTTAACAGGATTTAGTGTGTAGTTTGGCTCTGTTACATAAAAAGTAAAGAATTAAAAAAAGAAAAGATGCAATATTTATTTATTTAATGAAATAGTTAATTAATAAATATGATTTAAAAAAATATTTTAAAAATGTTACTTTAAAGTGTTAAAATAATTTTTTCATTCACCTAAAAAAATGTCATCAAAGTCATATTTACTCTGTTATATTTATTTCTTTTTTCTTTTTTCACGATTTCCATGAACAATGAATGTGGTATAAAGTTAGCTAGTTAGCAAGACTGATTCTAGCTCCAGCTAGCTAAATTAGCATAGTTTTAGAGTAAAAACGCCTCCTTCTGTTGAACCAATAAACTTCTGTGAATATTTTTTTGTTCCTGTTTGAACCTCATAACAGTTAATTTCTATTTCTCTGTAGATCCGAATTTGGAACCATTTCTGCCTAAAATAGCGGAAATTCTGGGATTTAAGGTGGTCCGGAACATGGTCAAGCGCAACGGTCTGCTGAATCAGGCCAAAATAGACAACATAATGGATGAACATCCTCGTGATGCGAATGAGCGGGCGTATCAGCTGCTGCTGGCCTGGTACCAGAAGCACGGCATGAATGGAGCGTGCAAAACGTTGTGTGATACCCTCACCGACATGAGCATGAGGGTTGAAGCTAAAAAGGTGCATGATCTCATCAAAGAAGGACAAAGTAATGAAGAAGAGAGGCAGAATGGACATGTCTAGCTTTTATACGCAATAACGTTATAAGAACTTATGAGTTCATCCCCTGGACATCATATGTTGCTGATGAGGATGAAGGTCCGCGTGTGTTACGGGTAGCAGGGCTGAGGGTGAACCACTAGGGGGCCCTCAGTAGGGGTTGTCATGTCTGTTTATGTTTATGTTTTGGCCATGTGTGTGTTTAAGCCCCGCCCTCGCCTAATGTGTGTTCCTGCCCCTGATCACCTGTTCCCAATGTTTCCCTGATTATGTTTCCTATTTATAGTCCTGTCTTTGTCTTCTTTAGTTGCTAGTCCTCGTTTGTATGTAGGCTGATGTGGTGTCGCGGGTTCTGTTCCATGGTCTGTTCATGTCTCGTGTTTGATGTTTAATAAACCCCTTTTTGTTTCACGGAAGCTTCGCGTTGGGTCTGTTATATCCAGCCGGACACCGCCGGCCGTAACAACGTGGACATGGAGTTTACTGTACATGCTTCCACACAGAATCCATAAAAGTCCTGGTTCCACTCAAGGTTTCTTCCTCATATCATCTTAAACTTTATCATTTTTATTCTAGGTTTCTGTTACTTCTGTAAAGTTGCTTTGAGACAATGTTCATTTTTAGAAATAAATGGAATTGAATTAAAAACCTTTTTGCTCTTAGTTCTCGGAATGCCGGTGTATTTGTCACGTTTTAGTTTATTGTTCTTAAGTTTTGTCTAAAATAGAGTTAAGTATCATGGCAGTGTTGCATGTTAGTGTTATGGAACCTGTGCCAAAAATCAATAAATGTTTTTTGTTCACAAATAATAATATAATACATACACAATACTAATAAAATCCTCTGCTATAGTGTGTATACAATGTGATACTGTTATACAGCTGTGGAGAATATAGTGTTATATAGACCCTTTCTCTGTTACTGAACATGGTGACGGTTTTTTGGGGAGGCGGAGCTTAGATGGAGGAAGAAAGATTTCCCTGACCGCTTTACAGACACTAATTATCAAGTTTTGTGAGTTTGTTTTTAAACGATGACTGGTCAAATACTAACTTTTTAACTAACTAACTAGCTAAGCTAAGTTTAGCTAACTAACACGCTAAAAAATTAGCGTTACAAGTAGGGATGCGTGATATGAAAAATTTAAACCGATAATTAAGTCCTTCTCGATTCCGGTAACTAATAAGTTCATATTTTTATATTATTATTATCATATAATCTGCAGTTTGTGCACCCAGGAGAATAGAAAATCTAAAATACACTGATGAAGCTGATATTTTAGTAGCTCTGGCCTAACTGTCATAGCAAACGTCAGTCCTGACTCTTCGGATGTTTTTATTTTCTGTGTAAGGCACTACAATAAGAACAGAAAGGGTTTAACAGAATTATGACAGAACTATGATTTATCTGCAATTAACTCATTAACAACAAATTTAGATTCAAGTATTTCAAATGAAATGCAATAAAATAAAACGCATTGATATTTGGCAACCTTAAAAAAAAAAAAACATCCTCAACAAAAATAAAGTGTATCCTCAAAAGTGCATAGGGCATAGTTGAGATTTCTCTGAAATCATATCGGCTACTTTAGCATAAAATAAATAATAATAATAAACTTTAAATTATTTCCAATTTGCACTACTCAACATGTTTACCCTCCTCCAAAGTACATATCTTTTCACTTGTCTATGTTTAACGTCTGTCTTTTCTATTATGTGAGGGCATTAGTGGGAGATTCTTCTTGATAAACAGAAGCATCGCTGCCTTTTCGCACCCAAATCTGTTTCTTTTTTCATCCATAACATTTGCAGCAGCAGAAAATAAACGTTCACTGTCTATGTTGGTGCAAGGGGCTGACAGGTATTTCACATACAGGTGATCACATCAGCTACTGTGGCTGTAGATGAGCTAATGTCTTTTGTCAGCTGTTCACATGGGTTAAGAATGGTCATCATGTTTTCAATTAATGTCCATTGGTGTATGCTCAGGAAAGCAGGTAATTGAAAATCTACTGAATATGCTGCAAGGGCTCGCCTCTGCTCCAACAAACGCAGCATACAGAATGTGCTGTTCCATCGCGTGGGCATGTCTTGTTGAAGCCTTGTGTCTTTCATGCCCAGTTGTTTTTGTAAGTCTTTAAGACGGGAGGTGGCAAGTTGGGAATGTTTGAAGTGGCCTACCTTCCTGCAGATCAAAACACAGTCTGTGATGCTTTTTTGGCTCAGCACAGCCGCGTTTACAGCGAGCTGTAAGGTGTGTGCCCTACAGCCCAAGCTTGCAAGCCCACATTCCTCCATCACCTTGGTCATATTGTATGCATTATCCCTGACAACACCATGCACTCTGTCTTTAGTTATACTCCACTCTTGGAACATGGTTTCAAAAGCTTGGCATATCATTGACCCTATATGTGATCCAGAGCACTCCTGTGCGGGCAGCAAGACTTTTTGCATGTTAAAATATTCATCCAACCACTGAGCCGTTAAGCTAAGCATACTGACCAGACTAACGTCGGATGTCCAAATGTCCATGATGAAACTTATGTGTAGGCCATTCTTGTCAAATTATAAATGTGTCTGGCGAACAAATCGTACAAAGCAGGGAGGGAAACATCAGAGATGAAGGGGTGGCTTGGAAGGGTGTAACATGGCTCCAAATGCTCTACTAACCCGCAAAAGCCCGGATCCTCTACCACGGAAAAAGGTCGGTCATCATAGACTATAAATTCCTTGACTTTGTCGTTTATGGCTTTTGCCTTTTTGCTGTCTCTGGAAAACTTTTTGCAATTTTCAAATGCCTGCTGAATGGGGACATCGATGCTCCGTGTTTTAGCCCTAGCGCTAGTAGCTGCTGCTGCCGCGGCTGCTTCATATTCTTTTAACACAGATTCCCCACGATGACAACCCTTCAAGTGAGATATAAGATTTGTTGTATTAAAACTTGACGCCTTTTTACATCCTTTCGGAATCCTTGCTGAACATGCGTTGGAAATAGCAATAGCATTGTTCGCTGCCACCGAGAAAAACTTCTAGACTGGTGAAGACATGTTTACAGATGATGACCTAATGAGCGTGACACAGGCTGAGAGTCACTGCAGTCACTTGCACTCAGAAAGCGGATGAATCTCGGATAAATCAGATTGATTGATTGATTTACCAGCAAGCATACTTTATCGGATCTAGCTATCGGATTTAATTTATTTATCGGAGCAATAAAAATGTCGTAATTTTCACCCATATCTGTCCGATAAATATCGTGCATCCCTAGTTACAAATTGTTCCCCAGTTTCTGATGAGGTGGACATGCATAATAAATATTTAGACATGAAACCAAACCATAAACACCAACCAAGAGTTTAAACTTTATTTGATATGAAGTTCATTTTTTATGATCGTTTCTGTCCAGTCCACTCGTTTTATTGAGTTTGACCACAGCTGTCGGGGGTTTTTTTGTCCGGCAGTGGCAGCAGGTATGTGATAAAACTTCAAACTGGAGCCTGTACTCCATCGATTCTGTCACACAACAACACAACAAGATGACTTTTGTGTTCCTCATGTAGCCGACTCTGTACTGGTTTGTAATGACCGCCTCCAGTTTTCCCTTTGTTTTGCCTCCAGCTAGCGCTGTGACGTAATCATGACCTTGGCCCGAAAAGGGTCTATACTTGTGCGCATTACTATATTATCTAACTACCACACACTACACAGCACTATACACTGATATCCAACACTATTATGCTTATATTGTGTACACATTAATATACACTGATATATTACTACTGTATTGTAATATTATTGAAAATGTTACACTGTTATTGCTATATTACGATAGATGGATAGATTATGTACACAACACTATACTGTTACACAATTCTGAACTAATACACAACACTATACTGTTTCACAATGCTCTACTAATACACAACTGCTGTACTATTACAGTACAACACAATAATACCAATCACTGATTGCAATCTGAAAGAGATTAGTGACTGTAAAGTGGTAGTGGGAGAGAGTGTAGCCAGACAGCATAGGATGGTGGTGTGTAGGATGACTTTGATGGTCTGTAAGAAGAAGAGGTCAAAGATAGAGATAGAGAAGAAAACCAAGTGGTGGAAGCTGAAAAAGGAGGAATGTTGTGAGGAATTTAGACAGAAGTTGAGGCAGGCTCTGGGTGGTCAGGTAGTGCTGCCAGATGACTGAGAGTGAGAGGATGCCTGAGGAATGGAGAAGAAGTGTGTTAGTGCCGATCTTTAAGAATAAGGGTGACGTGCAGAGTTGCAGCAACTATAGGGGAATAAAGTTGATGAGCCATACAATGAAGGTATGGGAAAGAGTTGTGGAAGATGGGTTAAGGAAGGTAGTGTTGGACCATACTTAGCGGTGCTCTCACCTGCTATCGGTGGGCTGATGAGGTACGGAATGGTGTGTAAAAAACCCACCACACCCAGAGCTGAGAACAGGTGGGTGGAGCCTACAATATCACAGGTGACCACGGGGATAAGGGCCATGCAGGCCCCATCGAATAAGCCGTAGATAACGGAGAAGATCACGAGTTTGGAAAAACTCCTTAACAAGGGCATGAAGAGGCATCTGAGTCCCTCAAACCCCACTGTGATCAGAAAAGTGACTTCATGAAACGTCCTCAAACACCTGAGCAAAAGGAAGAAAGATCAGCAGACAGAGCTTAATTTGTAAATGAATCATTTCCAGAACAAAACCAGCAATTTCTCGCCTCTGTGACCGACACCAACCACACAACTTCAGTTTTCTCAGAACAAATTCTAATTCAAATTTTATTTATCGCATACAAAATCATACACAGTATGACATGTAGTGAAATGCTTTTTTCAACTGTCCTTGTTACAAGAGAGGAACATAAAAAAGATAGAAATAAAATAAAGATTTAAGAAGACAGCAATATAAAAAACTACCAGAATAATAAAATATAAAAAAATATAAAAATATTTGAAAGAAAAAAATATGATAAAATATGAAAATCCAATAGGATATAAGATATGCATATATATACACACATGTTATATATATATAAAATGTAAAATGTAGATATATATACCTGGGTATGGCAGGAATGTCAGGGAGTAGAGTGACAATTTCAGTAAAGTGACACTGCAAAAACAGAGTCCATAGAAATGGTTTAGTGAGACAGACTGTGCAGTGTAGTGCAGTTATTGTGTGTGCAACAGTCTGCTGAGGTAGTATTCTATTTTATGGAAGTCCAGAGAAAAGTCCAGAAAGTCCAGGTTTTATGTGTTCTGGCTGAGGGCCCGAATGGCCTGTGGGAAGAAGCTCCTCCTCATTCTCTCTGTGTTTGCCTTCAAGGAGCGGAAATGTTTCCCTGACCGCAACAGAGAGAAGAGTCCATTGTTTGGACGGCTGAGGTCCTTCATTATCTTCCTGGCTTTGGTCCAGCACCGCTTGCTGTATATAGTCTCCAGGTCAAGGAGCTCGGCGCAGATGGTACGCTCAGCTGATCGCACCACCCTCTGGAGAGCTCGTCTGTCCTGCTTGGTGCTGTTTCCAAACCAGGCTGTGATGCTTCCTGTCAGTATGCTCTCAATGGTGCAGGTTTAGAACATCTTTAGCACCTTTGAGGGCAGTTTAAAGTCCTTTAGGTGTCTGAGATGGTAAAGACGCTGCCAGGCCTTCTTCACCAGGTCCTGCATGATGTGATCACCTAGGTACTGGAAACTGTCCCTCTCTCCACTGGGGTACCATTGATAATGAGGGGCTGGTAATTCCTCTCCTGCTGTGTACTGAAGTCCACTGTCAGCTCCTTAGTTTTGCTGACATTCAGGAGGAGATTGTTGTCCTGGCACCATGTCTCCGGAAACTTGATGATGTTGGTAGAGCTGGAAGTGGCCGCACAGTCGTAGGTGTACAGTGAGTACAGCAGGGGGCTCAGAACACCACCCTGGGGGGCTCCAGTGCTGAGGGTGAGTGAGGGTGAGACATGTTTGCCCACCCGTACTGCCTGTCGTCTGTCTGTCAGGAAGTTGAAGATCCATTGACACAGGGACAGGCTGAAGCCCAGGATCTCCAACTTAGTGGTGAGTATGGAGGGAATTATGGTGTTAAATGCTGAACTGTAGTCAACAAACAGCATTTTAACATAATTCCCCTTTCTGCTGTGCTGGGGCTCAGGGCTCAGGGCTGTGTGATGCAGGTGTGCAATGGTGTCCTCAGAAGAGCGGTTGGGATGGTATGTGAATTATAGCGGGTCCAGGGTGTCAGGTAGTGAAGAAGTGATGAAATCTCTGTTTAGTCTTTTGAAGCACTTCATCAGGACTGAGGTCAGGGCTACTGGGTGGTAGGGGCTTTTGTAAACACGTTGACATCATCAGAGCTGCGTCTAAACATGTCCCAGTCTCCGTCATCCAGAGCATCTTGTAGAACAGCCACTGATTGGTCCATCCCATGCGCGACCTCCTGCTGAACCGGATCTTCCTGCTTTAGCCTTTGTTTATATCCTGGCATGAGGAAGATGGCGGCATGGTCCGATTTTCCAAACGGTGGATGTGACTGTGCTTTGTAGCAGTCCTTGAACTGTGTGTAGCAGTGGTCCAGTGTTCTTCCACCCCTGGTGGGGAAGGTGATGTGTTGATGAAAGTTCGGCACTGCGCGTTTGAGGTTAGCACTGTTGAAGTCCCCTGCCACAATGAACGCAGCGTCACGGTGTTGTGTCTGGTGAAGAGTGAGAGCTTCATGCAGCTCCCCTAAAGCAGTGTCTGTGTCCGCCTGAGGTGGAATATAAACGGCGCTGACTATGACTAAACTAAATTCCCGAGGAAGGTAGAAAGGGCAACAATTGATGGTCAGAAGCTCCAGGTTGGGTGAGCAGGAACGTGAAAGAGGTGAAATGCTCGGGCTGTTGCACCAGCTGTTGTTTACCATCAGACACACTCAATCTCCTCTTGTCTTTCCTGACTAGAACCTAGAAGGACTCGGCTGGCTGGATGGCATGGCCCAGTACCGCTGGGTTCAGCCATGTCTCGGTGAAGCAGAGAAGGTTGCAGTCCCGAATGTCCCTCTGGAACTTTACCCTTGCCCTGAGGTCATCGAGCTTGTTTTCCAGAGACTGGACATTGGCTAACAGAATGCTAGGCAAGGTAGCCTGGTGTGCGTGTACCCTTAGCTTGTTCCTGACGTCGGTCCTGTTGCCCTTTTTTTTTTCTTTGTAAGCAGTTCAACATACTCTAGCAGTCATTTCAAACTGTTCATCATGTGCATTAACAACACTCTGTATAACTGTATTCTGACTGGCTCTTTGCAAAATGCTTTCTGTTGCCATATGTGTTTTAGTACGACTGTGCTCAAAGTGCCCTTTGCTGTTTTGTTTTAACTGGAGCCGTGGATGTCACCACACAACTCACCCACTCAGATGCTAATTTCATCCCAACCGTTTGGTCAGGTCCGAGTGATCCCACACTCTGACCAGTTTTTGATTTTGCATAATCAGCCCCGGATATACAACTTACTTGTTCTTCAGCTGTTCTTGAGACCAAATATCATTCATCTGATCAGTGGAATTTTCTGTCACCAACGACATGGTTGGCTCCTCCATTATTTCTGATTGACGTAACTAACTTTGCTTCTGTCTCCCTGCAGTTCCATCTTCTCTGGATCTCTTTTGATCAGGCACACCATCAGCTTTACTCGTGGATTTAAAAAATGAAAATATGTTAGACTCTCTCTTTGACGTTTTTAAAATATAATGATTATTTAGGTAGACCAATATACCATTCTTTCTTTCCGCTGCTCACTGTGCGCAAATCACTAATCACCAACCAATGAGAGTAATTGTAAACTTAAGAAAGCTGACTGGTCGAAAATATATGTTGAGGGTCAATAGCTAAACATAACCTAACATAAGTGGTTATGAGACATAAGTGCATCTGCATAAACCCACTCAGCCTTGCTCGCTGTGTTTCACTCACTCATTCACATACACACACACACACACACACACACAAACACACGCCCACACATATGCTGTCAGGTCATCAGGCACAAGTTAATGCCGGATCGATCAAAATAAATACTGGAATGCAAAACACGCAAATCCGATAAATATATAAATATATAAAATATAGATATACAGATAGATAATTATCATTATCAGTGCTCTCAGATTATCAGTAGATTAACACTAGTGTTGATTTATTAGTAAATTAGCAATAATCTCAGATTAACACAAAATTTGCAGAAGTTTAGCAGCAGTAGATTAGCAATAATATCTTATTATCAGTACTGTTGAATTAGCAGTAAAACAAACCCATACCCATAGACTCAGGTTAACTTTAAGACAGATTAACACCTGATTAGAAAGAACTTGATCATGATCTTGACTCACTTCCTGTCTGA
Organism: Hemibagrus guttatus; assembly: GCA_033459395.1. Taxonomy (NCBI): domain Eukaryota; kingdom Metazoa; phylum Chordata; class Actinopteri; order Siluriformes; family Bagridae; genus Hemibagrus; species Hemibagrus guttatus. The sequence goes on from JAUCMX010000008.1 coordinate 27,803,532, forward strand.
GATCCATCCAAAAGTGATATTACCCACAATCCCCATAGCTCTAAGAATAGACATGAGGAGGACGGCCTGATGATGGCTGATTTCCAGACTGAGAGAATACGGCACGATGTACACCAACGGCACATTACAGCCAAATGCCAGGAACAGGAAGGATACTGCAAGCAACAGGAATTCATGCAGGAACAGAAAGCTGTACTTGTCTGATGATGGTTGGAAGAGACAGCATTTCGGTTTTCCCCTTTTTCGTGACTGCTTGATTGGCAAACCAGGACCATTAGAAGACACCGACTCGCAAAGCAGCTGTGATTCAGGTAGCTTTGGGGTCACTAGCTTTGGGTCCGCTAGAGTCAGTTTGGCTAGGTTTACGTCATTTAGCATTGCGTCACATAATTTTGAATCAGTTTGTTTCATGTCAGGTAGCATTGAGGTGATTAGCTTTGAGTCATGCAGCTTCAAGTCAGCTACCTGTAGTTCAGCTAGCTGTGTGACCAGATTTGAATCTTTTAGAATTGACTCTGTTGATAAATCCTTCAAGTTAGTGGGCTCACTGTTTGCATCTTGTTTTGTATCTTTTAACTTTCCCATCATCTCAGTATCTGTTAGAATGAGTTCCTCTGAATATTCTTCAGGCTCTTCCTCTGTGTCCTTCACCTCTACTTGGATGGAGTCTTCCCGAACACACAGTTCATCTAGTGTCTGATTCACATTCTCCTCTTCACCTTTATGTTGGTCCACTAGAGGCCTCATAAGAGACCCACAGACACACAAGTTTGAAACAAGACCCCCTAAAATAAGAAGAGCACCCCTCCAGGAGTACAAGGTCAATAAGGTGCTGAACCAGAGGAGGAAGGCTGAACATTCCAATGCCTCTTCCGGAAATGGCAATTCCATATGCCAGAGCCTTTTTCTCATTGAAATAGGTGCCTACAATTGCTACCGCTGGTGTGTAACTGAGGGCAAATCCCAAACCTGTGGAGTATAGAAACAGAATCAGAATTAGAAGGAAACTTGAAATTTGAATTGTAGATCATACTTCTATTCATGCTATTATAAAGCCTACAAGCTCATATTCCTGTCACCCCAAAGATTTAAACATCCTTCTCCTGCCATCCCAAGGCCTACAACCTCTTTCTCTTTTCATCCCAAAGCCTTAAACCTCCTTCTCCTTTCATCTCAAAGCCTACAAGTGCCTTCCCCTTCCGCCCAAAAGCCTGCAAGCTCCTTCTCCTGTCATACCAATGTTTACAAGCTCCTACTCCTGCCATTTTGATGCTTACAAGCTCCTTCTCCTGCCATCCCAAAGCCTGCAAGCTCCTTCTCCTTTCATTCCAAAACCTACAAGCTCCTTCTCCTGAAATCCCAAACCCTTAAACCTCCTTCTCCTGCCATCCCAAATTGTACAAGCTCCTTCTCCTTTCATCCCAAAGCCCACTAGCTCCTTCTCCTGCCATCCCAAAGCCTACAAGTTTCTTCTCCTGCCATCCCAAAGCCTACAAGCTTCTTCTCCTGCCATCCCATGCCATCAGCTTAGGAATATTTTATCTGTATCTGATGCAGAAAAGCTAGTTCATGCATTCATGACCTCCAGACTGGACTATTGTAATGCATTATTAGGTGGTTGTCCTACATCTTCAATAAACAAGCTACAGTTAGTCCAGAATGCAGCCAGAGTCCTTACCAGGTCAAGAAAGTATGACCATATAACCCCAATATTATCATCCCTGCACTGGCTACCTGTTAAGTTTAGAATTTATTACAAACTATCACTACTTACGTACAAGCACTACTCCCACGTATCTAGCCAGTCTTCTAACACGTTACAATCCATCACGCTCCTTAAGATCTCGAGACTCCGGACTTCTGTTAGTTCCCAGAATATCAAAGTCTACAAAAGGGGGTAGAGCTTTTTCGTATTTAGCTCCTAAACTTTGGAACAGTCTTCCTGACAGTGTTCGGGGCTCAGACACAGTCTCCCAGTTCAAACGTAGACTAAAGACATATCTCTTTACCCAGGAATACACCTAATACATCCCATAACTTTGTATTCCAATACATCTGATTAAATGCACATCATCATCTAGTGCCTGCTAATATTATGAACAGCAGCTACGCTAATTACTTTCCATTTGTTTCCCTTCTTCTACCCATCCCCAAGACACACAGAGATTGTGCCAGCTCCGGTGGCATCCAGAGATGGACCAGCTCCAGCTGGTTTCTGCTTTCTGAGGACTGGAGTATTCAAAGCAGCACTGCCAACACTATGTGGACATTTTACACACAACATTCTACACATGCTGTATCTGCATCACACAACTAATGCAGAAAGGACATTGTTCATATCACACTCTCCGGTGTCACCCAGATGAGGATGGGTTCCCTTTTGAGTGTGGTTCCTCTCAAGGGTTCTTCCTAATACCATCTAAGGGAGTTTTTCCTTGCCACAGTCGCCTGAGTCACCTCAGGCTTGCTGTTACGGGTAGCAGGGCTGAGGTTGGACCACTAAGGGGCTTTCAGCATGGGGTTGGTTATGTCATGTCTGTTTTTGTTTACTTCGGCCATGTGTCAGTTAAGCCCCGCCCTGTCCTATTGTGTCTTAATGTTCACCTGCACCTAATGTTTCTATGATTATGTTCTCTATTTATAGTCTTGTCTTTGTCAGCTTTAGTTGCTAGTCCTCGTTTGTGTGTAGGCCGATGTAGTGTCGCGGTTTTTGTTTTCATGTTTCTGTCTCATGCTTTACGTTTTATGTTAATAAACCCCAATTTTCATATTAAGCTTCACGTTGGGTCTGTTCCATCCAGCCGGACACCACCGGCCGTAACAGAAGGACTAGCCCAAACCGAACAGATCCAGCGCAAAGCTTCAGCGAGGAGGTTAGTTTTTCGTTTCCGGGTTTTATTGTTTTGCCGGTTTTTAGTTTGCGCTCCGGGTCAGAGTGTTTTTCGGGGGGATTTTTTTTTATTCCGCCCCTCTCTCCGCCCGTGGTTAGGGAAAGGAGGAGGGTCCCGGCAGAAAAGTTAGCCTTTTGGAGGATTTTTGATTTTTCTCGCTCCGTTCCTGTTCCCGTGGGGGGCGTCGCCTCATGATGTAGCTTCCGTGAGGGGCGTGCCCCCGTTTTTATTCCGCGGAGGAGAGTTCCGGCCAAGGGCCGGAGTTTTCAGGGGTTTTTTTTCCGGCTCTCACTCCGCCCATGTTCCTGAGGGGGGCGTCGCCCCACAATGTAGCTTCCGTGGGGGGCGCTGCCCCACCCGTCGCCAGCGGAGGAGAGTTCTGGCAACACCTTGCTCCCACCCTCCCGCCCCTTGGGGAGTTCCAGACTCCAGCAAGATGGACATCGTCGCCCCGGAGCCGTCGTTCGTCGGTGGACGTCGCTCGGTGCGAGTGCTTGGCGGTGGACTTCGCTCGGCGATGCTGCTTGGTCGGTGGACGTCGCTTGGCTCTGCTGCTCGGCTGTGGACGTTGTTCGGCGCCTCCGCTCGGCTGTGGACGTCGCGTTGGACCCTTTGGCCTTGCCGTCGGGTCCTTTGCTCCCCCCACCTGTCTCGCTCCTGCTTCTCACTCCCCCCACGTGCCTCGCCTTGATCCTTGTTCCCCCCACTTGCCTCGCCTTGGTCCTTGCTTCCCCCCACTCGCCTTGCTTTTGCTTCTCGCTCCCCCCCCAAGTGCCTCGCCCTGCTTCTCGCTCCCCCCACCGGCCTCTCTACGTTCCTAGCTCCTCCCCAGGACCCATCGCTGGACCCAGGACCCATCGCTGTTTCTGTTTTCATGTTTCTGTCTCGTGCTTTATGTTTAATAAAACCCCATTTTTCACGTTAAGCTTCGCGTTGGGTCTGTTATATCCAGCCGGACACCACCGGCCGTAACACTCACTCACTAGGGAAAATTTTGTCTAACACCTAGGACTGTTTGTTTGTATGTTTGTTTCTTATGTTCTGTAAAGCTGCTTTGAGACAATGCTCTTTGTTAAAAGCGCTATACAAATAAAATTTAATTGAATAAAAACTCAGTTGTTGAAGAAAACAAACTTTTGTTCCTACAGTAATTTTAATATTTTTATTCACTTTTATTAAATTTGATCCTAAAGAGTTACATTTTTGTGTGACATTTACATGTTTAAAACATTCTACTCGTGTGAAAGCTAAAACAAATCCAGAAATATATTTGGATTAACTGTAGCTTTCCATCTGTCAAAAGAAATGTTTTACAATTTTTTTTAATTATTTAAATCTTTTCATGTTTTTATAAGTATATTATTATTTATATTACATAATTAAGTTTTATTTATTTGTTTTTTTACAGCAGCACAAAATTACCCGACAACAAATTTCTAATTTTTTAAAAAACTTTTTCAAATGGTAAAACTTCTCTGGTTGATTCACAGAATGTTTTATAAATTAAAAAAAAAAGTTTATAAAAATGTAAAAATGCTCTCCTACTGAATTTTAATGGAACTATGAGAAAATAAACAATAAAAATAGAAGATTTTTCAATAATTTGCTAATTTCAGGTTTAATTATTTAGTAAATAAGTGCAGAAATTTAGAATTTAATATATTTTAAGGGTTCTAGGCTTTTAAAAAAAAAACAAAAAAAAACTTTGTAAACTAAATGAGATTAAATACATGTATTTATATATTTTTTTCTACTTCTAATTATCTTTACTAAAGATTACTGTTTCAAAAACAATCCATAAGTGAGTCTAAAAACAAACAAAAACACTCCAAATGAAACTGAAAAATATTAATACAACACACACACACGAACAATGAGGCAAATGTTTATATTTTTTACTGTGAGATTTTATTTCTCCACATAAAAACATCTGAAACCAATTTTTTTTAAATCCCACAGTATATTTTACAATCTTACATACATTACAAATAAAAATAAAAGGGAAATTTACATTGTTTAGATAAAATAACTTCCTGGTTTTTCATGGAAAGTACAAGACTTATATCATTTAAAAACCCACAGAAATAAAATAAATTTCACATGACAATCTTCAGATTCTTTGTTTCAGACTTATTACAAATTCTTTAAAATATATTTACAATTTATGGATAAACATATTCTTTTAAAACAGCAAAATAAAAAAAAAAGAAAAGAAAAAAAGTTAACTTGCTTTATTTCGTTCTTATATCACAACACAAACTTTTTTTTAAACACCTTTAAAGACTTTAAGCTCCGCCCACTTCCATACTCTACATCCATAAAAGCACAACTTTTTTCAGAATTCAGAAGATTTTCAGTTTTGAAATGAGAAATCTCCCCCAAAATATAAAAGGTGATTATTCATGGATATAATGTTAGATTTTAATGATAAATTACATAGTTATTATTCTTTTTTTAATGCATTTTTCTTGATTAAACTATAAATAAATAAAAAAAATAATTGTTCAAAGTGATGAATATTCATTTGAGCGACAAAAGTCTGACTACATTCGTTTAGGTTTGTTCATTTGTTTTGTTAGTTTTGCATATTTAATTAGACAAAGCCTCATTTGCATAATTTTAGAACTGAATCTAAGAGTCAGTGATAAAGTGTCAAATATTGTAGTGTCCTTAATAATGGATAATAAACATTTAAAAAAATAATGAATAAACCCAGACTCTATACACAAGATTTCCTCTGCTGCATGCGATTTACTGATAAAAACAGCTTTATCTTTACAATATAAAGGGTTTAAAGGGTCAAAGGTCATTTACAATTTATACATTAACACCTGAGACACTGCTCAGGAGGATTCAGACCACTTCAAGAGCTCCAGGAACGCACCGACTGCTCCGAAATATCCCTACACACACACACACACACACACACACATTAGCATAACACTAACCAGCATATACATTCCCTCTTCAATATAAACTATTGTGATGTCATATTTAGAAAGCTTAATCAAATAGAACTTAAGCCCCACCCACTTTTTGGTCCAGCATAATAAATAATAAATATGTTCTTTGACTAAACTTTAAATTTTAATGTTGAAAAGTTTTGATATGTTCACTCTACATGCCAGGCTACGTTTTAGCTCCGTTAGCAAATTAGCAGTCTTTATATACACACACACACGTGTGTGTCATTTAATAAAAAAAAATTTAAAAACTGGATGTTGAAAATGTTTGAAATGTGAATGAAACATTATAAAAAATTAAAATTAAAATTCTGCTCTGTAATTCCAAACATTTTGGTGTGGGTCATGTGACTGCGCCTCCTAGTGGACACACTAACATTACGAGTAACTACAATCACCTCAGCAGTGACCAGTCTGATGGATCTGCATGAAATTTTATCCATAAAAATTTTACAAAATGGCCGTCCTTCTAAATCTGTTGCACTTCACCATATTAGCATAAATGCATATACATTAGACATTAAACTGACAGATTTTTACCTCGTGCTCTAGGAAAAGAGCCTTCAGTTGTCCTTTTGACCAGAAGTCCATGGCATGTGCTAGCAGCTTCATCGACAATGTGTTGATCCGCAAGAAATTCCCAACAAACACCAACCTGTCGATTTTCTGTTAAAAAAAAAATTCAGATATTTTGGTAAAGCCATCAGATCCACGCTGAGCTAGCTAAAGCTAAGTACGCTAATCACGTTCAGGCTCCGAATGAACATCACACACACGTAGCTAACAAGCTAACATCAGAGACTTACAAATACATTCTACACAAAAATCTACACATTAAAAGTTCTCCATCTTCACAATGGAGGCTAATATGGGCAATAATAATAATAATAATAATAATAATAATAACTAAAAATACAATAATAACGACAACAAAAATAAAAAAAGCAATGCAATAATAATAATAATAATAATAACAACAATAACAATAACAATAATAATAATAACAATAAAATAATGGCAATGAAAATAACATACACCTTCTAAATAATTAAATAAATACAGGACACATATTTGACATTTATCTACACTTTTGCCTCCCTAAAATCTGAAAAATATCGTGTTGTGTGACGATCTGAGCACATGTACATATTTAGCAAACTATTTTTTTTTAAGTAAATGCTTATTTAGCATAAAATGACTGAAAATAGTTTTTCACGATTCACATTTCTAACACTGAAGATTAACATTAAAATGATTTAACTCTAAATGGCTTCAAATATCACAGATCTCCCCTCAGTATTTGTGAAAAGGCAACTGACCCGGTCACTGCATCATCACAGAGAGATCTCGAGGCTTAATGATGCAATGATGAGGTCAGCATTCTTCACACAAATAATAAAATAATGGTCATTTGCAGGTCAGGGGTTAGTGTGGATAAGTTTACCACATCATGTGGAACGACCACAAGGAAACCACTGTAATGTGTTATTGTATTTAAATAAACAAACAAACAAAACAATTAAAATAAATAAATAAAAATTAAATAAATAAAATTTTGAAATAAAACAAAGACATAACTTTAAATAAATAAATAACAATTAATAATAATAAATAATAAGCGTGTAAGCGTGATTTCTAGGAGTGTCCAAATAAATCTGAAAGGTCATGCGGCACATCGCTGAATTGGACGGTGCAACCAAATAAAAGACTGATTTAGAGCAGGGAGGTTTTATGAATAATTGTAGGCAAGTAGTAAGTAAGAAGTTTGTGTTATTTATAAACATGTTTGTGTTTTTATGTAATGTTTCCGTCATCGAATAAATCTCTGGGTGTTGGAAATGTTTGGAATGTTGCCATTATACCATAAATAAATAAATAAATAAATAAAATGTTAAACTTAGAGACACAGACACATACACACACAGACACACACACACACACACACCTCATTGAGGGCACACATGCGTGCGAGGGAGCCGATGTTATTGGTGATGGTGACCAGTGTGGCTCGGGCCAGGTCTTCTTTAGAAACAGTGTCTCTCTTCTCCTTACACATCATGTGCCCAAAACTACACACACACACACACACACACACACACACACACACAACCATTTCATAATAGAGAGATTTTCGCACTTGATAAAAACAACTTTATTTCTAATAAACATTTTAAAAGGTTTAAAAGTTATTTACAGTCTACACATTAACATCAGGGGAACTAAGCTCCAAGAAACACACACACACACACCTGGAGGCGACGGTGGACCCCTGGAGGCTGAAGCGTTGATAATTTCCTCCGTAAATATCCTTCACCAGTTTGTCCACGTTGTTGCTGTCTCCTCTGCTCGCCATCTCCAGTGCTTCCTCGAACGTCTCGCAGCCAGTCAGCAGACAGCACAGACCCAGGAAGGTCCCGCCCCCCAGACTGGAACATGAACACTGCTCGTTATTACTAATTAATTACACACGGGGATTAATGAGGGAATGAACAAGCAGATAATCAGACATTAGCAAATAAAAATAAAAAAATAAAAATGGAAGTCGAGCTCTAGATAAATAAAATTACTTTAATTTTTTTTTTTAATTAATTAACTAATCTGATGTCCATTTCCTTAGGTCAATAAATAAATAAATAAATCTCAAGTCTGAATTAAAACATATTTAAAGAAATATCCAAGAAATCAATTAATTATCCTAGATGTGTTTTATTTATTTAGTAATTAATTAATTGATTGAATTGATCAACTAATTAACAAATAAAGTAATTTATTTAACAGAGTTATTTTATTTAACTGACCTGGTGCCTGTGATGTGTTTGTATTTGTTCTCGGAGTAAACAGCCAGGATGCTGACCCCAGAGCCGATGTTGACAAGCAGCATGGGGAACAGGTTCTCCAGACAACACGGCTGCTTCACACAGCACTGCGTATCTGTCGGGTTCTCGAAATAATAACACTCCGGGTTCCCGTTAAACCCAACAGCGTCCAAATAGAACAACCCGCGGATCAGACAGTCCAGCTCGTTCAGCTTGGCTAACTCCACACCGGCCATCTGCAGACACAGATGAAGACGCTGGAACACTGACAGACCTGTGTAAATATCTCTGTTAGGAATAACGATCTGTTCATCTCACCGTCCTGAAGTCGTTCTCGAACTTGAAAGCCCCGCCCCCCGTGGCGCAGACGGTCCTGTGGAGCTCGCTGATGGTCTTCTCCTGCACGGCGGCGAGGAACGGCGTGATGTCGGCTGTTTGGAAGCGGATGAAGTGCAGCGTTCCGACTCGTCCGCACACGCTCAGGTCCCGAAGCTCCAGCTGAACGTCCCTCACAACGCACTTCCTGTACAGCGTGTTGGATCTGAGGTACGAGCAGATCGTCCTCAAGCTCCCCAGCTCCTCTTCCTCCTCCTCAGTCATGTCGTGAGGTTCGAAGTACACCAGCTTCACCAGAGAGCCACCAATATCCAGCCCGAACCAGGGGAAAGCTGGAGGAGGAGGAAGAGGAGGGAAAGTTATCGCTCTGATCAGAATGTTGTCAGGTTGAATCCTGGAATATTCTCATCCTGCTCTGTTGGGATGCTCTTTAGAACGTCAGATAGTTCAGACAGCACTCTGAAAAGAAGGTTCCTCAAGGGTTCCTTAAGGATTCACAGCATAGTTAAGGGTTCTTACCTTCCTAAAAGAGCTCGGAGAGAGAGAGAAACTAGCCCTCAGAGTGACGATCAAAGAACCTTTATGGTATGTAACATGTCTAACATGTCTTTCGTCTGTCTGATAGTATGTGTGGGGGAAAAAAGGACACTTCCTATCAGACAGCCATTGGGGCACTTCATCAAGTTTCCTCAAACGTAAGAGAACTCTACAGGGCTTCACTGAAAAGGCACCCAAGAGGGCATTTCATCACATTTTCTCCACTCTAGAGGGCATGTAATGTTTAATCTACCCATAGGGGCATCAGGGAGGGGTGCAGGTGGCAATCGTGGTGTCCAATCCCTCACAGGGACTGGTCATGTCACTACTTCCCTCTACACCAGCCTGCTCGAATAAACCACTACAGCAATTCGAAACATTCCACTAATTACCTTTAAATCACAACTGAAGCTGCATTGAGGAGGCGGAGCATCCTGAGGAGCATCCAATGAAATCTCACCGAGCTACACAGAGAAGACATGACTGTTATGGTGGGTTTCTGGTCAGCAGGCAGAGGCACAGGTCACACCGTTTAGTCACACTCACGATCTTTCTAACTTTCTTACTTTTTCGTACATTGTGCTGTTTTTTTGTCCTGTTTATTGAAGATCAGAAGCATCTGGACATCTCACTGACCGTCTTTCTGTTTACTGCCCGACTCAAACACATGTCCATAGCTGAGAAGGACAGAAAGGAGGAAAAATAAAAGAAAATAAGTGGGTAAAGTGGTGTATGAAGGTCAGACCGTTCCGGCGTGTCCGGGTTGTCCGGGTTGTCCCCCAGTCAGGATATAAAGTGAACTGGACACAAAGGTCACTGTTATACAAGCAGCGTTACATATTGCACACTTGCCTGTGTGAAGACTGGGATGATTTGGGCAAAGTTCACAGACAGCCTCAATCAGACGACCTGAAATAACCTCATATCGGATTTCACAACATTCTTCACGAGTAGGCCCTTCACTAATACACGCTCAGGACAGTAGACAAATGAGGCACAGAAAACTGACCACTGAGCCGTCTGTGACTGTGTGTGTGTGAATACTGACCACTGAGCCGTCTGTGACAGAGAGAGGGAGACAGAGAGACAGACAGTGAGAGTCAAATATACAAAGAGAAAGACAGACAGATATATAAACAGACAGACAGACAGTGAGAAACAAATATTCACAGAGAGAGAGAGAGAGAGAGAGAGAGAGAGAGAGAGAGAGAGAGAGACAACCATTTACTTTCAGCCGCAAGAAACACGATTTGTGGTCAAGTGAAATGCTAGTTGCTCTGCCCACTGAGAAACGTTATTACAATGGCAACCAGTGGTAGACAAGCCTCATAACAGCTTGACAGTACATAGACTGGACACTAGCAGAGACAAAATCACTGTGTGTGTGAACGCAGCTAAAGTCATACAGCAATACTCATGCTAGTATCATATACCAGTCCTGTACTGTGCTCCATAAAACATTCTCAAAGTCAGATTTCAGGTGACACACGATGAAGCTCTAACGGTGTCATCACAACATCTGGAACTTTCACATGGAAAAACATCTGGTATTAACAGAGCAGTGTTTCTAGCAGAGAAAATTCAGACAGACAGACAGACAGAGACAAATATACAGAGAGAGAGAGAGAGAGAGAGAGGGGAGAGAGAGAGAGAGAGAGAGAGAGAGACACAGACAGATATACAGATGGTGGGAAACAAATATACAAAGAGAGAGAAAGAGACAGACAGACAAATATACAAAGAGAGGGAGAGCAACACATACATACATACATATACACATATATACATATACATACATTATATATACATATACATATATACATACATACATACACATATACATATACATACATATATATACACACTATATATATATATATATATATATATATATATATATATATATATATATATATATATATATATATATATATACACACTATATATATATATATATATATATATATATATACACACTATATATATATATATATATATATATATATATATATATATATATATATATATATATATATATATATATATATATATATATATATATATATATATATCACACATATATACATATACATATATACATACATACATATATATACATACACACACATATATATATCATGATAGATTGTATATACAGTATATATCTCTGATATATCTATATTATATCTTATATATAAATATATAGAGTGAAGAAGAAGAAGAACGTAAATATATATGTTTGTATATAATTTCATGTAACACTGTTCCTGTAATGGTCTGCTTCATAATTATTTGAAATGTAAATGTAGTGAATGGTTGTTTATGTTCTGGTTATGTTATAAAGCATCTATAGAACTATTCAGTAGGTTAATAAGACGTGAGATTGATGAATACTGACGACATTTCCTCCTTACCTGGATTCTTATTACATTTCAGCTGCATCTTGTGGCTCAGGTGTATCTCAAATCTGCACAGAACTCAATTTTTATAATCGGGCAAACCAACAAATCCAACAAAATGGAGTAAAAGAAAGCCTAGAGAGGGAGAAAGTGAACTTTTTGTATCATTAAAACTTCACAAAACGGCGCAGAACCTGCCTGCAGTCTTAACCCGGAGGAAATGTTGTGTACGTACACAAGCGGCCCCTTTAAACGCCTCGTGCTTCAAAACCTCGACAGCTGATTGGTCCGCAGACCCGGCGGCCTCGGGCAGGGAGGAGTCGACGCTGATTGGTGGTTTGGATCAGGAGCGCGTTCGACGCACCGCCTGACTGCACGTTGACCAATCAGAGCGCAGAGAGCTGACCAATCAGAGCGCAGGAAGAAGCCTCGCCGTCATGTCGTCAGGTTCAGTGACTGACACAGAAGTGTAGTGTGACAGAAAGTCTGGCCTTTAGCTCGATATCTCAGAAGAAAAACGAAATAAATCTTTAGGTTTTTAAAAAAAAAAAAGTACTCATATTGTATACTTTAATATACGTATTCATACATTATACTTTAATGTTAAGTCCAAAAAACTGATCGAATCCCTTTGTAAGCATTATTAATAAATATTAGCATTACACACAAGGGCAATTCCAGTAATAAAAATGTTTAATAAATATTAGAAGTGTTGAATTTCACACATTTCTGCACACTTTCATCATCATTAGATTTTTGTCTTCTGTATGTGTCTTGTTTTCTGGAGTGAAGGAGGCGTGTAGTCAATAAAAAGGGCTTCAGTTCCAAATAAACGTAGTGTTTATTATCTGGATGCAACACGTACCACAACCTACATGGCGTCTGCCTTAAAACGTACATACACCTTTTCATTTACGCCCAAGGGGTGTCACAACACTACTGTCGTAAATATTACATCCGCTTTCTTTTGAACAAAAAAAACTAAAGAGAATACTAAGCAGGTGCAGTATATAAACCCAATATGTCATTAGACTAGTGCCTTATGAAGACTTAATGACTTGTATACATACAGCATGACTTAGTATGACAGTGCTTCAGCAGAAATATGTGGGTTGCCACATTTATCAGAACATTTACACAATCTAGTAAACTAGTAAAGCACAAACTGCAACAGTGCTCATGAACAGAATCTCTTTTGCTTTCAACGGTTTCCGGATAAGTGCTCGATTTCTCTTGTAGGGGCAGCGATCCGCCTACACCCAGGACGAATTATAGGTCAAGGATGACTCTTGGTCGCACCGCTCGACCTGATCTGGTATAATACCTAGCAGGTTGCATATCTGTGTCCTTTTGCTGCTGTGGCAGTGGTTCCTCATGCACTTGAACTGTTGGTGGGGTGTTGTCACCTTGTTCTTCTTTAATGCTTGCAGATGCCCCGGCATCCTGGCAAGATCTTCTTTTGTGCTGAGAAGGTGGCGACGGTTTCTGCGATACACCTGACCTTCAGATCTGTGCACATGGTAAGATCTTTGGATATTGGCAGGGCAAACAACAGCTGGTATCCAAAGGCCGTGTTCTTGTATACGAACAGATTGTCCTTGGCGAAGCTGTGACAGTGGATGAGCAGAGCGGTCATAATACCTTTTCTGCTGCTGCTGTTTCTTTACATGCTGGAAGTGTGTCTCTGCATAATTGATAACTTCAGGCATGAGCCGCTTGTTGTTGGTTGGCAAGATAGATCGCAGCCTGCAGCTCATAAGAAGCTGGGCGGGTGACTTGAAGTTGTCAACAGGTGTGTTCCTGTTCTCTAGCAGACTGAGGTAGCCTCGGCCAAACCATTACTCTGGGGGTAATGGGGGCTTGTGGTGTTGTGTGTGAAACCCCACACTGTCGCAAAGTTCTCAAATTCCTTGCATCGATATTGTGGGCCATTGTCAGAGACAAATTTCTCTGGGATGCCATGTCTCGCGAAGATAACTTTGAGTTTTGGGGAGATGGGTTGAAGACTCGTGACACCCTCTGCTACAGACCAAGGAACCTAACAGCAGACATCATGGACGCACTGTTTGAAATCAGATGGTCAGAGACAGGGAGCAATGCACGAGCGGATGAGAACCGAGCAGTCGCCCATTGGAGAGATTACCTGCAGGACGCTGAAGGTGAGCATCTTTAGTGTTATAAGCTTTAGGATATTTTAGAATACTGTCAGACACCAGTAACTGATGTTAGAGATGTTTGAAACATTGTGTTTAAAAAAAAAAGAAGATAGATATAGAGGGGAGGTACACTGCCATTCATAAGTTTGGGATCATTGTTTTGTTTGTTTTTAATGTTGAGATGCAGGGATGTGGGGGTGGTAACAATTAAATATGAGGTTATTGCACTTTTTTTTTATTGCCCAATGTTGGGAACATTCAACTGTTCAAAAGATAGATTGCTTGGGGGAAGAAACTGTTCTTGTGCCTGTCCTGGTAGTTGCTGCTCTGTAGCGCCGGCCAGATGGCAAAAGGTCAAAAAGGAGATGGCCTGGATGTGAGGGGTCCAGAGTTATTTTCAGAGCCCTTTTCCTCACTCTGGATGTATACAGTTCTTGAAGGGTGGGCAGAGGAGCACCAATAATCCTTTCAGCAGTCTGAACCATTCTCTGTAGTCTTCTGATGCCTGATTTTGTAGCTGAGCCAAACCAAACAGTTATAGACATGCACAGAACACACTCGATGACGGCTGAGTAGAAGTGTGTTAGCAGCTCCTGTGGCAGGTTCCTCAGCTGCCGAAGGAAGTACAATCTTTGTTGGGCCTTTTTGGTAATGGAGTCTATGTGAGTGTCCCACTTCAGGTCCTGAGAGATGGTGGTGCCCAGGAACCTGAATGACTCCACTGTTGGTACAGTGCTGTTGGTACAGTGATGGTGAGTGGGGGGAGTGCAGGGGTGTTCCTCCTAAAGTCCACTATCATCTCCACTGTTTTGGGCATGTTAAGCTCCAGGTTGTTAAGACTACACCAAATTTCTCTGGGATGCCATGTCTCGCGAAGATAACTTTGAGTTTTTTGATGACAGTGTCAGATGTTGTGATGCTGAGCTTATCCAATTCAAAGAAGCGGCTGAAGTAGTCCACAGTGATCATGTATTCTTCGCTGTTCCAGGTGAAGAAGTCTGAAGCTACCACTTGCCATGGTCTGGTTGGTACCTCATGGCAGCCAGCTGCTCAACCTCTCGTCTGTAGGCAGACTCATCACCGTCCTGGATGAGGCCGATGACTGTAGTGTCATCCGCGAACTTCAGGAGCTTGACAGATGGATCAGTAGAGGTGCAGTCATTGGTGTAAAGGGAGAAGAGCAGTGGGGAGAGGACACAACCCTGGGGGGCGCCAGTGCTGGTGGTGCGGCTGTTTGACGTGAATTTCCCCAGTTTCACTAGCTGATGCCTATCTGTCAGAAAGCTGGTGATCCACTGACAGATAAAGCTAGGGACAGAGAGCTGGGTTAGTTTGGTCTGGAGGAGTGTTGGGATGATGGTGTTGAAGGCCAAACTAAAGTCCATGAACAGGAGCCTCACATAAGTCCCTGATTTGTCCAGATGCTGTAGGATGAAGTGCAGTCCCATGTTGACTCCATCATCCATGGACCGGTTTGCTCTGTAAGCAAACTGCAGGGGGTCCAGTAAGGGTCCAGTGATGTTCTTCAGATAAGCCAACACCAGTCTTTCAAACGAGTTCATGACCACAGACGTTAAAGCAACAGGTCTGTAGTCATTAAGTCCTGTTATCTTGGGTTTCTTTGGGATGGGGATGATGGTGGAACGTTTGAAGCAGGCAGGGACTTCACACAGCTCCAGTGATCTATTGAAGATCTGTGAAAAGATGAAGGCCAGCTTGTCAGCACAGGTTTTCAGACAGGCTGGTGTGACACCGTCTGGGCCTGGTGCTTTTCTTCTCTTCTGCTTCAGGAATATCTGGTGCACATCATCTTCACTGATCCAAAGTGCAGCGCGGGGGGGCGGGGGGGGGGGGGGGGCGGGGGTTGCTGGAGGTGTTAATGGTTGTGTGTGGAGATGTTCAGATGGGGCATGGGGTGTTACACCGGCAGTTTCAAGTCTGCAGTGAAACTCGTTGGCCTCAGTGCTGGGGGATGGTGTCTTGTAGTTTGTGATGTCTTTCAGGCCTTTCCACACTGAAGCAGGGTCGTTGGAAGAGAACTGGTTTTCCAGCTTTTTAGCGTCGCTCCTCTTAGCCACCCTAATCTCCTTATTCAGTGTGTTTCTGGCCTGATTGTACAAGACTCTGTCCCCATTCCTGAAGGCATCCTCTTTGGCCTGACGAAGATGTCTGAGTTTTGCTGAACCATGGCTTATCATTGTTGTATGTTAAATAAGTCCTGGTAGGGATGCACATGTCTTCACAGAAACTGATATATGATGTTACAGTCTCTGTGAGCTCATCCCGATCAGTGACACCAGCTTCAAAAATACTCCAATCAGTGCATTCAAAACAGGCCTGTAAGTCCTGCTCTGTTTCGCTGGTCCATCTCTTTACAGTCCTTACTACAGGTTTAGCAGATTTAAGTTTTGGCCTGTATGTTGGGAGAAGATGAACCAGACAGTGGTCAGAGAGTCCTAAAGCTGCTCTGGGGACAGAGCGATATGCATCCTTTATTGTGGTGTAGCAGTGGTCCAAAATATAATTCATCTGATCAAAATAACAGTAATACTGTGTAATGTTACGATTTAAAAATAAGTTTAGTATTTGAATGTACTTTAAACTGTAATTTATTGTGTTGTCAAGCTGAATTTTCTGTGATACGTTTGTGAGGATTTTTTTGATGAATAAAAGGTTAGAGAGCAGCAGCTATTCAAAGTAGAAATCTTTTTTTGTAACAGTTTTACGTTGAGGTATATGATTGTACGGCTATACCCATCTACGCATCCATGGAACACCGTCCTCCATCTAACCAGTCTATGGTATCCATCGATGTGCCTGTCAAAAGAGGAAGTGCAATGGACGATTATTAAACTCCTCAGCTTTTTTGTTTGAACTCCTGTTTCCTGTTATAGTCCTGCTGTAGGTCAGGGAATCTTAAGGAAAAATCAATATTTAAATAGTGATTACATATTTAATTTAGCTTGAGATTGAGTAATGGAATTTTATAACACTTTAGGACCCCAGGGGGGAAATAATCTTTCAGAAAGGAAAGGATTTTTTACAGAAAGTAGCTCCTTATTTTTCTAATTCTAGCACCACTTAGAGCAGATCTTGCGCAACGCATACAAATGCCATTCGGGTGTAGTACTGTAGTGTAGATAAGGTGTTTATGTTATTTGCCATTATTGCTGCTTACGGAATGTGGAATCCCCTCGAGCGAAGGCTTCCCCTCACATATGTTTCATCAGCATTTGGACTGTTCTCTAGAATTTACCTCGTGGTTAATGTCAGATTCTCATCTGACAGTGATGTGTATTCAGTTGATGGGATAGAAAGACGAAATAATGTTCGCCGATCTATTCCAAACAGTGCAGATATTCCC
>JAUCMX010000008.1:27833493-27862450 GCA_033459395.1 Hemibagrus guttatus
TCAATGGTCATGGATGGCTTGTTTCAAGGTGACTTCGGACTTTCACAATCACTCTGTACTGTTTAAATGGACTTTATATATGGACCATGATTTTTTTTTTAAAAATCCAAAGTTAAATATGAAAGTTAAATATGTCCAGGGGTCAAAGGTCACCAAGTCAGACTGACCTTCAAAATGAAGGAGAAGGTAGCATTCATAATTTCAAATCTTGGTCATTTTGAACATATCAGTAAAAAAGTTCTGAACTTCCATTTTGTGTTTTTTTTAAGTGTTGTGGAAAAAATTATATTAAAATAATGTTAAAAATTATTTTACTAATATACTAAAATTATATTAAAAGTGTCTAATAATCATTTAGAAGATTTTGTATTTAAAAATAGGAAATAAACGCATTAAAATGATCAAACAGCAGCTGAAATGACCGATCACACAGTCCTAGTGGGCGTGGCCTGATATTCTAATGAGTCAGTTGATTGACAACCCATTTGGTTGTTAGATTCACTTTTGTTCACGTGGTTTGTTTGGAATTAAAGAGGTTGTTTAAGTGGAATATGTCATTTTAAGGCAAGCTGTATGGGTGGAGCTTCACAGGATAAGCTCCTCCCACCTTACAGAGACAGGGTAGAGATTCATGTTGTTTTAATGACTTTAACCTCATTAGGAAGTGGAGGATGTTTTTAGCTTCAGCTTCAGAGACTAAAACTGGTTCAGACAGAAGAAGAAGAAGGTTAAAGGATTAATGTCGTGTGTTTCAGTGACCTCGGAGTGTGAAATCGTTGCGTTTAGCACAAATCCACCGGAGTTCACAGGAAGAAAGTAATAAATGATATAAAGATCAGAAGTGGACAGATGTTCAGAGTCAAGGTGAAGCTCCAGAAATCTCTCACAGGGTTCTGATGTTATCACAATTTTTATAAGGACTCCAGGGAAATGTCTCATTTTTTAATAATAGAGAAATGGTTATAGAACGTCTCATGGCAGCAGCGAGTGACAGAAGCAGCAGGTGATCAGGAAGCAATGGTCCACAAAGCCATGATGTCAGTGACAGCTACGTTTAAAGAGAGACTTCCTCAATTCCACATGAATAAAATACAGCACTAGAGCGTAAATGTAACGGAGGTCAGTGGTAGGTGCTGTGCAGGTAAACCTCACCCCCCTGATCTCAAGAGGCACACTGGCGACTGACGCTAGTCTGCAGTCTTTAGCCTCCTTGTTAGTGCGCCCGCCTCCCATGCCAGAGACCCGCTTGGAGCAGTTGCGAGTAGGACCCTAGGAGGGAGGGGTTACATAAAGAACCAAATCCAAACAACTGGCTGGGATAATTCATCAGAACAGACGAGTCTGAGGTGTGACGTTTCTTCACTCAGAGCTTTAGTTCCATCATCATCATCATCATCATCATCATCTTTCTCATTATCAGTAAACATGTACAGAGACATTAGGAAAATAAATGAAGCTCAGAAGGAAGTCTGATCCGAGGAGGAAACTGAGTAAAGTAAGACGTAAATCTAGCAAAATATCGAATGCTAGGCAGGCCACGCCCAGAGACGACAAACTATAAACACAACAGATGTTTTATTGTGAATATAAATGTTAAAAGATATCTTCTCTGGAGCACAGACAGCACCGTTGTCTATAAGGGAATATAGCGGATTATCAGTCCTGCTCTTTATACCAGCAATATTTCATACAGTATTTATTCCGACTGTTTTTATAACATTTAATTTGTACAGTAAATATATAAGTATTATTCATAAGATTTAAGAATGAGGCGGCTTAGTGGCTTAGTACGTTCGCCTCACACCTCCAGCATCCTGGGTTCGAGTCTTGCTCCCACTCCTGCTCACTGTGCGTGTGGTGTTTGCATGTTCTCCATGTGCTTGGTGGGTTTCCTCCGGGTGCTCTGGTTTCCTCCGACAATCCAAGACATGCTTGTAGGCTGATTGGAGTCTCTATATTGCCGGTAGTGTGAATGAGTGTGTGTGTGCCCTGCGATGGGTTGGCACTCCGTCCAGGTTGTATCCTGCCTTGATGCCTGAGATAGGCACAGGCTCTCTGTGACCCGAGAATAGATCGGATAAGTGGTACAGACAATGGAAAAAAAAAAGATTTAAGTATCCTGATGTTTACTCTGGTTCTGTTGTGCAAAAAAAATACTGAAAGCAAAAGAACAGGAAATAATTGTTGTTATTGTTCATGTTAAAATTTGTGCATTTTGTAAACATGAGAACGGGAAGTTACAGCATCACTGTATTGTACTGCGTTTCTGTACATCATGAAAAATCTATTTATATATACTGAAGCTTTCAGTGAATCAGTTCATTTGACTCAGATAACATGGCATTCGACTCACAAAAGCTCAAACATTCTGCCTGTAATAATAATAACACAACAAATACCTGTCATTCATGTGTAATAATGAAATACTGCTAACTGTTATCTTGCTAACTTCAGCCTTGTAGTATTTAAGAAAAACAACAAAAAACAACAACAACAAAACATCAATTATTAGATGTTTGTGTCAGTTTTGTGGTGTGTGTTGCTACTTGGAATTAAAAAAAGTCATTGTAGCTTCTGGGGTGTACAAATTTATGAAACATTGGAAAAGCATGGGAACATCAGCAATATTTAGCAGAGGTGATACCTTATTTATTTTTTTTAGCTCAAGATAATAGTCTAAAGGTCTAAAAGGCAACAATTCTGTCACTCTTCATTTCCACAGAGTTTTTTTTTTTTTACACTCAGGAGGCTTCCAGGTGTCTTTCCCTAAATTCACTGGTTCTTAGTGAGCTAACCGAATAACACACAACACACAGGCTACAACAACAAAACTGCAACAAACACAACTGGACTTCTCTCTTATTTCGCTCATACAGGAGTCCTGCTGTTCTACGGCATCTTACAGGGAAAAGGAACCCAATTGTTTTTCAGGTTTGTAAATAAAATTGAGAAACACATTACTGCATCATCCAGGTCATGGCACCATCCGGATCACGGCACCATCTCAGTACCGGCACCATCCGGGTCACGGCACCATCTCAGTACCGGCACCATCCAGGTCACGGCACCATCTCAGTACCGGCACCATCTGGGTCACAGCACCATCCTGTCATGGCATCATCTGGGTCATGGCACCATCCAGGTCACAGTACCAACTTGGTCGAGATTTGGTGAGAAAGTGAGAAAAGAGGAGACTGGTGTCCATCTTCAGACTCTTGATGTTTGTTTAAACAATTTAAAACATCTTCAAATCAGCTTTCCTCCAACAGAAGCATGACGTCTAAAAGATTTAACCAGCTGAAGAGCACGTTAAAAAATGGTTGTGCAGAGCTAGAAAAAACCCAGACAATGTTTATTTGGCGTAACTCACCACAGAGGTGTTGTGGCTTTAGTTGTGTTGTGACTGTAGTTGAGTTGTGGCTGTAGCTGAGTTGTGGCTGTAGCTGTGTTGTGGCTGTAATTGTGTTATGGCTTTAGTTGTGTTGTGGCTGTAGTTGAGTTGTGGCTGTAGCTGAGTTGTGGCTGTAGCTGTGTTGTGGCTGTAATTGTGTTATGGCTTTAGTTGTGTTGTGGCTGTAGTTGAGTTGTGGCTGTAGCTGAGTTGTGGCTGTAGCTGTGTTGTGGCTGTAATTGTGTTATGGCTTTAGTTGTGTTGTGGCTGTAGTTGAGTTGTGGCTGTAGCTGAGTTGTGGCTGTAGCTGTGTTATGGCTGTAGATCTGTTGTCTCTGTAGTTGAGTTGTAGCTGTAGTTGAGTTGTGGCTTTAGTTGTGTTATGGCTGTAGTTGTGCTGTGGCTGTAGTTGTGTTGTGGCTTTAGTTGTGTTGTGGCTGTAGATCTGTTGTCTCTGTAGTTGAGTTGTAGCTGTAGTTGAGTTGTGGCTTTAGTTGTGTTGTGGCTGTAGTTGAGTTGTGGCTGTAGTTGTGTTGTGGCTGTAGTTTTGTTGTGTCGGTATTTGAGTTGTGGCTGTAGCTGTGTTGTGGCTGTAGTTGAGTTGTGGCTGTAGCTTTGTTGTGGCTTTTGTGACATCAAATTTCTATTTCAGAAATTCTATTTCAAATAAAACTATTTCACACTGGGGGTCTATTGTACTCTACTTAGTGCACCATCCGGGTCACGGCACCATCTGTTTCTCCATCGGTCTGTCTCTCTCTCCATCAGTCTATTTCTCCATCTGTCTGTCTCTCTCTCTCTCTCCATCTGCCTGTCTCTTTCTGTCTGTCTCTCCATTTGTTTGTCTCTCACTCCACCTGTTTGTGTGTGTGTGTGCGTGTGTGTGTGTGTGTGTGTGTGTTGTTTCAGCCACCTGTTAAGAAAGAAAGGACTTGAGTGATATAGATTGGCATCAAATAAACAACGATCTGAGGATCCGGAGAATCAGTGTGACCCTGAATAAAGTGACTCATGTCCCTGAGAGTGAAGTCTTTAAATACTGAGAGGAGTAAAGGATTATTACTCATCCCCCGGCATGGGAATCGGAATAAAACCTGCGTGAGAGTGTGTCTTCTCTCCCTGTCAGACAACATGATGAAGATCCTCTAATGACGGACCTGCAGTTAGAGAGAATGACAATGACATCAGCTGGTGCAGAAACACACACACACACACACACACACACACACACACACGTCCCTCACAGCAGGACAGAAAAATGTAAATCTGCAGAATGGAGGATTAGGGAATGTCGTCCTCTGTGATGATGTCTAGGTGAAATATTATAAAGCCATGTAGGATGTGGTTTAGGACACGCCCCATTATCTGTGACCATGAAGATGAAGTTTTCTGCTGTTCTCGTTTTCTTCTGTGAAGCTGAAATGAGTTTGAAACTACAGCACACAGAAACTTCAGACACACAATATTTAGTTCATGCTAGCATGCTAATTAGAAAAAGACAGGGATATAAGCCAGCCTGAAATAATTAAAGTACCAAAAAAAACCCAGAAACATCCGTTAGCCACTAGCTGGACTGTGATGTCTTTTAGTTAAAAGTGTTTATAAAATAAATAAAGACAGATATACATCAAGAAAATTGCACAAATCAAGAGCAAACAAAGGCACTAATCCATATGCGCTTATTAAATATAACCAATACATTCCAAAATGCATTTTACACATTTAACACATGCCACTAGCTGCTAGCTGACTAGCTTAAAAAATAGTTTTTATTATTTATTGAAGCAGTATAGGTGCAATGTTTGCTATTTATTTATGTATTTATTTATTTATTATTCATTCATTCATTGTCTACCGCTTATCCGATCTATTCTCGGGTCACGGGGAGCCTGTGCCTATCTCACGCGTCATAGGGCATCAAGGCAGGATACACCCTGGACGGAGTGCCAACCCATCACAGGGCACACACACACACACACTCTCATTCACTCACGCAATCACACACTACAGACAATTTAGAGATGCCAATCAACCTACAATGCATGTCTTTGGACTGGGGGAGGAAACCGGAGTACCCGGAGGAAACCCCCGAGGCACGGGGAGAACATGCAAACTCCACACACACGGCAGAGGCGGGAATCGAACCCCCAACCCTGGAGGTGTGAGGCAAATGTGCTAACCACTAAGCCACTGTGCCCCCCACAACTTGGCAAATGTTTTTCTTACGCCGGATGCCCTTCCTGACGCGACCCTCCCATTTTTCCGGGCTTGGAACCGGCACTGCATCCAGTGGCTGGGGTTGAGGCATTGGCTGGGAATCGAACCCGGGCCTTCCACATGATAGGCGAGAAACCTACCACTGAGCCATGTGTTATTATTATTATTATTATTATTATTATTATTATTATTATTATTATTATTATTATTATTATTATTATTATTATTATTATTATTATTATTATTATTATTATTATTATAACATCATTTTAAAACCATTAAACCAGTTTAATTTTAGTACTTCTTCATGTGTATGAATTATGTTAGCATTTAATTTGTAATAATTTTTTCTGTAAATAAAATTATTATATTTTTTACTGCACACAGAGAAAACAGTGAAGCATGTCACCCAGTACACACCACCTACTTGTATGTGTGTGTGTGTGTGTGTGTGTGTGTGTTTGTGTGTGTGAATGTGTGTGTGTGTGAGTTTAACACACTGTAGCCAAACCTCCAATATACTGAACACAGAAAGATTCAATGGCACAAACAGCCGCAAATAACATTCCAATTATTTAAGCCACGATTACTGAGTCCATAACACTGAGCACACAGACGGACAGACAGGCAGACAGATGGACGATCAGATGGACGATCAGATGGACGGACCAACAGGCGGACAGACTGACAGATAGACTAACAGACAAATAGACAGGCAAATAGATGGACAGACAGACAGAATGAGACAGACAGACAGATGGACGGATAAACAGACAGACTTACAGACAGATTGACAGACAGACAGACTGACAGGCAGACAGACAGACAGACAGACGGACAAACAGACAGACAGATAGATAGACTACTTTTCTGTGAAGCCCTCAGTGTGTTTCGTTCCTGTTCACGTGTCTGATGTGTCTGATGCGTCCACTACATTTTTGACATTAAATATTTTATAGATTTTAATGAACAGTTTCATTATCAGAACATTTGGGGGTAAATTTCCGCTTTATTTTTATATTTAATAGCGTCAGTAAAAGCACCGCACACTAAACACTGTGAATGATCTGTTGCTATGGAAACGATCAGGTATCAGAGTGAGTGCATTAATATAACGCTGCGCTCCAGTCAGAGCTGCTGTTAGAGAGAATTAATCAACACCTCCTGACCAATCAGAGCGCAGAACTCGACATTTCTGTGTCGTTTCCACTGTCTGTGTGCTACGTCCATCTAGCTAAACAATGGACGTGTTTTTCAGTCATGAGTATAGACTGAAGAGTAAATGTGGAAACAGATCCACTGAAATCGCGGCGTGGATTCTCTCTGAGAATGTAGTGAGACATGAAACTGCGTATGACTCACAGCAGCCTCCTCGTCTCAGCGCTGGACCCTGAACGTCTGCACTGTTTTATTCTGGCACAAAAGGCTCTGCAGAAACGGAGACGAGATCATTCACAAGCTAAATATATACGCTGTAATTAAGGGGATTGAGTCTCTCACGCTCTCGCACAAACACTCAGCACCTTCCTGACCCACACCCACAGATTCGCTTTGTGATTCTCTCACAGGATTCAGGCTGAAAGCACGAGCATGGGCAATTATCAAAAGTTCAAAAATAAAAAAGTTCTAAAAACCTGATCATAGACTAAAGACTTCTACTTCACTTGACTTGCTTTAATTCACGTGAGTTCATCTGATTAGATCACGTGAGTTCATCTGATTAGATCACGTGAGTTCATCTGATTAGATCACGTGTTTTCATCTGATTTAGTTCACTTGACTTGATTTTGTGGCTTCAGGATTTATTTTGAAAGGACGTTCTCTCTTTCTGTGTTTATATCTCATTTTTATTGTATATTCATTTTCATTTATTGTATTTTTTAATGATTTATTTTCCATATTTTATTTCTTTTTATATAAAAAAATATTGTATTCTATATTTCTTATTTTTTAAAATCATCTTTTATATTTCATCACTGGGCATTCTTTCTCAGATTATTTTTGTGAAGCCACAAAATCAAGTGAACTAAATCAGGTGAACTCACATGAATGAAAGCAAGTACACTCACGTGATCTAATCAGGTGAACTCACGTGATCTAATCAGATGAACTCACATGAATTAAAGCCATTAAACTCACGTGATCTAATCATGTGAACTCACGTGATCCAATCAGGTGAACTCACGTGATCTAATCAGATAAACTCACGTGAACTTATCAGGTGAACTCATGTGATCTAATCAGATAAACTCACATGATCTAATCAGGTGAACTCACGTTATCTAATCAGATGAACACACATGATCTAATCATGTGAACTCACATGATCTAATCAGATAAACTCATGTGAAGTAATTAGATGAACTCACGTGATCTAATCAGATGAACTCACGTGATCTAATCAGGTGAACTCACATGTACTAATTAGATGAACTCACATGAATTAAAGTAAGTAAACTCACATGTACTAATCAGGTGAACTCATCTCAGGAAACCTGGAACATTGGGAAGCTTGGAAAAGGAAGAGTTGGGAACAAGAAATTATGAAAGACCAGGAAATTCCCAGGGAAGTGGAAAACACTAGTAAACAAAACAAACTTACTTATAGGGATACTAAAGGAAAAGCTCTGGGAACTGAAGAAACTTATACACAAGGAATACTGAACAAGAAAAAAGCCTCGTAACACTAAAATCTGGCAGAACCATAAGGACCATGGAAGAGCTAAGAAGATTCTGAGCTAGGAAACAACGAAGATTCATGAACATGGAGCACAAAACTAACACCGGAAAAGAAGGGAACTGGTCAGAACATTAAGAACTTGGATCCTGGAAACAGCTAGAAAAACATCTGACAAAAAGTAACAGGACACAAGGAAAGTGCTGGAACTTTAGGAGCTCAGAAACAAGGAAATCATGTCTCTCTAGCTTCAACTTCCTCTGTGTATGCAAGAAAGTTTCTTCAAGCCTGAAGGAAGCTCCTGAAGAAAAAGCATTTCAGATACTTCAGTGACCTTGAATCTGTTTGGATCAATTTGAAATTCTAATCAGTTCCTCTGCTAATTACAGTGATAACTTCTATAAATCTGGAGAAAGAGCATGGCGAAGCTCAACCTCAGGTCTGTAGGACTTCCTGGAGCGATACAGCTCTGAATAATACCCACAAGGACGAGACACTAATCCCAGAGTAGCGTGGTTCATCACGGACCAGGTGATGATGACGTCCACCTCCCAGTGGGCTAACAAGACAAGAGCTCCACACGCCTTCCCTATGTGGCAGATGAACAGATGGTCTTAGGATCTGATGGCCACCATCCAGGCACAATGTGAGATGTTTTACAGCCTCACTGAAGACTGGAAGGTCACTCGACTCATAAGGTTGTGCAATATGATAATTACCACAAAACATTGAATCAGCCACAAGGTCGTTCCACAGCTTATCATCAAAAATTCTAAAAGATGAAATCACTGCTTCTTTTAGAAAGACACAAGGTCAAGACAATCATCTCAGTTCCTCTTTCAATGAAAAGCTGAGCAAGTTTTGAAGGAACATTGATTCCACCTCACTATGAGAAACACAATTAAAGATAGATATGCTATTATCCGACATGGCGCTCGAAGAGAAGGTGTAAGAGATGCTGTGCTGCTGGATCACGAAACTCATCTGGAATTTCAGTCTGAGGAACATGGCTGATGGTATCTACAGGTTCATCTCAATAAATTAGAATATCGCGGAAAAGTTCATTTATTTCAGTAATTCAACTCAAATTGTGAAACTTGTGTATTAAATAAATTCAATGCACACAGACTGAAGTAGTTTAAGTCTTTGGTTCTTTTAATTGTGATGATTTTGGCTCACATTTAACAAAAACCCACCAATTCACTCTCTCAACAAATTAGAATATGGTGACATGCCAATCAGCTAATCAACTCAAAACACCTGCAAAGGTTTCCTGAGCCTTCAAAATGCTCTCTCAGTTTGGTTCACTAGGCTACACAATCATGGGGAAGACTGCTGACCTGACAGTTGTCCAGAAGACAATCATTGACACCCTTCACAAGGAGGGTAAGCCACAAACATTCATTGCCAAAGAAGCTGGCTGTTCACAGAGTGCTGTATCCAAGCATGTTAACAGGAAGTGGAGTGGAAGGAAAAAGTGTGGAAGAAAAAGATGCACAACCAACCGAGAGAACCGCAGCCTTATGAGGATTGTCAAGCAAAATCCATTCAAGAATTTGAGTGAACTTCACAAGGAATGGACTGAGGCTGGGGTCAAGGCATCAAGAGCCACCACACACAGACATGTCAAGGAATTTGGCTACAGTTGTCGTATTCCTCTTGTTAAGCCACTCCTGAACCACAGACAACGTCAGAGGCGTCTTACCTGGGCTAAGGAGAAGAAGAACTGGACTGTTGCCCAGTGGTCCAAAGTCCTCTTTTCAGATGAGAGCAAGTTTTGTATTTCATTTGGAAACCAAGGTCCTAGAGTGTGGAGGAAGGGTGGAGAGGCTCATAGCCCAAGTTGCTTGAAGTCCAGTGTTAAGTTTCCACAGTCTGTGATGATTTGGGGTGCAATGTCATCTGCTGGTGTTGGTCCATTGTGTTTTTTGAAAACCAAAGTCACTGCACCCGTTTACCAAGAAATTTTGGAGCACTTCATGCTTCCTTCTGCTGACCAGCTTTTTGAAGATGCTGATTTAATTTTCCAGCAGGATTTGGCACTGCCCACACTGCCAAAAGCACCAAAAGTGGGTTAAATGACCATGGTGTTGGTGTGCTTGACTGGCCAGCAAACTCACCAGACCTGAACCCCATAGAGAATCTATGGGGTATTGTCAAGAGGAAAATGAGAAACAAGAGACCAAAAAATGCAGATGAGCTGAAGGCCACTGTCAAAGAAACCTGGGCTTCCATCCCACCTCAGCAGTGCCACAAACTGATCACCTCCATGCCACGCCCAACTGAGGCAGTAATTAAAGCAAAAGGAGCCCCTACCAAGTATTGAGTACATGTACAGTAAATGAACATACTTTCCAGAAGGCCAACAATTCACTAAAAATGTTTTTTTATTGGTCTTATGAAGTATTCTAATTTGTTGAGAGAGTGAATTATTGGGTTTTTGTTAAATGTGAGCCAAAATCATCACAATGAAAAGAACCAAAGACTTAAACTACTTCAGTCTGTGTGCACTGAATTTATTTAATACACGAGTTTCACAATTTGAGTTGAATTACTGAAATAAATGAATTTTTCCACAACATTCTAATTTATTGAGATGCACCTATAGGAGAGCTCAGGAACCTGTAAGAGTATTCCAAGAAGAATGGAAATCAAGATCTTTCCAGCCAACTTGGAGGCACAAGTGGAATATTTTCTGAATTCTTTGCAAGATTATAGAAGAAGAAAGGTCAGTTGTCATGTCAGTGGGCTACCTGCTCCAGCAGGAAGACCACAACAGGCAATGTGTTGACTTGGCACTGGTTAAGAGGTCTGTCTGGAGTTCTGGAGCAGAACCCCAGAGTTCTGCTCTTCAGGAAAATTTTCACAAACCACGAAAAAGACCTGAAACTGGCCCAGAACATGGAAAAGTCTATGGAAAAAGACTTTTGCGTTCAAGACTTGCGTTCTGCACTCCTAACCTTCTTCTCAAACCAGTACAATCTGCCATGTGATGATCAGTTCTGATAGTGTGTCCACTGCACCTTAACATCTTTTATCAGTTTAACAGTTTAACAGCTTAACATCTTTTACCTACCATAGGTGGTGGAATGAACGTCCTCTAGATGTCTTCAAAAGACTTTTAACATCCAAATCCAGGTGTGTTTCCATTCTGCACTATACACCTCCTTCCCAGTTGGGCTTTTTCACCTGACAGCCCCATTTTCTCCCTGAACTGGTACCAGTGTGAGGAAGCATTTATTGTTAAAGACTTGCTAAAGGTCATAAATGTAAATGTGATTAAAGAAAATTACTTTGTTTGTGAGGAAAACAGACTTGGTGGAGATATTTGTTCTGTCCGTTAGCGTGTATTGTTTACATTTCTCCATCTCCACTAGCATATTTCTAGCTGCTCCTTTAGTCTTCTGTACAAATACTGGTGGATTTTTGAAGATTGTTGACTGGTCTCTGAGGCACTGAGTCAGCTGCCAGCAAGTGAAGATGCCACACTGTGTGTTTAAAGATGGCCAATCTCTTACTCACAACCCAACAGTTCTCCTACAAATGTGTGATATTCTGTCAGATGGATGGATTTTAACAGAGAAGTGTTTATGAGACAAAGCTGTTGATTAAGCTGGTCTCTTGTTGTACTCGGGGGAACAAAGGAAACAAGGAAACAAAGAATAAATAATAAGACAAGAAAAGTGTGAAATGAGGAAATCTAAACAAAATGACTCCTGGATTGTGATAAATAACACAAACTGGATCCTCCACAAGCAGGATTTTATTTTGAAGTTGAACTTATTCAGTCCCCATTTAATCATTCTTCATTTAAAACCATCATACATACATCATTTCAGTTCATAACTCAAAGTGTGTTTTAATTAGAAGGTGTTTAATTTAACCTGCACTCTGTTTTAAATTTAATCTGCACATGATTAACTTGCTGCACATGAATGCACTCTCACTTTGTGTGTGTGTGTATATGAGAGAGAGAGAGAGAGAGAGAGAGAGAGAGAGAGAGAGAGAGAGAGGGAGGGAGGGAGGGAGGGAGAGGAGAGGAGAGGAGAGGAGAGAGAGAGAGAGAGAGAGATTGATTGATTGATTTGTCTTTCAAAACTATTAAGTGTTTAATATGTACTCTGAAGTTTGCTGCAAACACTTAAAGTGACATGTGGACACAAACACACACAAAATGCACACACATACAATCACACACTCTATAATCACACACTCTCTATAATCACAGAATCATTATAATCACAGAATCATTACAATCACACACTCCCTATAATCACACACTCATTGGTGGCTCAGTGGTAGGTTTCTCTCCTATCATGCGGAAGGCCCGGGTTTGATTCCCAATGCCCAAACCCCAGCCACTGGATGCAGTGCCGGTCCCAAGCCCGGAAAAATGAGAGGGTTGCGTCAGGAAGGGCATCCGGTGTAAAACACTTGCCAAGTTGTTGTGCGGACCAGTGGGTCCGCTGTGGCGACCCCGAACAGGGAGCGGCCGAAGGCAACTACTACTACTCTCTATAATCACACACTCTCTATAATCACACACTCTCTATAATCACACACTCATTATAATCACACACTCTCTATAATCACATAATCACTATAATCACACTCTCTATAATCACACACTTATTATAATCACACAATCACTATAATCACACACTCTATAATCACACACTCTCTATAATCACACATTCTCTATAATCACACTCTCTATAATCACACACTCATTATAATCACACTCACTATAATCACACACTCTCTATAATCACACACTCACTATAATCACACACTCTCTATAATCACACATTCTCTAGAATCACACTCTCTATAATCACACACTTACTATAATCACACACTCTCTACAATCACACACTCATTATAATCACACACTCTATAATCACACACTCACTATAATCACACACTCTATAATCACACTCTCTATAATCACACACTCTCTATAATCACACACTCATTATAATCACACACTCTCTATAATCATACACTCATTATAATCACACACTCTCTATAATCACACACTCATTATAATCACACACTCTCTACAATCACACACTCATTATAATCACACACTCTCTATAATCACACACTCTCTATAATCACACACTCATTATAATCACACACGCTCTATAATCACACACTCATTATAATCACACACTCTCTATAATCACACACTCTCTATAATCACACACTCATTATAATCACACACTCTCTATAATCACACACTCTCTATAATCACACACTCATTATAATCACACACTCATTATAATCACACACTCTCTACAATCACACACTCTCTATAATCACACACTGTCTATAATCACACACTCAATATAATCACACATTCTCTATAATCACACTCTCTATAATCACACACTCATTATAATCACACACTCTCTATAATCACACACTCAATATAATCACACACTCATTATAATCACACACTCTCTACAATCACACACTCATTATAATTACACACTCTCTATAATCACACACTCATTATAAGCACACACTCTCTATAATCACACACTCGCTTTAATCACACACTCATTATAATCACACACTCTCTATAATCACACACTCATTATAATCACACACTCATTATAATCACACACTCTCTATAATCACACACTCATTATAATCACACACTCTCTATAATCACACACTCTCTGTAATCACACACTCATTATAATCACACACTCTCTATAATCACACACTCTCTATAATCACACACTCACTATAATCACAAACTCACTATAATCACACACTCAATATAATCACACACTCTATATCACACACTCATTATAATCACACACTCTCTATAATCACACACTCGCTATAAACACACACTCATTATAATCACACACTCTTTATGATCAAACACTCACTATAATCAAACAGTCATTATAATCACACACTCTCTATAATCACACACTCATTATAATCACACACTCTCTATAATCACACACTCTCTATAATCACACACTCATTATAATCACACACTCTCTATAATCACACACTCTCTATAATCACACACTCTCTATAATCACACACTCATTATAATCACACACTCTCTATAATCACACACTCATTATAATCACACACTCTCTATAATCACACACTCATTATAATCACACACTCTCTATAATCACACACTCTCTATAATCACACACTCATTATAATCACACATTCATTATAATCACACACTCTCTATAATCACACACTCTCTATAATCACACACTCATTATAATCACACACTCTCTATAATCACACACTCTCTATAATCACACACTCATTATAATCACACACTCTCTATAATCACACACTCTCTATAATCACACACTCTCTATAATCACACACTAATTATAATCACACACTCTCTATAATCACACACTCATTATAATCACACACTCTCTATAATCACACACTCATTATAATCACACACTCTCTATAATCACACACTCATTATAATCACACACTCTCTATAATCACACACTCTTTATAATCACACACTCTCTATAATCACACACTAATTATAATCACACACTCTCTATAATCACACACTCATTATAATCACACACTCTCTATAATCACACACTCTCTATAATCACACACTCATTATAATCACACACTCTCTATAATCACACACTCATTATAATCACACACTCTCTATAATCACACACTCTTTATAATCACACACTCTCTATAATCACACTCTCTATAATCACACACTAATTATAATCACACACTCTCTATAATCACACACTCATTATAATCACACACTCTCTATAATCACACACTCATTATAATCACACACTCTCTATAATCACACACTCATTATAATCACACACTCTCTATAATCACACACTCTCTATAATCACACACTCTCTATAATCACACACTCTCTATAATCACACACTCATTATAATCACACACTCTCTATAATCACACACTCATTATAATCACACACTCTCTATAATCACACACTCTCTATAATCACACACTCTCTATAATCACACACTCTCTTTAATCACACACTCATTATAATCACACACTCTCTATAATCACACACTGTCTATAATCACACACTCTCTATAATCACACACTCATTATAATCACACACTCTCTATAATCACACACTCATTATAATCACACACTCATTATAATCACACACTCTCTATAATCACACACTCATTATAATCACACACTCTCTATAATCACACACTCTCTGTAATCACACACTCATTATAATCACACACTCTCTATAATCACACACTCTCTATAATCACACACTCACTATAATCACAAACTCACTATAATCACACACTCAATATAATCACACACTCTATATCACACACTCATTATAATCACACACTCTCTATAATCACACACTCGCTATAAACACACACTCATTATAATCACACACTCTTTATGATCAAACACTCACTATAATCAAACAGTCATTATAATCACACACTCTCTATAATCACACACTCATTATAATCACACACTCTCTATAATCACACACTCTCTATAATCACACACTCATTATAATCACACACTCTCTATAATCACACACTCTCTATAATCACACACTCTCTATAATCACACACTCATTATAATCACACACTCTCTATAATCACACACTCATTATAATCACACACTCTCTATAATCACACACTCATTATAATCACACACTCTCTATAATCACACACTCTCTATAATCACACACTCATTATAATCACACATTCATTATAATCACACACTCTCTATAATCACACACTCTCTATAATCACACACTCATTATAATCACACACTCTCTATAATCACACACTCTCTATAATCACACACTCATTATAATCACACACTCTCTATAATCACACACTCTCTATAATCACACACTAATTATAATCACACACTCTCTATAATCACACACTCATTATAATCACACACTCTCTATAATCACACACTCATTATAATCACACACTCTCTATAATCACACACTCATTATAATCACACACTCTCTATAATCACACACTCTTTATAATCACACACTCTCTATAATCACACACTCTCTATAATCACACACTAATTATAATCACACACTCTCTATAATCACACACTCATTATAATCACACACTCTCAATAATCACACACTCTCTATAATCACACACTCATTATAATCACACACTCTCTATAATCACACACTCATTATAATCACACACTCTCTATAATCACACACTCTTTATAATCACACACTCTCTATAATCACACTCTCTATAATCACACACTAATTATAATCACACACTCTCTATAATCACACACTCATTATAATCACACACTCTCTATAATCACACACTCATTATAATCACACACTCTCTATAATCACACACTCATTATAATCACACACTCTCTATAATCACACACTCTCTATAATCACACACTCTCTATAATCACACACTCTCTATAATCACACACTCATTATAATCACACACTCTCTATAATCACACACTCATTATAATCACACACTCTCTATAATCACACACTCTCTATAATCACACACTCTCTATAATCACACACTCTCTTTAATCACACACTCATTATAATCACACTCTCTATAATCACACACTGTCTATAATCACACACTCTCTATAATCACACACTCATTATAATCACACACTCTCTATAATCACACACTCTCTATAATCACACACTCATTATAATCACACACTCTCTATAATCACACACTCTTTTTAATCACACACTCATTATAATCACACACTCTCTATAATCACACACTCATTATAATCACACACTCTCTATAATCACACACTCTCTATAATCACACACTCATTATAATCACACACTCTCTATAATCACACACTCTTTTTAATCACACACTCATTATAATCACACACTCTCTATAATCACACACTGTCTATAATCACACACTCATTATAATCACACACTCTCTATAATCACACACTCATTATAATCACACACTCTCTATAATCACACACTCATTATAATCACACACTCTCTATAATCACACACTCTCTATAATCACACACTCTCTATAATCACACACTAATTATAATCACACACTCTCTATAATCACACACTCATTATAATCACACACTCTCTATAATCACACACTCATTATAATCACACACTCTCTATAATCACACACTCATTATAATCACACACTCTCTATAATCACACACTCTTTATAATCACACACTCTCTATAATCACACACTCTCTATAATCACACACTAATTATAATCACACACTCTCTATAATCACACACTCATTATAATCACACACTCATTATAATCACACACTCTCTATAATCACACACTCTTTATAATCACACACTCTCTATAATCACACACTAATTATAATCACACACTCTCTATAATCACACACTCTCTATAATCACACACTCATTATAATCACACACTCATTATAATCACACACTCTCTATAATCACACACTCTTTATAATCACACACTCTCTATAATCACACACTCTCTATAATCACACACTAATTATAATCACACACTCTCTA
The DNA here is from genome assembly GCA_033459395.1 of Hemibagrus guttatus. NCBI lineage: Eukaryota > Metazoa > Chordata > Actinopteri > Siluriformes > Bagridae > Hemibagrus > Hemibagrus guttatus. The sequence continues at coordinate 27,851,367 of JAUCMX010000008.1, forward strand.
TAATCACACACTCATTATAATCACACACTCTCTATAATCACACACTCTCTATAATCACACACTCATTATAATCACACACTCTCTATAATCACACACTCATTATAATCACACACTCTCTATAATCACACACTCATTATAATCACACACTCTCTATAATCACACACTCTCTTTAATCACACACTCATTATAATCACACACTCTCTATAATCACACACTGTCTATAATCACACACTCATTATAATCACACACTCTCTATAATCACACACTCATTATAATCACACACTCTCTATAATCACACACTCTTTTTAATCACACACTCATTATAATCACACACTCTCTATAATCACACACTCTCTATAATCACACACTCATTATAATCACACACTCTCTATAATCACACACTCTCTATAATCACACACTCATTATAATCACACACTCTCTATAATCACACACTCTTTTTAATCACACACTCATTATAATCACACACTCTCTATAATCACACACTGTCTATAATCACACACTCATTATAATCACACACTCTCTATAATCACACACTCATTATAATCACACACTCTCTATAATCACACACTCATTATAATCACACACTCATTATAATCACACACTCATTATAATCACACACTCTCTATAATCACACACTCATTATAATCACACACTCATTATAATCACACACTCATTATAATCACACACTCTCTATAATCACACACTCATTATAATCACACACTCATTATAATCACACACTCATTATAATCACACACTCTCTATAATCACACACTCATTATAATCACACACTCTCTATAATCACACACTCATTATAATCACACACTCATTATAATCACACACTCTCTATAATCACACACTCATTATAATCACACACTCATTATAATCACACACTCATTATAATCACACACTCTCTAGACATATTCTATATGTAACAATCTTTATATGATTTTATTAGCTTTTAATTCTCAGTAACGAGTTTACTTTAAATGCTGCACTTTCATTTCACCCTTTCTATCTTCCTTTCATTAAATCCTTCTCTTGTTTCAAATTCCTCTCCTCTCTTTATCTTTTTTTTTTTTTTTTTTTTATAAATTATATATTCTTCTTCTTCCTCTCCTCTGTCCTTTATCTCTTCTCAGTTTTGTTAGTTCCTTCTGCAGCTCTGTTATTCTGCTCCTCTTTTCTCTCCCTGACTCAGGCTCAATGACGTCTCCTGCCGCACTGACACTTTTATTGATTTGTAAACCGTCCGGTTTGAAAACAATAAGAAACAAAAAGGACAAACATCTGTGATGGAGAGATATGGAATGCCGGAGGAAGGAAGAGGATGAGAAAAAGAAAAGAGCTCTGTCTTCTCTTTAAAGTCACTTTGAAAAAGTGGCTCGAACTTTTTTCTCGATGTTTGGCTTATAATCTACTTTTAAATCAGGTTTCTTTAAGTAAGGAACAAAGTCATGATGTCTGAGTGCTCAAGAAAACGAGCCGCTAATTGGCTAAAGTTAGAAAAGAGAGGAAAGTGAGCGAGAGAAAGAGGAAAAGATTATAATAAAATATAAAGAATTTGATTCAATTGCAAATGATGTTGAACTTGTAAATAATTAAATTAATAATAAATTGATATCAGTGTCAGAACAGCTGGTTCTGGGACACGCCCCTAATGAGCTCGGTGTTAATCTATTAAAAATTTGCGACTGCTTAATTGGTGTAGGTTCTATAATAAGCTGTTCTTGCTAGATAGCTAACATAATTATGGCCTACATGTGAAAATCTATTTTATTTTCATAAATATGGCCAAGAAAATAAAAAACAGTAGAGAAGACATGATTGGCTGTTAGGAACAATAGTGATCAGTGATTGGTTGTTATGAACCAATTAAGACACAGATTTCTCCGTGCATTAATGTTGCACTACACCTCACAACTGCACTTCAAGTTCAGAAAGCTCCAGTGTGTGAGAGTTTTATTTATTTTATTTTTTTTACATAAAAACAAAGCCTAATGACCAGAACAGAGGTTTAACATGTGTGTGTGTGTGTGTGTGTGTGTGATGAGTGAAGCGTGGTTTATAAGGCACAACCTCTAGCATTAAACCCAAACCTACAATAACAATGGCATAACAATAACACTGGAGAAAGAAAAACATTAAACCGCTAACGAAGGAGGAATAAAAGGAGGGATTAAGACGGTAACAATAAGGCCGTGTTGAGAATGCTGGAGAATGAAGTGCGTGAGAATTCATTAGTGTCTGGAAAGAAAAGGTCAGAGGAATAAATGCCAAATGTTCCACAGATGAAAGCTTTAAAGTTGTGCAGAGAGTCTGACTTTTCACTTATAATCGTCATTATAATTTTATACACTGCACGCTTGTCTTTTATTGTCTCTCTCTCACACACACACACACACACTTGTTTTAATTGCTCTTAGAGCTAATGGGTGTTTGTGTTGACTTTCGGCCAAATCAGCTTTTTAAATTCTGTAAAAACCCGGATTACGTCTTTGTGGTGAGAAAAAAATCTAAAAAATAAAATAAATAAATAAAAGAGCAGGTCTGAGAGCGTCACACCGAGACGAAGGTTTAAGGATCGGCAGCGTCTGGTCTCACGGCTCGTTTCCAGCAACCATTTCGAGGACACAGGAACTTTCAGGACGGTGAAACTCAGGTGAAAATTGATTTTAAAGCAGAAATGTGTTCAGATTCCAGATTTACACACTGAACCCTGGATTTGTTCCGCTTTATGTCTGCATGAGTGTGAGATTAAACACTACCCATAATTACCCATAATCCCTCTCTCTCACTTTTTCAGTGATTTAACATTCAAGATAAATATAATAAATAAATATTAATTAAACCATAAACATTTGCATTAATTCACATTTCTCTCCTCCATCATTTAATAGAAATAGTTGACAATTGAATGTCATAAATATTGGCACCCAGCAGGTGTGTGAATTCTCAGCATTGACTCAGTAGCGTACTGGTTTTCTGAACGTTTTACTATCACTATTCTTGCTTATGCTATTCCTATTCTATTCTATTGTTGTATATTTTTATCCTATTTTTATTTATGATATATTTTAGAAATCAGAATCAGAAAAGTTTTTATTGCCAGGAACAGCAAAGGGTTCGCGAAGAGCACTTTACAGTACTAGGAATTTGTCTTGGTGTCAGGTGCAAACATATACACAGATACAATTTTAAAATAATAAAATAAACTATAATAAATTAAATAAAGCTGTTCACAGCAAGTGACTTACGTGTTGTAATTTACAATGTAAAAGTGTAAATTTTTTTACACTTTTAAAAAATTTTTAAATTAGGGGTGATTGGTCATCTGGGGGTAAGTGGGGCACTGTTCAGCAGGCTGACTGCAGTGGGGAAGAAACTGTTCTTGTGGCGTGAGGTCCTGGTCCTGATGGGGAGGGGCCGAAAGAGTTCATTCCCGGGATGAGAGGGGTCAGCTGCCATCTTGGCTGCACGTCTCCGGGACCTGGAGACGTACAGCTCTTGGAGAGATGGGAGACTGCAGCCAATCACCTTCTCAGCTGAGGGGCTGGGTCCTTCCTGAAGTCCACTATCATCTCCACTGTCTTCAGGGAGTTGAGCTCCAGGTTGTTCATGCTGCACCATGACACCAGACGATCAATCTCACCCCTGTAGGCCGACTCAGGACTGTTGTCAGGACTGTTCCATTGTCTTTCAAAGCAGCAGTAGTACTCATTCATGCTGTTGGCCAGTCGCAGGTCGTTCACAGAGTGGGGGCTCTAGGCTCGTAATTTTATCATAATAGTCTATTATATTATATTTTGTATTCTATTATTATTTTCTTTTATACTTGATATTCTTTTTATTTTAGATTCTTCTTTTCTTCTTGTGTATTTTTTTATATTTCATATTCTAGTTTTACATTTTTATTTCCATCACAGGACAGTTGTAAAAAACACTTCCCTACATGGTGTACTGTGTATGATCGTGTATGTGATGAATAAAATTTAAATTTGATTTAACTCTGGATTTGGATTTAAAATTCGGGCGTGGCTTAAATGCTAATGTAATGTATGCAACTATGCCACCCCCATGCCCCTCCCTATGCCCCTCCCACGGCTCTCTTGCCTCCTGTGCACACGTCATGCCTGATCCAGAAATCCTGTGAAACTTTCAAGCAAAATAAATAAATAAATAAAAAAAAACAAACAGAATCTTCTTATTCATTTCTGTTTAAAACACTTTATTTGTTTATGTCTATATCATGTCTTCATATTCACTTCTACCCCTGATCAGGGCAGGTTGGGGTAATAGATATTTGTTTTTATTCATGAACTGAAAGCACCAGTTAAAGCAGATATTTAATACGGAGCTAATAATTAATAAACACCAGTGAAGTGTGTATTTATACTAAAACTGATCTTTAAACTCATTCTGTAAATAATGCTAGTTAAGGTGATAATGTAAACACACACACACACACACACACACACACACGAGTGAGGATGATGGGAAGTGAAGATTAATATTCTGCACTGTGTCTTCTGAAGGACAGAAACACACCTCAGAGCGAGTGTGTGAAGAGGCACACACACACACACCCATGCACGTGTGCACAAACGCGTACACATGCACATACGCACACAGACACATACCCACGCAGTCACACATACAGTGGTGTGAAAAAGTGTTGGCCCCCTTCCTGATGTCTTATGTTTTTGCATGTTTGTCACACTTTAATGTTTCAGATAATCAAACACATTTAAATATTAGTCAAAGATAACACAAGTAAACACATCATGCAGTTTTTAAATGAAGGTTTTTATTATTAAGGGAAAACAAAATCCAAAACTACATGGCCCTGTGTGAAAAAGTGTTTGCCCCCTAAGCCTAATAACTGGTTGGTCCACCCTTAGCAGCAACAACTGCAATCAAGCGTTTTCCATAACTTGCAATGAGTCTGTTACAGCGCTGTGGAGGAATTTTGGCCCACTCATCTTTGCAGAATTGTTGTAATTCAGCCACATTGGAGGGTTTTCGAGCATGAACCACCTTTTTAAGGTCATGCCACAGCATCTCAATGGGATTGAGGTCAGGACTTTGACTCGGCCACTCCAAAGTCTTCATTTTGTTTTTCTTCAGCCATTCAGAGGTGGACTTGCTGGTGTGTTTTGGATCATTGTCCTGCTGCAGAACCCAAGTTCGCTTCAGCTTGAGGTCATAAACAGATGGCCGGACATTCTCCTTCAGGATGTTTTGGTAGACAGCAGAATTCATGGTTCCATTTATCACAGCAAGTCTTCCAGGTCCTGAAGCAGCAGAACAGCCCCAGACCATCACACTACCACCACCATATTTTACTGTTGGTATGATGTTCTTTTTCTGAAATGCGGTGTTACTTTTACGCCAGACGTAATGGGACACAGACCTTCCAAAAAGTTCAGTTTTTGTCTCGTCAGTCCACAGAGTATTTTCCCCAAAAGTCTTGGGGATCATCAAGATGTTTTCTGGCAAATCTGAGACGAGCCTTTATGTTCTTTTTGCTCAGCAGCGGTTTTCGTCTTGGAACTCTGCCATGCAAACCATTTTTGCCCAGTCTCTTTCTTATGGTGGAGTCATGAACACTCACTTTAACTGAGGCGAGTGAGGCCTGCAGTTCTTTGGATGTTGTTGTGGGGTCTTTTGTGACCTCCTGGATGAGTTGTCGCTGCGCTCTTGGGGTAATTTTGGTCGGCCGGCCGCTCCTGGGAAGGTTCTCCACTGTTCCATGTTTTCGCCATTTGTAGATAATGGCTCTCACTGTGGTTCGCGGCAGTCCCAAAGCTTTAGAAATGGCTTTATAACCTTTTCCACACTGATAGATCTCAATTACTTTCTCTCGCATTTGTTTTTGAATTTCTTTGGCTCTCCGCATGATGTCTAGTTTTTGAGGATCTTTTGGTCTACTTCACTTTGTCAGGCAGGTCCTATTTAAGTGAGTTGTTGATTGTGAACAGGTGTGGCAGTAATCAGGCCTGGGCGTGGCTAGAGAAATTGAACTCAGGTGTGATAAACCACAGTTATGTTTTAACAGGGGGGCAAATACTTTTTCACACAGGGCCATGTAGTTTTGGATTTAGTTTTCCCTTAATAATAAAAACCTTCATTTAAAAACTGCATGATGTGTTTACTTGTGTTATCTTTGACTAATATTTAAATGTGTTTGATTATCTGAAACATTAAAGTGTGACAAACATGCAAAACAATAAGAAATCAGGAAGGGGGCCAACACTTTTTCACACCACTGTACATACACACACACACGCCATCGCATACGCATGCACACATGTACACATACAGTACACACACAGACACACACCCCCACACCTGCACGTACACACGTTAATGAGAATAAAGTAAATAATTTAAGACTCCATAACTTTTTATCTGATTTAGTAAAATGTCACGCCGATAAATGTTTGTGTGAAGTTGATGTGTGAGGACAAGCCACAGAGCTTCTGGGAGAATGTCCCTCAGACAGATGAGACAAAACTGGAGCTTTCCGGCAACTCGCGTCAGCTCTGAACCTGGAGGAGGCTCGCTGATGTTCTGGAGCTGCTTTGCTGCATCTGGCACAGGGTACAATGAAATCTCAAGACTATTAAGGCATTCTGGAAATGAGGAATGTGCTGCCCAGGGTCAGAAAGCGTGGGGTCAAGGGTCCTCCAACAGGATAATGACCCAAAACACACAGATACAAACATCCAAGAATGGCTAAGAACAAAACAAGCGGCATTCCATGAGTCCTGATCTAAATCCTGTTGAAGATCTGAGGAAAGAGCTAAAGCAAGCAGTCTGGAGAAGCCTTCACACCTGGGACAGCTGGAGCAGTTTGTTCATGAGGACTGGACCAAAACACCTGTGGACAGTCGCAGAAGTCTCAGTGAGAGTTACAGAAATCACTTGGTTGCAGTGATTGCCTCAAAAGGTTCTGCAACAAAATATTAACTTACCATCGTTTCTGTCCAGGTTCACAATTCAGACCACAATTCAAAGGCAAGGTCTGATTTTCATGAGTCAATTTTTTTATTTATTATTAATTTTGTCAGTTTCAAGTTATTTTACTGACCAATTGTGGGTTTTTCTTTCTTTTTGGAAGGGGGCCAATAATTTTGCGTACGTGTGTATATCAAAATGTTGCTTTAAAACCATTTAAACCTAACAAAACAAAAGAAATTCAGAGAGGAGAGTGAAGCATGTTGGCGGTAGCATCGTGTTAAATTCCTACGAAATAAAAAAAAATAATCAGATTTTAAAAATAGGTTAAAGTAAATAATAATAATAACAAAAAAAAATAATATAAAATAAATTTAAAAAATTAAATAAAAAATTAACAAGTAAAGAAATTAATAAAGATAAATAATAAAAATAACTAAATACATTTTATAAAATACTAATATAAAAGAAACCATAAAAAAAAAAAATAATTAATTTTTTTAAAAAGATAAATAAATAAATGAAAATAACAATAATAATATAAAATAAACCATAAAAAATTAACAAATAAACAAAAATTATAAATAATAAAATAGATAGATAGATAGATAGATAGATAGATAGATAGATAGATAGATAGATAGATAAAATAAAGCCAGTGTCTTGCATTATTGTGGCCAATTCCAATTTAAATGTTAGTAGGATCATTTTTTTTTCCTTTAAGAAAAAACAGTTAGAAAAGTTTGGGTTTTTATTATTATTATTATTTTGTTATATTTTTTTTATTTCTCGGTTTAATGACCTTTTGTGAAATCACTAACTCAGGCTGTTTCTTGTTCAGTGAAGTGAAGAAAGTCTGGAGACATTTAATACACAGGATTATTCTAACCGTCGAGGGGACGTGTGTAATACTCTGTGAGCTGAAGCAGAGTGTGTTTGGACTTGTTTTTATCACACTGGACACCACATGTCCTTACACAAGGCTGGGAATATCTGAAAGGTGAGGAACTCATGAGATGTGCGTTAGATTTCGTTGCATAATTAGAGTTGCTTTCGGCTGCTCCCTGTTCGGGGTCGCCACAGCGGACCAACTGGACCGCACAACAACTTGGCAAATGTTTTACGGATGCCCTTCCTGACGCAACCCTCCCATTTTTCCGGGCTTGGGACCGGCACTGCATCCAGTGGCTGGGGTTTGGGCATTGGGAATCAAACCCGGGCCTTCCGCATGATAGGAGAGAAACCTACCACTGAGCCACCAATGCCCCATTTCGTTGCATAATTAATTGTGTTAATTAATGAATTAAGGAAGGCAGTATTACAGTAATAAGGTGTGTGTTGAAACGGTTTTGCTCTGTTTAATCTGTAGTTTGAACTGAAGTGCACTACTGATGATGAAAACAGTGATCACACACACACACACACACACACACACACACCAAGCACAGCTGCACTTGTTCATCCTCTTTGTTCATTTTCAGCAGCGACTCACGAGACAAATGATCCGTCTGACTGCTGATTAAAGTGTAATCAAGTGACTCCGCCTCATCTCACACACACACACACACACACACACACACACACACACACACACACACACACACACACACAGTGGCTCAGTGGTAGGTTTCTCGCCTATCATGCGGACGGCTCGGGTTAAATTCCCACCCAATGCCCAAACCCCAGCCACTGGATGCAGTGCCGGTCCCAAGCCCGGAAAACTGGGAGTGTTGTGTCAGGAAGAGCAGCCGGTGTAAAACTGTGCCAAGTTGTTGTGCGGTCCAGTTGGTCCACTGTGGTGACCCCGAACAGGGAGCAGCCGAAAGCAACTTCCTCTTCTTCTTCATTCAGAGAGATCACAGTGCTGGTAGCATGGAGTGATGATGTGAAGAAGCATCTGGAGCGACTCCTCAGACTGATCGTATTTCAGGAGGTCAGATGTTTCTTCAGCTGAAAGAACCTGGAGAAGCGTCTCAGGAGAAGGAGATGGTGTGGTCTTCCACCAAAGTTCAGTAGATGTAAATATCTGATCTGTCTGATCTCTCTCTCCTCACACACTCCGTGTCTCAGCATGCCTTTTGTCTTCTTTCAAAGTGACACCTCTCCTTCTTCATCCGTCTCTCCGTCCTTCCCTCTCTCCCGTGAACTGGACGATGAGAGGATGAGGATCTGTCCTGTACCTCCTGTGAGTTTCAGTCTGAGAGGAGTGATGGAGAGAAAGTGATCTGGAGGGACATTAATCATGTGACACAATCTGACCGGACAACTGAGGGGACATCCAGTCACCCTCTCACTCACACACTCCCCTCCCCCTCCCCCCACCCCTCTCACAAGCCTAGTTTCTTTTGTATATCTGTCTTTATGCGTTTTCTTTTCTTTGCTCTTCTCACAACAGCTGTCCCTCATCCTCCTCTAATCTCACTCACTCACACACACACACACACACACACACACAAAACACACACACACACACACACACACACACACACACACCCGTGCCCAGAGCTCTCGCGCCTCCATTTTGTCCTCATCCCCCCGACCCCACACTTCTGGCGCACTTTAGAGATGGTGACTCATCTCGCCTCACTTCCTGTCGTTCGCTGTAACAAACAATCGCTCCTTTGTTACTTTCCTCATCTGTCCATCTCTCCTGTCCTTCTGTAGGACCAAAGCCATGACCAGCTGGACCTCACAGTGAAGGTCAACTACATCAAGAGGGATTTCACTCCTGTTTAAACTCCTTCATCTGCCTTCTGTTCATCTCTCTCTCTCTGCTCCACTCTCTCCCTCACTTCTCGTCTCTCTCTCTCTGCTCCCCTCTCTCTCTCAGTTCCCCCCTCTCTCTCTCTCTTCTCTCTCTGCTCCCCTCTCTCTCTCAGTTCCCCCCTCTCTCTCTGCTCCCCTCTCTCTCTCTCTCTTCTCTCTCTGTTCCTCTCTCTCTCTCAGTTCCCGTCTCTCTCTCTTCTCCCCCCCCTCTCTCTCTTCTCGTCTCTCTCTGTTCCTCTCTCTCTGCTCCCCTCCCTCTCTCTCTCTCTCTGCTCCACTCTCTCTCTCAGTTCCCGTCTCTCTCTCTGCTCCCCCCTCTCTCTCTCTCTCACCCCCCCCTTTTCGTCCCCCCTCTCTCTCTCACCCCCCCTTTTCGTTTTCCCTCTCTCTGCTCCCCTCTCTCTCTCTCGCTCTTCTTGTTTTCTCTCCTGTTTAAACTCCTTTATCTGCCCTTTTGTTCGTCTCAGAGCTGGACACAAACAAACAAGCATCCTGGAGACTCCTTCTGTAGATTTTTGGTAAATAAACACGTTTCCTTTTAATCATCACACGTTTCTAAACAGCGTTTACGTGATGGAGCACGTTCTGTGTGGAGCAGCCGTTACCACAGCAACGCTATGTGATTGACAGTTTTTTTTAAAAACCAATCAGAATCCAGACTGTGTGTGTTTTAGTATTTACATTTATTTATCCAGAGAGAGAATAAACATCGTCCCAGGCTTAAAAAACTAACTCTCCACAACGGACTCGTATATATTCATTAGTGTTAGAGAGAATAAACTAAAATATCAAATCAAATCCCCTACGTGACGTCATCAGCTGATACGCAGTGGAATATCATACAGTAAAAAACAGAGAGAGAGAGTGTGTGTGTGTGAGAGAGAGAGACAGAGAGTGTGTGTGTGTGTGAGAGAGAGAGGGGTGTGTGTGTGAGGAGAGAGAGTGTGTGTGTGAGCGAGAGAGAGAGAGAGAGAGAGAGAGAGAGTGTGTGTGTGTGTGAGAGAGAGAGTGTGTGTGTGAGAGAGAGAGTGTGTGTGTGTGTGAGCGAGAGAGAGAGAGAGTGTGTGTGTGAGAGAGAGAGTGTGTGTGTGAGAGAGAGAGTGTGTGTGTGAGAGAGAGAGTGTGTGTGTGAGAGAGAGAGTGTGTGTGTGAGAGAGTGTGTGTGTGAGAGAGAGTGTGTGTGGTGAGCGAGAGAGTCAGATAGAGGGAGTGTGTGTGTGTGGGGAGAGAGAGAGAGAGTGTGTGTGTGTGGGGAGAGAGTGTGTGTGTGTGAGCGAGAGAGAGAGGGAGAGTGTGTATGTGTGAGAGAGAGAGAGAGAGAGAGAGAGTGTGTGAGAGAG
>JAUCMX010000008.1:27862950-27879151 GCA_033459395.1 Hemibagrus guttatus
CTCCATCCATCAATCAATCTCTCCATCCAACAATCAATCTCTCCATCCATCAATCAATCTCTCCATCCATCAATCAATCTCTCCATCCATCAATCAATCTCTCCATCCATCAATCAATCTCTCCATCCAACAACAGTTTCAAACTCTTCATTTATCCACACACTCATCACAACACACACCAAACCCTCCATCCATCCACTGACCAATTCATGAAACCCCTATCTATCCATCCATCCATCCATCCATCCGTCCAACACCCAACAAACGGACCATCCCTCCGAAGAACTTTATAATAAATGTAAAAAAGTGTATAGCAGAATCACACTCGACCCAGCATTAAATCCAAACCCAACACCAGCTCAGAAAATTATCATTTTTTAAACATTATACCTCATCCCTGTTTGTATATAAAAAAAAAAAACAACAAACCCAATGAGATTCACCCACTAATCACAGATCAGACTACAGATGGAAAATCAGCCAGGATTACAAAAAGATGATGATGATGATGATGATGATGATGAGTGAGGATGAATTATGGGATAGAGTGCTCTGTTAGAAGTGATCGCTCCTGAGTGCAGCAGTTTGCAGATTTATCCTTTATCATTTTTATTTATATATTATATTTGATGCAGGTTTGATGTAAATAAATTTTATCAACATGAAGTGTTTATACTAAAATCTACGTCATTAGCCATATATGTAAATTTGAGGGATTGTAGTTTGTATAGCTGGAAGCTCTAAACACTGACGAGCTGTTAGCCTGCAACACACTGTAATGTGTGGATTCGCTGATATCTATTTGTATTTAAGTTAAGACACAACTGAGGTTAATATTATTCATAATTTTATATGTCGTTAAGATACAATTAATTATCACAATCAACATGATCAATATTGTCTAAATGTAAACCATGATAAAAGACTGAACAGTAAGATCATTCCATATATATTTATATACACCGATCAGATAACACTGTGAGCAGTGAGAGGTGAAGTGAATGAGACTGAGTATCTCCTCATCATGGCACCTGTTAGTGGGTGGGATATATTAGGCAGCAAGTGAACATTTTGTCCTCAAAGTTGATGTGTTAGAAGCAGGAAAAATGGACAAGGTAAGGATTTGAGCGAGTTTGAGAAGGGCCAAATTGTGATGGCTAGACCACTGGATCAGAACATCTCCAAAACTGCAGCTCTTGTGGGTGTTCCCGGTCTGCAGTGGTCAGTATCTATAAAATGGTCCAAGGAAGGAACAGTGGTGAACCGGAGACAGGGTCATGGGCGGCCAAAGGCTCATTGATGCACGTGGGGAGTGAAGGCTGGCCCGTGTGGTCCGATCCAACAGACGAGCTCTGTTGCTCAGATTGCTGAAGAAGTTAATGCTGGTTCTGATAAAAGGGGTCAGAATACACAGTGCGTGCCACAAAGCAGAAATGGTTCAGGAATGGTTTGATGAGCACAACAACCAGTTTGAGGTGTTGACTCCGCCTCCAAATTCCCCAGATCTCAATCCAATCCAGCATCTGTGGGATGTGCTGGACAAACAAGTCCCATCCATGATGGCCCCACCTCACAACTTACAGGACTTAAAGGATCTGCTGCTAACATCTTGATGCCAGATCCCACAGCACACCTTCAGGGATCTAGTGGAGTCCATGCCTCGACGGGTCAGGACTGTTTGGGTAGTAAAAGGAGGACGTCACAATATTAGGGAGGTGGTCAAAATGTTATGGCTGATCGGTGTATAGTGTTGAATTTTTTTTTATTGTTGGTTCACAGAGACCAGAGTTTAATGATGCATCTATTAATCCATCCACTCAACCTTTATCACTCTATCTACATCCATCCCTAGATCCATGCGGGCCCTTTCCCCCGTAGACGCTCTCCTGAACTGGACTGCAGAATGTCCATTGTAACAGTATTGTGTAACTGATTAGCAGCCTAAAGCAGTGTGTTGTACAGGTAGGTGTGTGTGTGTGTGTGTGTAAAAGCTTTTTGTGTAGGAGCCTCAAAACTGCTGTACACATCAGGATAAATCACCCCAAGAGGCGTTTAAAAGCCGATCAGATACCTGAGGAGTTGTTGTGGGTCTCGCTTTGCTCTTTCTTTTGCTGCTTCGCTTCTTAAAGGACACAAAGCAAACACACACACACAAACACACACACACACACACTGAATCATTTCATCAGTTGCTGAGTGAGGAGCACAGTGTGGAGGAGGCACGAGAACTCACCAAATCGGCAATAAACGCCTGCGACTCCCACAACAAGAATCAGCATGGAGTCAAAATTATGATGTGTGTGTGAGTGTGTGTGTGTGTGCAAATATCAAAGCCTTCTGCAATACTAACACACCATCAAAGGCTGAAATATGTAAATGAGCCATTTTAGCCACTCCCCTTTTGCTGTCATTCTCCTGTGTGAGGTAGATATGTAAATGAGATCATCCATCACGCCATTTGTGTGTAATATGCAAATGAGCTCTCTGGCCAATTCTGAAATATATTTGATTGTGCTATATAATCATCCGGTACGCGGATGAGCATTGTAACCAATAAACTCCTCAGATCCACGCCGCGGATCCGTGAGAGAGTTCTGAACAACGGCGGCGGGATTCTGCCATCCTTCTGATTCATATGCAAATGAATAAATGATATTTTCTGTGTTGTAATAATTCTGACCAGCTGATGCTAATGAGCTACTGCATGTTTATTCAGCACCGTGATCACGCTGACCTTTACACTGCAGAAAGAAAGAAATACTAATGATTATATACCTAAAAGCTTCATGAGCTGTGTGTGTGTGTGTGTGTGTGTGTGTGTGTGAGCATGTATCTTTTCCTCGTCTTTGTCTCATCATTTCCACCTTGGTACTCTTTCACTTATGAGCATTTTTCTGTGAGTGTGCATCTTCTCACCACTCTTCTTGTGTGTGTGTGTGTGTGTTAGCATGTATCTTTTCACCACATCTATTTAGTTCCTTTTGTGTGGTGTTTGTGATGTGCGTGTGTGTGTGTGCACATCCTTTCCTCCTCGCTGATCTTCATCTTGTCTGTGTGTGTGTTGTGTGTGATCTCCTCACCCTCTCCATCTCGCTGCTCTTCCTCTTGCGTGTGTTGTGTTTGTGTGTGTGTGTGTGTGTGTGTGTGTGTGTGAGAGTGTATGTGATCTCCTCACCCTCTCCATCTCACTGCTCTTCCTCTTGCGTGTGTTGTGTGTGTGTATGTGTGTGAGAGAGAGTGTATGTGATCTCCTCACCCTCTCCATCTCGCTGCTCTTCCTCTTGCGTGTGTTGTGTGTGTGTGTGTGTGTGTGTGTGTGTGTGTGAGAGAGAGTGTATGTGATCTCCTCACCCTCTCCATCTCGCTGCTCTTCCTCTTGCGTGTGTTGTGTGTGTGTGTGTGAGAGAGAGTGTATGTGATCTCCTCACCCTCTCCATCTCGCTGCTCTTCCTCTTGCGTGTGTTTTGTGTGTGTGTGTGTGTGTGTGAGAGAGTGTATGTGATCTCCTCACCCTCTCCATCTCGCTGCTCTTCCTCTTGCGTGTGTTGTGTGTGTGTGAGAGGTTGACGGTGATCTCTCCGTTCTCTCCGGGGCGTTTCAGGCGGAAGCGTTCTGGGTGTAAGGAGCTGAACGAGATCTCAAGCTCAGGCCGCGGGAACCGAGAACACCGACCCGTTTCCGTGGAGATGACTGACGAGTCCAACACAGATGAACCACTGCCACAAGAACCCTGAGGAAGAGCACCACCACCATCATCATCATCATCCAAACCCATATAAGATGTTTACTTTCCTGACAGTAAAGTGTCTTTAACATTATTAATCCCTTTAACGCATCACCATCCATCATCATCGCTATGCACTGTCTCCGTGGTTACTGTTGCCAACAAACTGTCAAAAGCCCAGCATATGAACTTACAAGGGTGGAAAATTCCATCTCTTGAAATACATTTCCATATTAAAAATCCAAGCGTGTTTCTGAGTATACATGAACATGCTAGTTTATGCAAATAAGCAAAACGTCCTTGTAAAGTTTTACCTGGCTGGTGACGGACGCTCGAGTTCGGCCTGTGTGTGTCAGAGTGGTGCTGTCCACCAGCCGCTCAGATACACACTCCTCCACCATCACGGTCTAACACACACACACACACACAAAGTTGGTATACACCAGTTAACACATTAAGACACTAAGGCATTTAAAAGACGCATAATATTCAACAAGCTGTTGCCATGGTTACAGTGAGTGATGGAAAAGCAGGCAGTGTGTGTGTGTATGTGTGTACACTGTCATTAGTGTGACTATGTTTTCATTCCTCATCCTGTGTGTGGAAGTCTCTCTGATGGCGTGCTTGTGTGATAATCTGTGTGTGTGTGTGTAACTCTGGCATTAGACTCTCAGATGGTGTGTGATTACTGTTTGTTCTCTGTGACATTAGAATCTGTGTGTGAGTGTGTGTACACACAATAATGTTTACTCTGGCATTAATATCTATAATGATCTGATGATGTGTGTGTTCTTTATAGATGACTCTGTAGTGTGTGTTTGTGTGTGTGTGTGTGTCTGTGAGAACTGTGTGGTTGACTGTGTAGTGAGTTGCGTGTGGGTGAGACACCTGTGCAGATGACTCTGTAGTGGTGTCTGTGTGTGTGTGTGAGAGAGAGAGACACCTGTGCAGATGACTCTGTAGTGGTGTCTGTGTGTGTGAGAGAGAGACCTGTGCAGATGACTCTGTAGTGGGGCGTGTCTCGTGTTGTCTCTCTGAGCTGCTCTCTCAATTGTTTTAGTTCTGCCTCCTTCTCCTTCAGCTGCTCCATCAGTCCATTGTCACACACCTGAAACATCACAAGCAGACAGTAAAGGAGGTGTGGCCTCTATGTGTGTTAGTCTCAGTGAAGGAGGTGTGGCCTCTATGTGTGTTAGTCTCAGTGAAGGAGGTGTGGCCTCTATGTGTGTTAGTCTCAGTGAAGGAGGTGTGGCCTCTGTGTGTCAGTCTCAGTGAAGGAGGTGTGGCCTCTGTGCGTCAGTCTCAGTGAAGGAGGTGTGGCCTCTGTGCGTCAGTCTCAGTGAAGGAGGTGTGGCCTCTGTGCGTCAGTCTCAGTGAAGGAGGTGTGGCCTCTGTGCGTCAGTCTCAGTGAAGGAGGTGTGGCCTCTGTGCGTCAGTCTCAGTGAAGGAGGTGTGGCCTCTGTGTGTCAGTCTCAGTGAAGGCGGTGTGGTCTCTGTGTGTCAGTCTCAGTGAAGGAGGTGTGGCCTCTGTGTGTCAGTCTCAGTGAAGGAGGTGTGGCCTCTGTGTGTCAGTCTCAGTGAAGGAGGTGTGGCCTCTGTGTGTCAGTCTCAGTGAAGGAGGTGTGGCCTCTGTGTGTCAGTCTCAGTGAAGGAGGCGCAAGTTCAAACTTTATTGTATTCATTCTTAGCTCTTTAAATGTATCTATAAAGGACAAATACTTTTTTTCCTTCAGCATATCATTATAATAGCTTAGACCATTACAGTTTAATATAACAACTCAGGGGAGATGGAGAATAGAAGTAGACAAGGGCGCATGAAGGGCACATGAAGGGCGCATGGTTGTATTGGGAAGCAGGGGTATCATGTAAAAATGTGCTGCACTGACCTCTGGTGGCTGATGTGTGTCAGTACACTTCAGACTCCTGATCTGCTGGTCTTTCTCTGCAATGGTGGAGACGAGTTTCTTCAGCTGGACCTCCAGAGCAGAGACGAGTGTGTCTCTCTCCTTCCTCCACTCGTCCATCTCCTGCTCACGCTCAGCCAGACAGGATTTCAGCAACTCCTTACATAAAAAGAATAAAAAAATAAAACAATAAACAAATGCACACACGCACACACACACACACACACACACACACACACACACACAAAGGAAGTGGAAGTAATGAGTGTGTACCATCTCAGTGTGTTGGCGGGTGTGTTTCTCTCTGTCCTCAGCATAGCGCCTCATATCCTGGTTCCTCCTCTCCTCTGCGTCCTTCGCTTGAGCAATCAGGACCAGCTTCTCCTCCATCCACTTCCTGCGCTCAGCCTGATGTTTCTCAGTGACCATCTACACACACACACACACACACACACACACACGATTTGAAACAAAACCCACTCTGGACTGATGATGATAATGTCTATGTAGTTAACAGGGTGTGTGGTTTGGGACACGCCCACTCAGGAAGAACTGTTAATTAGCTGATTAGTTGAACCCGGTGTGTAAGCAGGACCAGGGCTGGAAACATGTGGCCTAGTGTCTAGTGAGCACAGAGTAGTTTGGGACACAGCTACTCTTATAGCCTCACCTTCAGGTTGTCCTGAGCCTGCGCCGCTTCCTGTTTGGCCCGTGTGATGTCATCACTGTGTGCTGGTTCATCATGATGGACCTGTTTACCGTTCCTTTGTTTCAGGAGCAGCTCTTTTAGGTTCTCCAGCTCTAAACACACACACACAGAAACACACACACTCTTTGTGTAATTAGGATCATAAGAGTGAAACCTGCGCCTCTGTGTGAGTGTGTGTGTAATTGTATTGCAATAAGATCTGGCCTAAAAAAAAAAAAAAAAAAAAAAAAAAAAAAAAAGTGTGTATAGTGTGCAGTGTGTATGGTGTGTATATGTAATATGTAATGTGTGTAGTGTGTGTAATGTGTACAGTGTGTATATTGTGATTAGTGTGTGTATACTGTGTTTAATGTGTGTATATAGTGTGTATATTGTGTGTAGTGTGTGTATACTGTGTATATATTGTGATTAGTGTGTGTATATAGTGATTAGTGTGTGTATATAGTGATTAGTGTGTGTATATAGTGTGTATATTGTGTGTATTGTGTGTATATTGTGTGTATATTGTGATTAGTGTGTGTGTATTGTGTGTATATTGTGTTGAGTGTGTATATAGTGTATAGTGTGTGTATAGTGTGTATATTATGTACAGTGTGTGTAATGTGTAGTGTGTATATTGTGATTAGTGTGTGTATATTGTGTGTAGTGTGTGTATATTGTGTGTAGTGTGTGTATATTGTGTGTATATTGTGATTAGTGTGTGTATATTGTGATTAGTGTGTGTACATAGTGTGTATATTGTGTGTATATTGTGTTGAGTGTGTATATAGTGTATAGTGTGTGTATACTGTGTGTAGTGTGTGTACATAGTGTATAGTGTGTGTATAGTGTGTATATTATGTACAGTGTGTGTAGTGTGTGTATACTGTGTTTAATGTGTGTATAGTGTGTGTATAGTGTGATTAGTGTGTGTATATTGTGATTAGTGTGTGTATATTGTGATTAGTGTGTGTATATAGTGTGTATATTGTGTTAGTGTGTGTATATAGTGTGTATATTGTGTGTAGTGTGTGTAATTGTGTTAGTGTGTGTATATGTGATTAGTGTGTGTATTGTGTGTATATTGTGTTAGTGTGTATATAGTGTATAGTGTGTGTATATGTGTTAGTGTGTGTATATGTATAGTGTGTGTATAGTGTGTATATTATGTGTGTGTGTAATGTGTGTGTGTATATTGTGATTAGTGTGTTTATTGTGATAGTGTGTGTATGTGTGTATATTGTGATTAGTGTGTGTATAGTGTGTTATTGTGTGTAGTGTGTGTACATAGTGTATAGTGTGTGTATAGTGTGTATATTATGTACAGTGTGTGTAATGTGTACAGTGTGTATATTGTGATTAGTGTGTGTATATAGTGTGTATATTGTGTGTATTGTGTGTATATTGTGTTGAGTGTGTATATAGTGTATAGTGTGTGTATACTGTGTGTAGTGTGTGTACATAGTGTATAGTGTGTATATTATGTACAGTGTGTGTAATGTGTACAGTGTGTATATTGTGATTAGTGTGTGTAGTGTGTGTATACTGTGTTTAATGTGTGTATAGTGTGTGTATATTGTGATTAGTGTGTGTAGTGTGTGTATACTGTGTTTAATGTGTGTATAGTGTGTGTATATTGTGATTAGTGTGTGTATATTGTGATTAGTGTGTGTATATTGTGATTAGTGTGTGTATATTGTGATTAGTGTGTGTATATAGTGTGTATATTGTGTGTAGTGTGTATATAGTGTGTATATTGTGATTAGTGTGTGTATATAGTGTGTATATTGTGTGTAGTGTGTGTATATTGTGATTAGTGTGTGTATATTGTGATTAGTGTGTGTATATAGTGTGTATATTGTGTGTATATTGTGATTAGTGTGTGTATATAGTGTGTATATTGTGTGTAGTGTGTGTATATTGTGATTAGTGTGTGCATATAGTGTGTATATAGTGTGTATATAGTGATTAGTGTGTGTATATTGTGATTAGTGTGTGTATATAGTGTGTATATTGTGTGTATTGTGTGTATATTGTGTTGAGTGTGTATATAGTGTATAGTGTGTGTATACTGTGTGTAGTGTGTGTACATAGTGTATAGTGTGTGTATAGTGTGTATATTATGTACAGTGTGTGTAATGTGTACAGTGTGTATATTGTGATTAGTGTGTGTAGTGTGTGTATACTGTGTTTAATGTGTGTATAGTGTGATTAGTGTGTGTATATAGTGTGTATATTGTGTGTAGTGTGTGTATATTGTGATTAGTGTGTGTATATTGTGATTATGTGTGTGTATATAGTGTGTATATTGTGTGTAGTGTGTGTATATTGTGATTAGTGTGTGTATATTGTGATTAGTGTGTGTATATAGTGTGTATATTGTGATTAGTGTGTGTATATAGTGTGTATATTGTGTGTATTGTGTGTATATTGTGATTAGTGTGTGTATATTGTGTGTAGTGTGTGTATATTGTGATTAGTGTGTGCATATAGTGTGTATATAGTGTGTATATAGTGATTAGTGTGTGTATATTGTGATTAATGTGTGTATATTGTGATTAGTGTGTGTATATAGTGTGTATATTGTGTGTATATTGTGTTAAGTGTGTACATAGTGTATAGTGTGTGTATAGTGTGTATATTGATGTACAGTGTGTGTAATGTGTTACAGTGTGTATATTGTGATTAGTGTGTGTATACTGTGTTTAATGTGTGTATAGTGTGTGTATAGTGTGATTAGTGTGTGTATATTGTGATTAGTGTGTGCATATTGTGATTAGTGTGTGTAGTGTGTGTATACTGTGTTTTATGTGTGTATAGTGTGTGTATATTGTGATTAGTGTGTGTATATAGTGTGTATATTGTGTGTAGTGTGTGTATATTGTGATTAGTGTGTGTATATTGTGATTAGTGTGTGTATACTGTGTTTAATGTGTGTATAGTGTGTGTATAGTGTGATTAGTGTGTGTATATTGTGATTAGTGTGTGTAGTGTGTGTATACTGTGTTTTATGTGTGTATAGTGTGTGTATATTGTGATTTAGTGTGTGTATATTGTGATTAGTGTGTGTATATTGTGATTAGTGTGTGTATTGTGTGTATATTGTGATTAGTGTGTATATAGTGTATAGTGTGTGTATACTGTGTGTACATAGTGTATAGTGTGTGTATAGTGTGTATATTATGTACAGTGTGTTTAATGTGTACAGTGTGTATATTGTGATTAGTGTGTTTAGTGTGTGTATACTGTGTGTGTAGTGTGTGTATATTGTGATTAGTGTGTGTATATTGTGATTAGTGTGTGTATATTGTGATTAGTGTGTGTATATTGTGATTAGTGTGTGTATATAGTGTGTATTGTGTGTATATAGTGTATAGTGTGTGTATACTGTGTACATAGTGTATAGTGTGTGTATAGTGTGTATATTGTGTGTAGTGTGTGTACATAGTGTATAGTGTGTGTATAGTGTGTATATTATGTACAGTGTGTGTAATGTGTACAGTGTGTATAGTGTGATTAGTGTGTGTATATTGTGATTAGTGTGTGTAGTGTGTGTATACTGTGTTTAATGTGTGTATAGTGTGTGTATATTGTGATTAGTGTGTGTATATAGTGATTAGTGTGTATACATAGTGTATAGTGTGTGTATAGTGTGTATATTATGTACAGTGTGTGTAATGTGTACAGTGTGTATATTGTGATTAGTGTGTGTATATTGTGATTAGTGTGTATACATAGTGTATAGTGTGTGTATAGTGTGTATATTATGTACAGTGTGTGTAATGTGTACAGTGTGTATATTGTGATTAGTGTGTGTATATTGTGATTAGTGTGTGTATATAGTGATTAGTGTGTATACATAGTGTATAGTGTGTGTATAGTGTGTATATTATGTACAGTGTGTGTAATGTGTACAGTGTGTATATTGTGATTAGTGTGTGTATATTGTGATTAGTGTGTATACATAGTGTATAGTGTGTGTATAGTGTGTATATTATGTACAGTGTGTGTAATGTGTACAGTGTGTATATTGTGATTAGTGTGTGTATATTGTGATTAGTGTGTGTATATAGTGATTAGTGTGTATACATAGTGTATAGTGTGTGTATAGTGTGTATATTATGTACAGTGTGTGTAATGTGTACAGTGTGTATATTGTGATTAGTGTGTGTATATTGTGATTAGTGTGTATACATAGTGTATAGTGTGTGTTTATAGTGTGTATATTATGTACAGTGTGTGTAATGTGTACAGTGTGTATATTGTGATTAGTGTGTGTATATTGTGATTAGTGTGTATACATAGTGTATAGTGTGTGTATAGTGTGTATATTATGTACAGTGTGTGTAATGTGTACAGTGTGTATATTGTGATTAGTGTGTGTATATTGTGATTAGTGTGTGTATATTGTGATTAGTGTGTGTATATAGTGTGTATATTGTGTGTATTGTGTGTATATTGTGTTGAGTGTGTATATAGTGTATAGTGTGTGTATACTGTGTGTAGTGTGTGTACATAGTGTATAGTGTGTATATTATGTACAGTGTGTGTAATGTGTACAGTGTGTATATTGTGATTAGTGTGTGTATATTGTGATTAGTGTGTGTATATTGTGATTAGTGTGTGTATATAGTGTGTATATTGTGTGTATTGTGTGTATATTGTGTTGAGTGTGTATATAGTGTATAGTGTGTGTATACTGTGTGTAGTGTGTGTACATAGTGTATAGTGTGTATATTATGTACAGTGTGTGTAATGTGTACAGTGTGTATATTGTGATTAGTGTGTGTATACTGTGTTTAATGTGTGTATAGTGTGTGTATATTGTGATTAGTGTGTGTAGTGTGTGTATACTGTGTTTAATGTGTGTATAGTGTGTGTATATTGTGATTAGTGTGTGTATAGTGTGTGTATATTGTGATTAGTGTGTGTAGTGTGTGTATACTGTGTTTAATGTGTGTATAGTGTGTGTATATTGTGATTAGTGTGTGTATATAGTGTGTATATTGTGATTAGTGTGTGTATATTGTGTGTAGTGTGTGTATATTGTGATTAGTGTGTGTATATAGTGTGTATATTGTGTGTAGTGTGTATATAGTGTGTATATTGTGTGTATATTGTGATTAGTGTGTGTATATAGTGTGTATATTGTGTGTAGTGTGTGTATATTGTGATTAGTGTGTGTATATTGTGATTAGTGTGTGTATATAGTGTGTATATTGTGATTAGTGTGTGTATATAGTGTGTATATTGTGTGTAGTGTGTATATTGTGATTAGTGTGTGTATATTGTGATTAGTGTGTGTATATAGTGTGTATATTGTGTGTATATTGTGATTAGTGTGTGTATATAGTGTGTATATTGTGTGTAGCGTGTGTATATTGTGATTAGTGTGTGCATATAGTGTGTATATAGTGTGTATATAGTGATTAGTGTGTGTATATTGTGATTAGTGTGTGTATATTGTGATTAGTGTGTGTATACTGTGTGTAGTGTGTGTACATAGTGTATAGTGTGTGTATATTATGTACAGTGTGTGTATAGTGTGTATATTGTGTTACCTTCTGTGAGTTGATGGATGTGAGTTTCTCTGCTCTCCAGCTCCAGGTCCATTTGAGTCTGAGTCTCCTCTTGCTCACTGAGAACCAGACGCATCTCCTCTATCACACCCTGACGCTCCTGCAGATCTACACACACACACACACACACACACACACACACACACACACACACACACACACACACACACGCTCACACAGTGATCTATTAAAATATCCCTGAGTATTGTTTTAGCTGTTTCAGTGAAACCTTGTCAAACCATTATGTTGCCATAGTAACTGAAAAAATTGAGGGTGAAAGAGCCACACGGTGTGTGTGTGTGTGTCATGTGTGAATAACGTACTGTACCTTTAAGAGCTCTCTTGTAAAGATGGGCGTGATCCTCACTCTTAGAATCTGATGAACGAGTCTGAAATTAAAACACACACGTTAAAATCAAACATATGTAATAACAGGTGTGTAACGTGTCTATAACATGTCTATAACGTGTATATATCTAGAAGACAGGAACTGGGGTCAGTATTTACACTCCTGAGCTGCTGGATGGTGCGATCTCGGCTCGAGAGCTCGTTCTGTAGCTGGGATTTCATCTTCTCCACATCACTCAGCTTCTGTTTCAGAGATCTTTCGACATCGCGCATGGAGCAGATCTAGCGCGCGCACGCACACACACACACACACACACACACACTGATACACGTCCCAGACGCTTAAAGTCTTCTGCTATACCTGACTCTGACAGTCTCATCAAACACCTCACCTCCTTCTGCACCTGCTGGATCTGTTTCTTCGAGTCGGCGAGTTTCTCCCTGAGATCAGACACCTCTTCCTCTCTCCTGTGAACATCTAAGGACAGACTCGAGAACTTTCCACTACTGCACTTCATCTCCTCCTTCAGCCTTTTAACACACACACACACACACACACACACACACACACACACACACACACACACACACACAGAACATTTCAAAACTGAAATTTATTATAAATCACTCTACATGCTAGTATCATACACACTGATCAAATTCACTTTGAGGTTCAGGTAAGACTTCCTGTCAGCTATATCTCAGCTCAGGTATGACTTCCTGTCAGCTATATCTCAGCTCAGGTATGACTTCCTGTCAGCTATATCTCAGCTCAGGTATGACTTCCTGTCAGCTATATCTCAGCTCAGGTATGACTTCCTGTCAGCTATAACAGTTCAGGTATGACTTCCTGTCAGGTAAGACTTCCTGTCAGCTATAACTCAGCTCAGGTATGACTTCCTGTCAGCTATAACTCAGCTCAGGTATGACTTCCTGTCAGCTATAACTCAGCTCAGGTATGACTTCCTGTCAGCTATAACTCAGCTCAGGTATGACTTCCTGTCAGCTATAACTCAGCTCAGGTATGACTTCCTGTCAGCTATAACTCAGCTCAGGTAAGACTCACCTGCTGATCTCCGCCTCTCGTTTCTGAAGTTCTGCATCCTTCTGAGCGATGGCCTCCTCGGCTACAGCGAGGAGCTCTCTCCTCCTCTCCACCTCTCTCTTTCGTGCATCCTGTGCTTCCTGTTGGACAGCAGCAAGCTCCACCTCCTTCTTGGCTAACTGGGCCACCTTATCAGACAGCTCGGTGTCCGTCTTCTCGTTTTGTTTGAGCATGCTCTCTTTCAATGGAAGTGCTGCCCTCTCCTCTAACTCCTTGATGAAACCTTTCAGGTTGTTGACCTCAGCCTGGAGGTCAGAGTTCGCTCTCTGAAGGTTGTCATGAATATTTTGGTTTTCTAGTAGATGTCGTTCCAGGGTTTTCACTCTCTCGCCTTTACTCTCGTTCTTCTCCTGTAACCTGGAGACTTCCTCAGGCGTGGCCTTCACCTCGCCAAAATGTTCTGCTTCCTGTTTGAGCCGGGTCACTTCCCGCTGTAGATTTTCGATGAGCGTGCTTGATGACTCCATCTGAGAGGTTCTTAAGATGGCGCAGGTTTTCTCAGCGGCGTCCAGTTTCTCCTCCATCTCGTTCATCCTCGTGATGACGGAGTGAAACTTTCGCTGCTGCTCCTCAGCAATCTTCTGCTCTGTTTCTCGTAGACGTCTGGTGCAGGATCGCTTCTCTTCTTCCAGCGCAGATTTCAGCTCCTGGACGCAGAACTCCAGAGTCTGGCGCTCCCGCTGCAGATCTGAGATCTGCTCGTCCTTCTGATGCAATTCCTTCTGAAGACGATCGACCTGACCTTTGACCTCAGCCACAGATGAGTCATTACGGCACACGCCAATGATGTTTGAAGAACCTGGAGATGAAGAAGCACGGAAGATCGGTTATGTTCGATGCGAGTTTATTTGAATTATTAATACTGTAAGAACAAAGGGTAGCGTTATAGAAGTATAACAGTACGCTCAAGCTGACCTTTGACCTCAGATGTAGGTGGATCATCATCATCTTCATCCACCAGATCTCCTGGGATCGTTGTGTCCTCAAGAGACCCTAGAGTGAAAATTAGTTATAGTGTCAGTTATACTAAAAACATTATAAACAATTTATTTATATAGACAACAATTAGGATGACCTTTGACCTTATTTGCATATTGTGGTTCACATTTTAATATTTACAAATTATTATAATCTGTCATTCTGTACCAGTGATGTGTTTTAATGCTGTTATATGCCTGTTTATATGCCGAAGGAAAATTTTATTAATGAACCGATCTAAAATTGTCCCTAATTAGGAGAAGCTCATTTTAATTTAAAAACCAACAAAACTAATAATACTAATAAATAATTAGTAATAATGTTCAGGGAGAAAAAAATTATTTTATATTCCTATCTGAAAACCATGCCTTGATTTGTATAAAAGAATACACAAACGGTTTATAATGTAACAAAACCCAACCACAAACCTCAGATAAAATCAGCTGCACAATAGAGTGTGATGTCATGGGTTGCCATGCTCATATAATCCCCCCCAACTCCAGCGTTAAGGTTTTTAAAATGTTAGAAAATAACTATTATTTTGGTGAAATTACTTTGTGAAATGTTCCCCATGACAAATAAATTTCTTTATTCACATTAACACACACATCAAGACGTTGTTAAAAAAAAATAAGAAAAAAAAGTAAAGAAAATCAAGCATGTAGAAGCCGTGAGCAGAGCCACGTCACGTGTTGCTACTTCTTAACGGATGAAAGTCGTTTTCTGCCTTGCAGGAAGCGGCGACCTTTGACCCGATTCTCTTTCCCCGCCCCTCTGGTCGAGATAGAAGCTGGAAGGCTGGATTCAGCAGAGGAGGCGGAGCTAGTACCTTTCTTTAAAGGGGGCTGTCCATGGGTGTCCTCCGGTTCCGCCCCTTCTTGTCTGCGCTTCCTGGTTTCGAGGCGTGTCCGCCGTTCTGCGCATGTGCAGCTGCGTTGCTGCTGGAGGAGGTCCTTAATCAGAGCGCTCTGAAAAATCGACAATTTAGTAGTAATAATAATAATAATAATAATAATAATAATAATAATTTCCTGAGCAGAACTTCCAAACAACCTAAAAAGTATTTCCTGATAATTATGGCAGCCATTTTCCTTTTTAAATGAGAATATTTTTATTAAATTCTCTTGTATATTTATAATTCATGTATTAAAATGTAAAGAATACCCTGCAATGTAAAATTTTAGATAAAGTTTATTGTTCACAAGTCGTCAGCATCTTACCGGTTTTCTTTCTTAGGAGAAATATTTCCAGGTGTACACAATTTTCCATTTTTACAAGGTTTCATCATGTTTTTTGGCTTCGAAAATTACAGACTAATCAAATTCATCGTTTAGAGGCGGAGCAAAGAGACATGAAACAAATCAATCAAAAGTAAATTAAATTTAAGTTTAAATGAGTCAAAAAATAAATGTATTTTAAAAATTATAATTAATAATTATTATTTTATTTTATTCTTCATCATCATCATCATCATCACACTCACGTTCTTGGCGCTGTTCTCTTCGACCCGGTCCAGCGCGGCCTGGAGTTTAGAGATCGTGTCATCTTTCTCCACACACAGCACCATCAGATCATTCAGTCTCTCCTCACGACTCTGCAGCGCACACACACGATCATTTACTACATCTGGTGAAGAACAGGGACAGTTCTGTGTGTGTGTAGCTAACCAAGTATTGCTAATAGTCAAAAAGTACGTTCACCCCTGTCCATCACACCTGTATGTCTCATCCCAGATTTACTGCCCATTATACTTCCTGTTCCTACAATCTCAAAGGTTTTCCACTAGATATTGGATCGTGGCTGCGTGGATTAGTGATCTTTTAGCTACAAGAGCATTAGAGATGTAGAGTGGGATGTAGAATGACCTGAATTTAG
>JAUCMX010000008.1:27889651-27892151 GCA_033459395.1 Hemibagrus guttatus
AAATAAAATAAAAGAATGATGTGTAAGTGTGGTGTTGGTGTAGTAAGGTGTTCGCTGGTGTTTAGAGCAGAGCCTCAGAGTTCGTGTAGTTTATTAATAGCAGCGTGAATCCCGCAGTGCTGCTTCAACTCGGCTGGGTAATGAAGTGTGTGTTCAGTGCTGACTGAACGACAGAGCTGTGTTAATGACGGCCTGGTGAAATTATACTGTGTGTGTGTGTGTGTGTGTGTGTGTGTGTTACTGTGTGCGTGTGTGTGTGTTACAGTGTGTAGTCTATATTACAGAGACACAGCCTCAGATTTACTTCATCACACACTCATTAGCTAGCTACAAGGAGAACCTTCATGGCTAATCATCTAATTAGCAGCTAGCATATCATACAGAGCAAACAAAACCTGAGATAAAATATTTTAGGAAAGTTAGTTATCCTAGCACTAACTAGCACTAACACTGTATGTTTATTGGTTGCTTGAAGGTGCCGGTGTTTAGAGAAGATTTAGTGTTTAATTCTCTGAGGTGTAGCTAGCTGATAATAAAACTAGCTGATAATAAAGCTAACTAATAATAAAGCTAGCTAATAAAGCTTTCAAGCTAGTGTTGGTGTTTGAGTAAAAACACAATGAAATGTAAATTCATTTGAAACATTTTGTTTATTTATTTCAGCTTGATAGCGAGCTGTAAACTAGCACAGGTGATTGTTTTGATTTATTTGATATAAATATAATATGAAAACTTACGCTAATATATGTTTTAGTGTCTGAGAAAAAAAACTTTTTACCTTACATCATATAACACATAAATAACAAATGCGGACACTGTCAGTGTTAGAGAAGTGTGTGTGTGTGTGTGTGTGTGTGTGTGTGTGTGTGTGTGTGACAACTGAAGTTATTATTTATGGCTGTGATGATGATTATTATCAAATCAAGACAGAAGCTCGGCAGCGGACCAGAATATATTTAGACTTCAGAATACCGAGCTATATAGAGGAACAACAATAAACACCCACTCCACTCACACACACACACACACACACACACACACACACACACACACACACACTGAAACAAGTGAGAAAGTAATTAAAAAAACATGCAATATTTTGATCCATTTAAGTTTACAAGCTAGATCTGTTTGTGTTGAACTTCCATATACGAGGCCCTAAGAATGAGCTCTTACTGAATAAAGGATAATATATTAGTCAGACAGACAGACATATAGAGAGACACAGACAAACAGACAGAGAGACAGACAGATGATCTGATGGCTTTGACTGAGTGACCCGATGCTGACCTACTGAGGTTCAGTTAGCGGTCGATGCTAGATGCAATTCCACTGTAATTTTAGCTTTTCTTAGTCTTTTTTTGGTAATTTCTCACCACACCTGAGGTAAATGTTGGGGTTCTGGACTGTTCTGTCCCGTCTCCAGGGTCACTGAACCTTTATAAAGTGTCTATAGAACAGATCCAACTCTGCTCTAGCTAATCACAGCATTAGCCTCAGTCATCAGCTTCCTCCGTCACCATAGCAACAGAGTTTCACCATTTTCTTTATTCTACAGTAAATTCAGCACAAAGCGTAAAGATCAACAGATTCACAACAAATTTATAATAAACTACACATCAGCATTTATAACCCATTTATAGATACATACACAGTTCCTTCCCTGTAGTGTCTAGTGTTCTATAAACACTCTATAAACACTCGTCCCCTCAGCAGTCTCTCTTTATTCTCTCTCTCTTCAGCTATAAACACTCGTCCCCTCAGCAGTCTCTCTTTATTCTCTCTCTCTTCAGCTATAAACACTCGTCCCCTCAGCAGTCTCTCTTTATTCTCTCTCTCTTCAGCTATAAACACTCGTCCCCTCAGCAGTCTCTCTTTATTCTCTCTCTCTTCAGCTATAAACACTCGTCCCCTCAGCAGTCTCTCTTTATTCTCTCTCTCTTCAGCTATAAACACTCGTCCCCTCAGCAGTCTCTCTTTATTCTCTCTCTCTCTTCAGCTATAAACACTTGTCCCCTCAGCAGTCTCTCTTTATTCTCTCTCTCTTCAGCTATAAACACTCGTCCCCTCAGCAGTCTCTCTTTATTCTCTCTCTCTTCAGCTATAAACACTCGTCCCCTCAGCAGTCTCTCTTTATTCTCTCTCTCTTCAGCTATAAACACTCATCCCCTCAGCAGTCTCTCTTTATTCTCTCTCTCTTCAGCTATAAACACTCGTCCCCTCAGCAGTCTCTCTTTATTCTCTCTCTCTTCAGCTATAAACACTCGTCCCCTCAGCAGTCTCTCTTTATTCTTTCTCTCTTCAGCTATAAACACTCGTCCCCTCAGCAGGCTCTCTTTATTCTCTCTCTCTCTTCAGCTATAAACACTCGTCCCCTCAGCAGTCTCTCTTTATTCTCTCTCTCTTCTGCTATAAACACTCATTCCCTCAGCAGTCTCTCTTTATTCTCTCTCTCTTCAGCTATAAACACTCGTCCCCTCAGCAGTCTCTCTTTATTCTC
>JAUCMX010000008.1:27897151-27929651 GCA_033459395.1 Hemibagrus guttatus
GCCAATCAGGAGAGAGCACGGTAAAGGTGGGCGTGGCCTGTCCCATACAGAAATAAAAGCTGGAACTATTTGTTATATGTGAAGTAAAAAATATAACTGTTCACCTTCTTCAGTTTGCTGAGTGCATATGTGTGTGTGTGTGTGTGTGTGTGTGTGTGTTACAGGGTCTGATGAAGAAGTTTATCCGCTGCTCCACTCGTGTCACCGTCGGCACCATTAAGAAGTTTCTCTGTGTGAAGTTGAAGTTACCGAGCTCTTACGAGGTAGGACGTGGAAGTGCACTTATTTTATTATTTATTATTTATCACACACTTACAACACGGCTCAAAAGTTTTCACTACAAGATAGATCGGAAAGTAATGGAATGAATCCGAATCATTTACTAGATGTTTATGTCCTTGTGAGTGATTCACTGCACGCGAACGAATCAGATTCGGTCACCAGACTCGTTAACGATTGGTAAATGATTCAGTCTTTCTGAATGAGTCGATAAGGTGGAGGAGTCAGGATGAGTGAGTATTCTTGTTTTGTTTTGTAAGTGATGCAGGCTTTCTGAACACGATGATGATGAAGGTGAAAGGATCAGCATCTGTCTGTAGACATGTTTAGCTCTTGAAGGATTCGTTCTTTTTAAAATGAGTCACTAGATCTGTTTTATTTGTGGATGAACCTGTCTGTTTTTAACCGAGTCGCTAAGGTGAATCAGTCAGTATCCACTAATAATGAACAAAGAATACGTATAATAACAGATACTAATTTGTTCACACTCATGATTCTGTTTTTCTGAATGAGTCACCAATGTGAACGAATCAGTACTGGTCACTTCCAAGGAGTCAATCCGTTTGTTCATTTGCTGCATTTGAATATTTCCACTTCATGGTTCATTTATATGTTTATCTGTTCATGTATTCATACATGCCTGAATTACATACGGTGTAAATTCACCTCAAGACTCTTTTCTTCATCAAACGATTCTTTTATTGCAGTACTCAAGGCCGGGTGTGATAAAGGAATCATTTGCTGAAGTAGAGAGTCTCTGTCTCCGAGTGTCTGCTGAAGCTGATTCAAACCTCCTGATTCAGTGAATCATCTCACTGAAGACTGAGATTCACTTCTCTGTTGTTCAGTGAATCATTTGTGAATCATTTGAATTGGTGACTCGTGTAGTGAGGGGAAAGAAGGTGAAAGTAACTCTTCTAAACCTAAACATACAAGCATGTTATATGACATCAAAATGGTCATGATGAAACATACAAATGACTCAGTGAACGAATCTCAATGAATTGTTTTAGCTGAATGAACTGAAAAGACTAAAAAAAAATCATTTCTATTATTCACCAAGTGTTAACAAACCTGGCAGAATCAAATCGATTCTCTGAATCAGGAGTCATTTACTAATCTGAACAAATCACTCGACTCCTTTTGGTTCCTAAATAATTAAAGTAAAATAAATAAAGTATTTTTTTTCCAAAATAAGAATCCTGTGAAATCTGTCCTTGTGTCACCTTCTGTGCACTTGTGTAATTTTGTGTGTGTGTGTGTGTGTGTGTGTGTGTGTGTGTGTGTGTGTGTGTGTGTATCCCAGCTGGATGTTTTGTGTAATGGGGAGATCATGGGGAAGGACCACACCCTGGAATTCATCTACCGAACCCGCTGGAGACTGCAGGGCGACACAGTGAGTGTGTGTGTGTGTGTGTGTGTGTGTGTGTGTGTGTGTGAGAGAGAGAGAGAGAGAGAGAGAGAGTGAGAGAGAGAATGGTTACCAAGGCTAGAAGAGAAAGTCGATATGTGATTGGCTGACACACACACGCTCTGTAAAAACAGAAGTACAAAATTAAATACAGGCTCAAAGGATGTGTGTGATAATTATTTTAACCCCAACACACACACACACACACACACACACACACACACACACACACACACACACACACACAGCTGTCAGTGTGGGTGAGAATGACAGTAACAAAAGCTCCTCACAACCACTAACAGCTCCGTGACTCACTTTTCTCCAATTACAGACAGGAAAGCATACACACACACACACACACACACACACACACACACATACACACACACACAGACACACGCATACACACACACACGCATGCAAACACACACACAGACACAAAATCTGAAAGTGGCTAAATGGTGTGTGACCTTAAGTAACCTTGAGAGAATAACAGAGATATGACATGAGAGAGACAGGAAGTGACACCAGAGGGGGGCGGGGCTTCAGTATGGGTAATTCTCTGTACATGCTACATATTTAATATGAGCTCCATTACCTGACTGATGGAGAAGCTGCACTCTAAACAAAACGAGTTGTAAACAAACTAAGATGAAAACATTTTTATAAAAAAAAATTCGTCACAAATCAGTGGTCATTCAGCGAC
The DNA here is from genome assembly GCA_033459395.1 of Hemibagrus guttatus. NCBI lineage: Eukaryota > Metazoa > Chordata > Actinopteri > Siluriformes > Bagridae > Hemibagrus > Hemibagrus guttatus. Next base: position 27,899,548 of record JAUCMX010000008.1, read on the forward strand.
AGGAGCATGAGTGAGATCAGACTCTGGTGTTGTGAGAGTGAGGGGGTCAGTCAGTGGTCAGTGGTCAGTGGGTCAGAGTCAGGGCTCTGTGCTGGACACTCCAGATCTTCACCCCAACCTTCACCTCCACACCATGTCTTCATGGAGCTGCTTTGTGCACAGGGACACTGGGGTCATGCTGGAGCAGGAACTGGACTCCAGTCAAACTGTAAAACCCCCAGTCCCCCCCAACGCACACACACACACACATACACACACACAGATGTTCTGGACATGAGTGTGATGGTCAGGGGGGCATTTACTTTCAGCTGTATAGCGGTGTAAGATGGACACACAGATTATTGCACTAAAAAATGCTGCACTGAGACGATCAGAGCTGTGTGTGTGTGTGTGTGTGTGTGTGTGTGTGTGTGTGTGTGTTTTCTCTCCTCAGGAGTATCCCATGGTCCTTGAGTATCGTCCTCGCATCGACTTTGGATAAAACACTGACCAAGAGAGAGAAAGAGAGAGAGAGAGAGAAAGAGAGAGAGAAAGAGAGAGAGCGGACTAAACAGACCAGACTTTGCTTCTCTCTTTCAACTTCCTTATCATTCACCCATCACTTCCTGAGTGACAGGTCCTGGCTCCACCCCCTGTGACATAATACCTAAAAAAAAAGAACATGAAGCACTTAAGAAATGCATTTCTATCAAGTTTAGGAAGAGAGAGAGAGAGAGATTGTGTGTGTGTGTGTGTGTGTGTGTGTGTGTGTGTGTGTGTGTGTGTGTGTGTGTGTGAGAGAGACGTCTTCCATTTTTTATACTCGTGAAGACGAAGGAAAGACGGAAAGATGTGTAAATGGAACCGTGAATAAACAAATGTGCCTCTTTTGTACACACACACACACACACACACACACACACACACACACACACACACTTGAAAAAATTACAAGCTAGTGGAAAGAAAGACGGCAGCCATTTTGTTTTGAAGCTTTTTTTTCACTGCTGAAAAATCGCTAATTCTGATAGCTGGTTAGCGTTAGCACAAGAGCATAATCATGCTAATAGGTTTCTTCCATTCACTGTTAGCTGTGTTAGCATGTATTATGATATGATTATTATTATATGATTATTATGATATGATTATTATTATATGATTATTATTATATGATTATTATTATATGATTATTATTATCATCCTCCTCCTCTAACACTTCATTAATGAACCAGCCGTGAAAACCAGATGAAAAACCCAAACAAAGCTGTATTTTTGTATCTCAGTGACTTGTGTACTGATGAGGTTTGATGTTTTTAATAATCAGATGCTGCTGTTTAGAGTAATTTATTATTCTCTATTTTGAAATATATTTGTGCCCCTCCTCTTCCTCCTCTTCCTCTCCTTTGCCTCCTCCACCTCCTCTCCCTCCTCCTCTTCCTCCTCCTCCACCTCCTCTTCCTCCTCGTCCTGCTCCTCTTCCTCCTCTCTCTCCTCCTCCTCCTCCTCTTCCTCCTCCTCCACTTCCTCTCCTCTCCCTCCTCCACCTCCTCTCCCTCCTCCTCTTCCTCCTCCTCCACCTCCTCTTCCTCCTTGTCCTCCTCCTCTTCCTCCTCTCTCTCCTTCTTCTTCCTCCTCCACCTCCTCTCCCTGCTCCTCTTCCTACTCCTCCTTCTCCTTAACCTCCTCGTCGTCGTCGTCCTCCTCCTCCTCCAACTCCTCTTGCTCCTCCTCCTCCTCTTCTTCCTCCTCCTCCTCTTCTTCATCCTCCTCCACCTCCTCTTCCTCCACATCCTCTTCCTCCTCAACCTCCTCATCCTCCTCCACCTCCTCTTACTCCTCTTCCTCCTCCACCACCTCCTCTTCCTCCTCCTCTTCCTCCTTCTCCTTCACCTCCTCATTATCCTCCCCAACTCCTCTTGCTCCTCCTCCTCCTCTTCTTCATCCTGCTTCACCTCCTCTTCCTCATCCTCCACTTCCTCCTCCTCCTTCGCTTCCTCCTCCTTCTCTTCTTCCTCCACCTCCTCTTCCTCCTCCTCTTCCTCCTCCTCCTCCTCTTCTTCCTCCTTCTCTTCCTCCTCCACCTCCTCTTCCTCCTCCACCTTCTCTTCCTCCTCTTCCTCTTCCACCTCCTCTTTCTCTATAAAACTGCACGTGACTGCTGTACGTGACGTGGCATCTTTACTGTTTCATTACTGTGAAGATTAAAAACATGGAAAGTGTCACGTGATTCTCTCTCCAAGTTAATAAGAGAATAATCTCAGCTGTTCATGTTACTGAGAAACACACAGAAGTGTAAACTCCTCTGTCCTGAAGATGTGAAGAACTTCAAGATCCAGCTTCACTTCTGGCTGATACACACACACACACACACACACACACACTGATACACAGCACTGACACTGGAGACTCCTTACACACACACACACACACACACACACACACACACACACACACACACACTGATACACAGCACTGACACTGAAGACTCCTTACACACACACACACACACACACACACACTGATACACAGCACTGACACTGGAGACTCCTTACACACACACATACACACACACACACACTGATACACAGCACTGACACTGAAGACTCCTTACACACACACACACACACACACTGATACACAGCACTGACACTGGAGACTCCTTACACACACACACACACACACTGATACACAGCACTGACACTGGAGATTCCTTACACACACACACACACACACACATTACTTCATTACAATTCCACAAAATTAATTTCTTAAACATAAGAAAATACAGAATCTCCTGCAGGTCCAGGCCTATGAATATGCAAATGTTGAACACGCCCAACTTTACAGACCACACCCCCTTCTCTACTAAAATTGTGGCCTTCATTATCATCTCATTTGCATATTTCATTCTAATTATCTATTACAGTATATTTGATTACACAAAAATTAGAATTAGGTTAAAATAAAATATTGGATACAAAATTAAATATATTTAAATAAATATTTAAGGGGGGCACGGTGGCTTAGTGGTTAGCACGTTTACCTCACACCTCCAGGGTTGGGGGTTCAAGTCCCGCCTCCGCCGTGTGTGTGTGGAGTTTGCATGTTCTCCCCGTGCCTCGGTGGTTTCCTCCCCTTGTCCAAAGACATGCGTGATAGGTTGATTGGCATCTCTAAATTGTCTGTATTGCGTGTGTGTGTGTGTGTGTGTGTGTGTGTGTGCCCTGCAATGGGTTGGCACTCCGTCCAGGGTGTATCCTGCCTTGATGCCCAATGACGCCTGAGATAGGCACAGGCTCCCTGTGACCCGAGAATAGATCGGATAAGCGGTACACAATGAATGAATGAATATTTAACCAGGTCTTAAATCTAAAGCTATTTCCATTGATTTAGCTTTTAATTAAAATAAAGAAACTAAAATTTCCTGCTTTACTCAAGTTATTATTATTATTATTATTATTATTATTATTATTATTATTACTACTATTTTCTCTTATTAATCATTTATTATTTAATTAATTTATTGTTTCTTCTAAGAATTTAGAGAATATATCTTTAATTATATTATATTATATTCCTACATGGCTGTAGTGTAGTGCTGTATACCTTTTGTTGAAAACAAAGTGAGAATGAGGTGAGTGAAAAAAACTGATGATGATTAATGAGGCCTGTGTGTGTGTGTGTGTTACTGTGTGTTGCATCATAGCACACTTTTGTGTGCAGTTACCATGTAATTAATAACCAGCAGTGTGTGTGTGTGTGTGTGTGTGTGAAGGCTCGTCTCATTTGGATCTGTGGGGTGTGTGTTATTAGAGCTGCTCATCTCTCAGCATGTTGTCGACACCAATGATTTATATACAAACGACTGTCCATGTGGCTACTGTCCATCATTTTACCCCTCTCTCTCTCTCTCTCTCTCTCTCTCACTCTCTCTCTCTCTCTCTCTCTCTCTCTCTCTCTCTCTCTCTTCTATGACAACATCCCTGTCCATATTAGAGGTGACACACACACACACGCACACACACACACTTTCAGCGTGATGTCAGTCACTCGTTCATCTCACATGACATCACATCTTTAGCATTCTTCCTCCCGTCGGTCCTTATACAGAGCATCGATCACTCATTCCTCCATCACTGTCTCTGGTCATGTGATCAGTTTACTGAAACCTGATTGGCTGAATGTTTATACAGCTCTTAATATGGATTCATCAGGAGATGTCAGAAGACACTTTAGAAACACATCCATCACATTGCTCCCTGAATTAGTGATGATGTCACCACTGTCTGCATGCATATGTGTGTGTGTGTGTGTGTGTGTGTGTGTGTGTGTGTGTGCATATGTAGGTAACAGGTTATGGTTTACGTTAATGTTACAACAAAAGAGAAATTAGCATGCTGCCTTTGGTTCTCTTTTGGTTAGGGACAGCTGGCAGCCTTTCCTAACTTTTGTGGGAACTTGTTTACTCATGCTTTTTATCTTTCTTGATGTTTTGATTATATATTTTGTCAGTGTGTCTAATGCTTCAGGGTGGGGGGGGGGGGGGTGGGGGGGGGGGGGGGGGGGGGGGCGGAGTTCTGCTCTGTGTAATGTGAAAACAAAAAACTTGAAACCTTGAACACTCTGTTTGAGGGTGTTTGCTAAATACCGTAAGATTTGAAGATCTAAAAGACATGCACAAGTGTAGATTATTTATTTTCTGAAGATCATTGTTATAGAAGTTAGTTATAAATTTTGCAACTACAATGCCAGAAATTCAAACCCCACAGGTTCGGGTTTCTATCTTTTTAACTTATAGAATATCTCAGAATGTGTAGAGGACACTGAAAACATGTGGTCAGGAAGATTTAACCTTCACCCAGCTGTCCACGTTAGATTTGGAAAAGTCATTAAATGTGAAGCACGAAGAAAAAAATCATTTATTTAGAGAGGTTAAACACGATTAGTACTAAGTTGACCTCATGGATAATAGGAAGGTTAGGAGAATATAAAATGACACACAGTGGTGTGAAAAAGTGTTGGCCCCCTTCCTGATGTCTTATTTTTTTGCATGTTTGTCACACTTTAATGTTTCAGATAATCAAACACATTTAAATATTAGTCAAAGATAACACAAGTAAACACATCATGCAGTTTTTAAATGAAGGTTTTTATTATTAAGGGGAAACAAAATCCAAAACTACATGGCCCTGTGTGAAAGTATTTGCCCCCCCTGTTAAAAACATAACTGTGCTTTATCACACCTGAGTTCAATTTCTCTAGCCACGCCCAGGCCTGATTACTGCCACACCTGTTCACAATCAACAACTCACTTAAATAGGACCTGCCTGACAAAGTGAAGTAGACCAAAAGATCCTCAAAAGCTAGACATCATGCCGAGATCCAAAGAAATTCAAAAACAAATGCGAAAGAAAGTAATTGAGATCTATCAGTCTGGAAAAGGTTATAAAGCCATTTCTAAAGCTTTGGGACTGCCGCGAACCACAGTGAGAGCCATTATCTACAAATGGTGAAAACATGGAACAGTGGAGAACCTTCCCAGGAGCGGCCGACCGACCAAAATTACCCCAAGAGCGCAGCGACAACTCACCCAGGAGGTCACAAAAGACCCCACAACAACATCCAAAGAACTGCAGGCCTCACTCGCCTCAGTTAAGGTGAGTGTTCATGACTCCACCATAAGAAAGAGACGGGGCAAAAATGGTTTGCGTGGCAGAGTTCCAAGACGAAAAAACCCCTGCTGAGCAAAAAGAACATAAAGGCTAAAAGGCTAAAAAAAGTTTTCTTGTTGCAGACATTAAAGGGATAAGATAAAATAATATAAGGTAAAATGGGGGGGCACGGTGGCTTAGTGGTTAGCACGTTCGCCTCACACCGCCAGCGTCCTGGGTTCGAGTTCTTGCACCATTCTGTGTTGATGTAAACACACACACACCGTCACTGTGAGTCTTACTGCACAGAACTGCATTTCTGTCGGCACCAAACAAGGTGAACCCTGCTAGCTGGAACTCTGTCGCTGAGCCACGTCTCCGTTAAAAGAAAGACACAGCAGTCTCTGTAATCACACCGTGTAGTTCGCTGGAGTCGGATGTAGTCCAGTTTATTGTCCAGTGAACAAACGTTGGACAGGAGAGCCGGCTGGCCGCTAGGGTTTTTTTTTAGCCTAGCACGGACACCCGCCCGTTTTCCACGTGTCCACTTCCTCGAGCACCGCTTGCGGCATCCACTCTCCCGGCCACCAGCATCAGGCGACACCTTACGACTGGAGGCCCGGTCTTCGCAGCAAGCCGGGGTTTGAAGTTTTCCAAGTCATGCAGGTTGGTAATTGCGTGATTTCTCTACTGTAGTAGTGCCTAGCGGTCGTATGCATGAACACCACTGTCTTTGGTGTCCATGCGCCTTGAGATTTGGGCTAAAACAAACAAGTAGCACCATTTTGGATCTGTAGTGGCCGCTGCGCGCTACTGCCGTCCGATAAGTTAATTAACTCTAGACTTCAAAGTGTTAACGAAATTACTAGCCTCACGGTTAGAAGGTATTTTACCTAAAATCATATATAAAGATCAGGTGGGCTTTATTAAAAATAGATCTTCGACTGAAAATATAAGGAGGCCATTGCATCTTATGTGATTGAATCAGTCTAATCTAGATCCCATCGCTACAATATCGCTCGATGCGGAAAAGCCTTTGATAGGGTGGAGTGGGGGCTTCTGTTTGCAGCCTTAGAGAAATATGGTTTTGGTTCAGGTTTTGTGAAGTGTGTTAAAATTTTATTTATTCCAATCCTAAAGCAGCAATAAGAACTAACGGAATAACTTCATCTATTTATTTATTTATCTAGGTCTACCCTAGGTCAAGGCTGTCCTCTCAGTCCACTACTTTTCATATTAGTTTTAGAACCGCTTGCTTCAATCATTAGAGAAGACCTAAGAATTAAAGGGGTATTTGCAGGGGGGAAAACAACACAAATTACTGTTACATGCCGATGCCATATCGCTTTTAGTTAAAGACCCCCGCATGTTCCTTACCAGTACTTCTTAATGTGATTGGATCTTATTCAAAAGTTTCAGGATATAAAATCAACTGGCTTAAGTCATAGGCCATGCCAGTATCAAGAGCATGCTCTTCTTCCCCATTTAGTGCATTTCAATTCAAGTGAATGAATAAAGGAATTAAATATTTGGATATCCACTTGAGCCCTAAATTTAGAGAAAATATGTTGTATTTGAAAATGGAACCTTTGTTGCAGAAAATGCAGGCAGAATGAGAGTTATACAAAGCTTACCTTAACTTTATGGGAAAGATCAATATAATAAAAATGGTGGTAGTGCCACAGTTTAATTACATATCAGGAATGGTCCTGGTTACTATGCCTCCTCAGATATATAAACAATATAATGTTATAGTTAAGATTTTTATTATGGGGAAAGGGAAAAGACCCAGGATTGGGGTTAATAAATTATGTTTGTCTAGAGATAGGGGAGGTTTAGAGATAGGGGGGGTTTAGAGATAGAGGAGGTTTAGAGATAGGGGAGGTTTAGAGATAGGGAGGTTTAGAGATAGAGGAGGTTTAGCATTACCTAACGTAGAGCTTTATAAAATAGCATTTGAGATGTCTCAGCTCACTAGGCACTGGGGGAACGAGGATTTAGATTTAGATTGGGGATTAAAAGAACGACAAATTACTTCCCCTTTTGGCCAATAGAGGCTTTTTCACAAAACACAGAGGGGGACTTGCAACATCATATGACCAACCCAATAGTGCTTCATTCTAAAGAGGTTTGAACCCAGGAGGTGTGAGGCGAACATGCTAACCACTAAGCCACGGTGCTGCCCACAAAATAAAAATGTTTTAGAAAATTTCTATGGACTACCAAGGCACCTTCAAAAAGCATCAAAATTTTTATCAGCTCTGTTTAAGGATTGACGACAATAACTGTGAAAACCTGAAGACTGATCTGGCAGAGAGACATTTATAGTGACATTAATAAAGACACATGGAACAGAATTTTGTCCTACAGTGGAACGTATATAAAAGAAGCAAGAGGCAAATTTATTCAATATAAGGTATTACATAAGTATTATTTCACTCCAGTTCAACTTTTTAGAATGGGTTGTATGAAGGATGATAAACGCTGGAAATGTAAAAGAAAAAGGTAAAGAAACTGGTACATATATTCATGCTCACCATTCCATTATCACCCAGGATATGTCTGTTGGGAGATAAATCGGAGATTCTACAGATGAGTTCTCTCTTATTTCGGTGGGTATAGTCACAGCAGTACGTCTGAAAGATATTGTAAAGCATTCACTGAGACAGGAGTCAAAGAATCCATGTGCAGAGTTTAATGGTAAACAAATAGCAAACAATCCAGTACGTGAGGCAGAGGCAAAAATCAGAAACAGGCAGAGTTCAAATCTCCAGAAAGCAGCAATACCTTCTGGGGTGGTGGTAGCTCAAGCGGTTAAGGCTCTGGGTCCTTGATTGGAATGATAGGTTTGTTCAAACCCCAGAACTACCAAGCTGCCACCATTGGGCCCTTGAGCAAGGCCCCCAATCCCACAGCTCCAGGGGCACTGTATCATGGCTGACCCTGCGCTCTGACCCCAACCCTCCAAGGATGGGATATGCGAAGAAAGAATTTCACTGTGCAGTAATGTAGGTGTGACAAAGATAACTTAACTTAACTTGCAATACACATGGCAGACAAATCCGATTCAGAAATCCAAAAACAGAAAACTAAATCATAACATGGGAAACAAACACAAGCAATGAATCAAGGCTTGGTAACGCAGGAGAACTGATGATGCTTCTCATCTAGCTTAGCCTAAGCATGGCTTAAATGGCTAAAACACAGGAAGTGAACTGAGTGACCCTGGACTGTCAGTATTTGGGTGAGGGTTCCCTGAAGAGCAGGAGTTAATTAAATAAAATGTGGATTGAATTTATGATTGAGAATGTATCAAAGTGAATGGAAATCATAGAGATGTGGACATATGGGAGAATTTTATTCAGATTGTGGCTTCAAAGGATGATTGATACTAGATCCATGTTTAGATTGTGACTTGCTTACTCTGTTGTGCATTACAGTCTTATCTTTGTTTGGTTATTTAGTACTTAGTGATCACCGTTGTTGTTCTTATTATTATATTCTTATTCATTCATTGTCTGCCGCTTATCCGATCTATTCTCTGGTCACGGGGAGCCTGTGCCTATCTCAGGCGTCATTGGGCATCAAGGCAGGATACACCCTGGACGGAGTGCCAACCCATCACAGGGCACACACACACACACACACACACACACACACAATTTAGAGACGCCAATCAACCTACAAGGCATGTCTTTGGACCGCGGGAGTAAACCGGAGTACCCGGAGGAAACCCCCAAGGCACGGGGAGAACATGCAAACTCCACACACACACATGGCGGAGACGGGAATCAAACCCCCAACCCTGGAGGTGTGAGGCAAACGTGCTAACCACTAAGCCACCGTGCCCCCTCCTTTTTTTTTATTTAATTTTTTTTTATTTTTATTTATTAATTTGTTTATTGTTGTGTTTGTTTGTGTATATATATATATATACACTATTTAATGTATTAATTTTATTTTGTTCACAGTACATTTATTTATCTATTGTTGGATTTGTGTTCTGGTATGTTGTTATGTATAAAGAAAACCATCAGAAGGTGTCAGGAGCAAATGAACATAGAACTGAAACCAACACACTCATAATGCAACTAACACCATCATAAACTGCTGAACTGACGCAATATAGAAACCCCAACAGGTGCAAGAAATAAAAAACGATTGTACAGAATAAAAAAACAAAACACATCCTCCTCTTCAGCACTTTTTTTTTATTTTTTTTTTTACTGTAGTCAAAGTCAGACTCGAGGCACAGCATTACACGTGTTTTTATCTCCAATATCTTGATATTTTACCTGCACAAAACATTCCAGAAACATCCATTCTACTTATTCTTAGAGTGATGGTCATGTTCATTTATTTTGTTAAAATATATCGTGAAGTGTATAAGACATGCATAAATTTAATGCACATTAATTTCTGTATAATGATGTGTTAGATACACCTCTGCTGTGTATACAAGGCATAACTACATTTACCACAATACAGTTTGTGAAAAATGTGACCCGTGTCAAAGGCTGCGGCAGACGAGCTCTAACAGAAGAAGACAGATGTGTTAGCTTCCACTGCTGAGCCTTTGAGAGGTGAATGGTGAGTGTACAGGCGTGTTAAATCTATAATAACTATACAGTTTACCGTTCTAATGAGTTCTAATGAGTTCTAATGAGTTCTAATGAGTCTAACGCTTAAACATAATTCATCTTGTTCCAGGTTCCACATAAAAACTGATATAAAGTTTGCATAATGGTGGAATTTTTTCTCATTCTAATGCTTACTTGTGAAGAACTGAGGACATCGCCAAGCTATAATTCATTTATTTCTCCATCTCAGTGTAGTTACTAAAATATATAGACATATGCACAGAGTGTAAATGAAGGCTGATACGATAAAACTCCTGATGCTTACACAACACTCTACTTTCATACTGTTGTTTTTTACAGCACTGAGATGGGTACAGAATCCAGAAAACCCCGGGACACAGGTCTGAAACAATCTGAGGAGTCTCAGGGCCTGGTCACTGCAGCTTCTGTCACTGTGGCCCCTATCACTGTACCGCCAATGACTGTAAGTACAGGCCTTGGATCTTTCTGTGTGGAATATTTCACATGTTCCAGTCATTTAATTCCATTCTTTTATAGACAATAAGGATTAGCATCTGGAAGTTTAGCATTGTACCAGTGTGTAGATTACTGTTTATTAATATACATCATTTGGCCACTGTTTATGTCTTTATTCTTCCCATATACTGATGGCTTAATCTTTTTTGCAGCTAAACCAGAGATTCTTTCAAGGTATGTTAATATTTTTCAGTTGTTATTATAAACAACTACCCACAGATGTGCACGCTTGTCCTGTTTTCTCCTAGAAGCGTGCCCATCTGGATGGTTGCTGTTCCCATGGTGTGCATTGGGTCCATGATTTTTCAGAAGAGGTATGAGCTGTTATAAGTGAAGTAACACTCAGGTATGTTCATGCATCTGATCTCAGCAAGTCTTGTTTTTTTCACTGGCTGCTATTCTGGTTTTTGTATTTTTAGCTGTTTTATGTTTAATTCATTATGAATTGCCTCTTGTTCTGCATTCGCTTGCCCTGATCTCATTAAACATTTTTCTGACCACCTGATTGGCTTCTGCCCACAGGGTACCGGACCCACAGCCAGCCCGTCCCCGTCCCTGAGCGAGAGCTCCAACACCCACTCCAACACGGTGAGTCCCTCACAAACTGTTTCTCACCAACTATTAACACTGTCAGTAATAGTACAACATTCAGACACTAGCTTCAGATTGTGTTCTTTCAGCTTAAAGCATTCCAGGGCTTCCTGGTCACTGTTGACTGAAACCAAGAGGTCATCCATATAACACATGAGAAACATAATTTTGATCGCCAAATATTGCAGTAACCTTCCTGGCACATGTAGCTGGACTATTACATAATCCTTGGGCCATTCGACTGTACTCATAAAGGCCTAAAGGTGTATAATATACTGTGTATTTGTTATCATCTTCATCCATTGTGCTGAAGTGGCAATTGCTACACAAATGTTCAGTGCACTTTGCTGCACCAGAGTCATGTCTATCTCTGGAGAAAAGTGACTTCGACAAGTCTGGCTTTTCCTTCCAATCTTTGGACACATGACTGGACATCTACTTGAGACAGGCCCAAATGAGGAAGCTTGCCTTTATATCCAGCCCCTACCATTGCCTTTTCTGCTGCTTCTACAACAGAAGTACATTGAATCATTTGTGTATTGCTTCCATTATCACAGGTTAGAGCTAGATCTACTAATGCTAAGTACAGGAAAACATGTGCTCCTTTTTATGATACCTAAATATTAGAGGGAGATCTAGTAAATTGACGACTTTTATTGGGATTCATTTTTTTCCCACATTGGACACACTGTGTGCCTAACTAGTACATTTCTTTGGGCATTTCTTTAGGCTCTACAACCACAGAACTGTTGGATAAGGGTACTTTCAGTTTGCCCCTCACCAAATGCTCATGTTGGGGGGCCTGGGTAATATGCTGTTATAGAATTAATGGTAACACCCTCTTGGAACATCTTTGCCTTGCCATCGATCTACATTGGTGACTCAGAAGGCCTTTTGATGGAACTGATTGCCAAAGGCAGATCAATTAGTATCATGTCATATAGGACCTCCCCCACAGGACCATGGTTATGAAGCTGGACTATGGATCAGTGTTCAAATCCCCCACTGCCAAAGTACCACCCCTGGGCCCTTGGGCAAGGCCCATAACCCTCAACTGCTCGGTTATATACATCCGTTTTTGTTCAAGAAAGGTACTGGGACAGTTCCCTAGGGTGTCCTGGTTATTTTATCATCACTTTTGTGTCTCATTCTGTATAAGTGTGTCTCCATTATTTTTTTTTATTGTTTGAACCATTGAAGATTGTTCATTTTATGAAGATCCTTTTTAAGGAAGTTATTAATGAATATATGATTTAAATCAGTATTCATTAAGCATCAAAGTTAGACTACTCTATAATTTCCTGAAGTCTGGTTCCTCTCAAGGTTTCTTCCTCATATCATCTCAGGGAGCTTTTCCTCACAACTGTCCCAGAATGCCTCAGGCTTCTCATTAGGGATAAATGTTAGGAATAAAATAATAACTTAACTTTAAGCTTTATAATTTGTTTCTATGTTTCTATACTTCTTTAAAGCTGCTTTGAGACAATGTTTAAAAGCACTATACAAATAAACTGAATGTCATTATTTCATTGCTTCAAGTCTACACTTTCTTCTACTGTAAATTACCTATGTAAACTTTTCTTAGGTATCAAAATCTGCTACTGTTTGATTGAAGACAATGACAAACTTCATATTTTAAACTCTACCATGGTGATTTTTAAAGAAATCACTTAAGGATTTCACTGATGATGATTAAATTACATTTACATTTCTGGCATTTGGCAGATGCTCTTATCCAGAGCGACGTACAAAAGTGCTTTAGTTCTCTATCACTGAATACATTAACACTGGTTCAATAGGACACAAACTTGGGATACCATTAACCTAACACTGAGTTGGGGATTTTTTTTTTTTAAAAATTTTTTTATTTTTTTTTTTTTTAAAAATACAACATAATACATAAACAGGGAAAAATAAGAGCTAGTGTAAGTACTTCAGGAAGAGGTAAGTCTTCAGTTGCCGTTTGAAGACGGTCAGAGACTCGGCCGTACGGATACCTAGGGGAAGTTCGTTCCACCGCCTCGGTGCCAGAACAGAGAAGAGTCTAGATGTAGACCTACCTTTTTCCCTGAGAGATGGTGGGACCAGTCGAGCAGTGCTAGTGGATCTGAGTGAGCGAGGTGCGGTGCGAGGAGTGACGAGAGCTTTGAGGTAAGATGGCGCTGGTCCATTCTTGGCTTTGTAGGCAAGCATTAGTATTTTGAATCTGATGCATGCAGCTACCGGAAGCCAGTGGAGGGAACGCAGCAGTGGGGTGGTGTGGGAGAACTTGGGCAGGTTGAAAACAAGTCGTGCAGCTGCATTTTGGATCATTTGCAGTGGGCGAATTGCATTCAGAGGTAGACCTGCCAGAAGAGAGTTGCAGTAGTCCAATCTCGAAATGACCAGAGACTGAACAAGCACCTGAGTAGCCTGTGTGGATAGAAATGGCTGAATGGCCGAAATTACATTTGATAGCAGTAGAATAGTCCAGTTGGAAGAGATTCGCGAATTAACGCTATCATGTCTGTAGCAAGTATATTAGATGTGATGTGGATAAAAAGTAGATCAACATGGGGTGCTGTGGTTTGAGGTGTACTGCAGGTCTGGTTATGTGACGTTATGAAGCAAAAATAAGTTTTTGAAGATGATATAATTGCATGTTGTACTGACCTCATCATGTATCATCCAAAACAGATGCATGTCATTTTTTTTTATTTTATATACTGATAAATATGGCTAAAACAGCCTAGGGTTCAAACTGACCCTAAAGGACACTGCTGCTACAGAATGTGTAGAGGACACTGAAAACATGTGGTCATGAGGATTTAACCTTCACCCAGCTGTCCACGTTAAATTAGGAAAAGTCATTAAATGTGAAGCAAGAAAAAAAAATTTGTCAATCAAATTGACCTCATGGATAATAGGAAGGGAAGGATAAGATAAGATAAGATAAGATCGTAAAATGATGCTTTTGCCTGAATATATGTTCTTATCTCAGTCATTACCAGCAGAATGCTAATTATGGAAGTGAAACAACCCAGAACGGTCAACATTACAATCCCTAACTGAAAAAGGTGGATTTAATTGATCAAACTTTAGATTGTAAGTATATATGGTTAGAAGATATAAGATATATGAATTTAAATAATTTCAGATTATGAGGGATTCAAATAAACAAATAAATAAATGTATATGGGTCTAGGAGTTGAGCATGGTGATGAAAATTCCCATTAATGCTCAAAATCTGTCTGAAACCTGAACTAAATGGTGTGTAAGGGGAAGTGTTTGTCTCCACCTGCTGGTGTGAATTTTATTTCACAGAGGAGAAACTTCATGAGTAATGATGAACACAGCAGGAGCTGTAGCTCATCAAGTGCTGATATTAAAACACAAAACAATTAATTCACTAGATTTAGAAACCACCGGACACAGAAGAATGTACAGTTTTAAAGGTTTATATATCAAACTCACACCTCTGTGTGGAGACCAGGGATTTACTGGACTGGATTTATGGGGGGGTTTGGCCCCTCCTTAAACCGCCACCTTATTGTGGTGGAGGGGTTTGAGTACCCAAATGAACCTAGGAGCCATGTTGTCGGGGGCCTAGTGCTCCTGGTAGGGTCTCCCAAGGCAAACGGGTTCTAGGTGACGGGTCAGCCTAAGAGCCGTTCAAAACTCTTATGAAAGAAAGAAAATCAAGGACCGTTACGTCGCCCCGGCGTCACTGGGGCACCACCCTGGAGCCAGTGCTGGGGTCGGGGCACACAGGCGAGTGCCTGGTGGCCGAGTCTTTGCCAAATGATGTATATTAATAAACAGTAATCTACACACTGGTACAATGCTAAACTTCCAGATGCTAATCCTTATTGTCTATAAAAGAATGGAATTAAATGACTGGAACATGTGAAATATTCCACACAGAAAGATCCAAGGCCTGTACTTACAGTCATTGGAGGTACAGTGATAGGGGCCACAGTGACAGAAGCTGCAGTGACCAGGCCCTGAGACTCCTCAGATTGTTTCAGACCTGTGTCCCGGGGTTTTCTGGATTCTGTACCCATCTCAGTGCTGTAAAAAACAACAGTATGAAAGTAGAGTGTTGTGTAAGCATCAGGAGTTTTATCGTATCAGCCTTCATTTACACTCTGTGCATATGTCTATATATTTTAGTAACTACACTGAGATGGAGAAATAAATGAATTATAGCTTGGCGATGTCCTCAGTTCTTCACAAGTAAGCATTAGAATGAGAAAAAATTCCACCATTATGCAAACTTTATATCAGTTTTTATGTGGAACCTGGAACAAGATGAATTATGTTTAAGCGTTAAGAAATTCTAGGGATAGTTCATTTAACATAGAGACACCGACGTTAAATTGGGCTGCATCAGTTTATTGGTTAATATTTGCTGATGGAGCTACATGTGGTATTTTCACATTCCATGTTTTTATTTATTTGACAAGAGGCTTGAATTACTTTGAATCTGTTCGCATACGTTACTGATGTAGACGTGACTCATCATTTAACAGGCCTGCTGACTCACCATTCACCTCTCAGATGCTCAGCAAAACCACATCCAGAAAAAGGGGACAGGCAGAAAATGTGGTTATGCTTATGGTTTCTATCAGAACCACAATCAGAAAGAACTTTATTGCTAAGTATGTTTGCGCATACAAGTAATTTGTTTCAGTGTCACAAGCTCCAGTGCACAGAGACAACAACAACAACAACACAAACAACAGTGTAAGCAGTAGAGGTGTGTGTGAAATGACATGGCTGCTGATAACATTTTCCACTGGCGGAGATTTAAAAAAGATAAATGTACATTAAACTTATGACTTATACACAACACATGCCAATGCTATATATACTTTAACAAAATAAACAAACAAGTCTGACTCTGACTAGAGTAACAAAACGTGCCGAAGACCAAGGATGTGTTTTTTCACGCATTATCAGGAAACACCAGTTAAAAACTACTAAAAGTAAAGGTGTGATTATTCTGTGTAATCATTTTGCTTTTTGATTTCTTGCATCTTTTAGAACCCCAGTATATTGCATCAGTTCAGTTTAATACTGCAGGATATGAAGTGTTTCTGTTTTTGTTTGTCTACATGGCTCTTCCCATACATAATTATTAATCATCACAGTTTCTTCCAAACCTTTGCATTTTTACAGTAAATAGAAATATTTACCTCTCTTCAGTTAAATGTTAAACACTCAATGAAACCCATTTAAATAACAATAGAAGTTTTATGGATCCTTTATCAAAATTACAAACAGCACATGTAGTAGTCTCTACGTTCCTCTCATTTCCAATAGCACTCGCACCCAATGCAGTAATAAAATCTGTTTAATAAAGTGGGTTAATGTCAAAAACAAATTTCAAGAAAAATTCCAAACCTACCATCTGTTCAGAAATGAAATTAGGGATGATAATTCTTGTGAGGGTGATACGAAGCTTTGAGAGGTTTGAGGCTTCTACATTGTTTCTCAGAATTTGTGTGGCGAATACCACAAACCATGTTAGTTCATTTCTTGAACTTGTGACATAGATACATCCTGACAGCTTGAAACATACACACACACATACACACACACACACATACACACACACACACAAATGATCTTGTATTTCTAAATAGAGAATTTGGAACAAATTTCACTTGTACTGTAGCAGTCTTTTGAACCTGCTTTGATAAACACTTGCAGCCTTATTCACATACACCTTTGTCCTAGTCCTAAACCTGTGCTTGGGAACTGGGAAGTTTGCATTTTCTTAAATGAAGAATGGAAGATTTTTATTAAGGAATGATTTCTTGAAAGACTCGTTCAGCAGTGTGCAGTCTTTCACTTTTTAATGTGCTTCTTCCTCTGCCTTTTACAATCTTCTGTCACATGGGACTTGAGGAGAAAGTTTCTTGGCAGTTCCTTTGTTAATATTTCAAAAGCACTGTCTCAGTGTTCACACTCAGCACATGTTCTAGAGAAGAACATTTGTCAGTAAGCAGACCACATTTTATGATGGATTGATGTAAAAAAAAAAAAAAAAAAACCTTATTAAAGGGCTTAAAAATGTTCTCTTGTCCAGTAAATTCCTGGTCTCCACACAGAGGTGTGAGTTTGATATATAAACTTTTAAAACTGTACATTTTTCTGTGTCCGATGGTTCCCATATGAAAAAAAACCCTGTATGTTTCATATACAGCAACCATATATCTTCCAAGTTGTCACGTTTCCAGTATCCAAAATATAAGAAAAACAGACCCAGCGCGAGGATAGACGAAGACAGGGATTTTATTGAACGTAAAACAAACAAACATGAGCACAGGACCGACACCACACGTAGACGCTACATAATGACGAGGACTAGCCCCGAACCCTGGCAAAAGGCCACTATATATATCCAACATAATTATGGGACACATTTGGAACAGGTGAACATTAATTGAGACATATTAGGAATAAGGCGGCGCTAACACAAACACATGGCATACAAAACAAACAAAACCAATCCCCATTAGCAACCCCCCCTAGTGGTCCAACCTGGGACCTGCCACCCGTAACATCTCCCCCCTCTCTACGGCGCGGCTCCCGATGCGCCAAATCACAACCCTCCCCGAGAGTCTGGACAAGCCAGGAGTCCTGAAAAGGAGCGAGGAACATAGAGAGGTCGGTGGGGGGAGCGAGAAGCATGGCGAGGCAAATGGGGGGGGGGGCGAGGAGCAAAGGCGAGGCAAGTGGGGGGAGCAAGGATCAAGGCGAGGCAAGTGGGGAGAGTGAGAAGCAGAAGCGAGACAAGTGGTGGAAGCACGGGACCCGCCAACAAGGCCAAAGGGTCCCACGTGATGTCCACAACCGAGCGGAGGCGTCAAACGATGTCCACAGTCGAGCAGCAGAGCCGAGCGACATCCACCGCTGAGCAGCAGGGCCGAGCGACGTCTACCGCCGAGCACTCGCACCGAGCAACATCCACCGACAAACGATCCCACCAAGCGACGATCTTTGTCTCGCTGGTGCCGGGAACTCCCCAAGGGGCGGGGGGGCGGGAGCCAGGTACTGCCGGTACCCTCCTCCAGCGACGAGAAGTGAGGTGATGTCTTCCACGGAAAACCAGCTGGTGGAACGATGTCCCTCACCAGAGCAAGAGCAGAGCGAGGGCCGGACAACAAAAAAACCCCAAAATCCAAAATCCTGGCCGGAACTCTCCTCCGCTAGTGAAAAAGTTGGGCAGCGCCCCCCACGGAAAGCCAGATGGTGGGGCGACGCCCCCCACGGGAACATGAGTGAAGTGAGAGCCGGAGCGAACACAAAATCTCCAAAAAATAAAAAAAAAATCCAGACCCGGAACTCTCCTCCGTTAACCAGGAAGTGGGGCAGCGTCCCTCACGGAAAACCAGCTGGTGGGGTGACGCCCCCACGGGAACACGAGTGGAGCGAGAGCCGGAACAAAAACCAAAATCGTGCAAAACAATAAAACCAGAAACGGAAAAATTAAACTCCTCGCGTGAGCTACCACGCTGGGTTTGTACGGTTTCGGCTAGTCCTTCTGTCACGTTTCCAGTATCCAAAACATAAGGAAAACAGACCCAGCGCGAGGATAGACGAAGACAGGGATTTTATTGACCGTAAAACAAACAAACATGAGCACAGGACCGACACCACACGTAGACGCTACATAATGACGAGGACTAGCCCCAAACCCTGGCAAAAGGCCACTATATATATCCAACATAATTACGGGACACATTGGGAACAGGTGAACATTAATTGAGACACATTAGGAACAAGGTGGGGCTAACACAAACACATGGCATACAAAACATAAACAAAACCAACCCCCATTAGCAACCCCCCCTAGTGGTCCAACCTGGGACCTGCCACCCGTAACACAAGTCAAGTCAAGAAGTTTTTATTGTCATTCCAGTCACATATAGCTGACGCAGTACACAGTGACACGAGACAACGTTTCTCCAGGACCCTGGTGCTACATTACAACAACACACAACATCTAATTACAAAACCAACAACACAGAGCTAGGACAGAAGTTTGTTCTAGTTACATAAAGTGCAAAGTGTGCAAACAGTGCAAAGACAAGTACAAAAAGAACACAAGACAGAAGACAGAAACATGTACAATGAGCGAGACGGAATGTGATGTGTATTATATATATGTCTGTAACTATATACATAACAGCATGACCATTTGTAGTGTACAAAAATATATTAGCAGCAGTTAAAGTGCAAATAAATAATCAGCATATTACCCAGGCCTGGTGTGTGTGTGAGGGGTGTGAGGGGTCGTCCACAATGTTGTTTGCTTTGCGGATGCAGTGTGTGGTGTACATGTCCGTGATAGAGGGGAGAGAGACTCCAATGATCTTCTCAGCTGTCCTCACTATCCGCTGCAGGGTCTTGCGATCCGAGACGGTGCAATTCCCAAACCAGGCAGTGATGCAGCTGCTCAGGACACTCTCAATGGTCCCTCTATAGAACATGGTCAGGATGGGGGTAGGGAGATGGGTTTTCCTCAGACTCCGCAGGAAGTAGAGGCGCTACTGGGCTTTCTTGCTGGAAAGGAAAGCGTGGTCAGGGACAGGCAAAGAGTTGGAAACCAGAAAAACAGTCAGCGAGGCAGAATAATCCAATAGGGGACAACAAAAGCGAAACCGGAAAACAGTCCAAGATCAGAGCACCAAAAACAGCAATATCAAAGGATATTGATTCAAGAATCAGTAGTCAAAAAACAGTCCAGTAAATCCACAAAAGTTATCCAAAATGCAGTAACGCAACGCTCGGTAGTCCACAAGAGATGATACTTCGCATCATACCTAGTGTGCGCGATGCTTTTATGGTCGGGTGGAAGCCTGGAAGTGACTCAAAACTCAGGCGAGGGCTCCCTCTCGTGTCTGGATCTCAGCGGTGACGTGACAGAGCCCCCACCTCTAGAAACACCTCCCGGTGCTCTACGACACGGTCAACCCCTGGGGCATGGAGCGGGCTTGCTGGGATGAGAGCGATGAAAGTTATCTGTCAGTGCTGGATCCAGAATATCCGCCGCGTCCACCCAAGAGTGTTCCTCCGGGCCGTACCCCTCCCAGTCAACTAAGCACTGTAGCCGGGACCTAACCCGCCGGGAGTTCAGTAGTGCTCTCACTTGATACACAGGGGACCCTTCAACGTCCAGCGGGGGAGGAGGTTCATCGTCCAACGAATCCCCTTGGCGAAGACTGGCAGGTCTGAGGAGAGACACGTGGAAGGGGGGACAGATACGATAGGACACGGGAAGCTGTAGGTGGTAGCAGACAGGGTTGACTTGACGGACTATTTTAAACGGACCAACAGACTTGGGACTGAGCTTACAACATGGCAGTTTGAGTCGAAGGTTACAAGTCGACAGCCAGACACTTTGTCCCATAGTGTAAGGAGGATGGGGGTGTTGATGCCGGTTAGCCTGGAGTCGCTGTCTCCTTATTGCCCTCTGTAAGCTTATTGCCCTCGTGAGCTCGTTCCCACCTCCTGACTCAACCGCGCCCATTCCGCTACTGCAGGGACGTTGGAGGGCTTATCCGACCATGGGAACAGTGGAGGCTGGTAACCCAACACACACTGGAAGGGGGTGTAGGTCAAGGAATTTTGTGCGTATTCGGCCCAGGGCAGGAACTCACTCCAGCGTTGTTGCTCTCGACTGCAGTATGTCCTGAGGAACCTCTCAATCTCCTGATTCAGATGCTCTGCTTGACCATTGGACTGGGGGTGATAGCTAGAACTCAAACTGATATTTAATGCCCAGCCGATTGCAGAACGCTCTCCACACCCTGGACGTAAACTGAGGGCCCCTATATGTCCTCCAGTAATCCGAAATTGCGAAATACATGTTGGAAGAGAGTTTCCGCAGACTGTAGTGCTGGGGGTAATCCCTTCATGGGAATCAACTTCAAGAAAACTGGCTTTAGAAAACTGGTTGATTACGACCATAACGGTGGTGAAACCCCTGGAACTAGGCAGGTCTGTGAGAAAATCCATGGAAAGGTGGGACCAGGGACGTTGCGGGACTGGTAGAGGTTCCAGAAGCCCCTCCGGCAGTTGGCAACTGACTCGAGATTGAATACATGTGGCGCTTGACCTGATGAAGTCCTCCATATCCTGTCTCAGTGACGCCCACCAGAACCTGCAGCACAGAAGTTGCACAGAGCAAAGAATTCCAGGGTGCCCAGAGCTTGGAGATTCGTGGACCCACTGCATGACCTGGCATTGAAATGTCAGAGGGACATATACCTTTTCAGGAGGGCAGGCAGCCGGTGGAGGCTCCACGGCGTGAGCTCCTCAACCAGATTCCACTGAACTGGAGCTAAGATGGCAGTCTGTGAGAGGATGGGTTCTGGGTTTGGAGGGGGTTTCATGGTTTTAAACTGCTGAGATAGCGCGTCCACTTTGCTGCTCTTGGAACCTGTGCGGTACGTCACGGAAAACTCAAACCTGGTGAAGAATAAAGCCCGCCTGGTGTGAGTTCAAGCGCTTGGCCCCCCCGAAGATACTCCAGATTACGGTGGTCCGTAAGCACCAGGAAAGGATGACGTGCTCCCTTGAGCCAGTATCGCCACTCCTCTTGTGCAGCCTTAATCGACAACAATTCTCTGTTGCCCACATCATAGTTGGCCTCAGCCGCTGTGAGTTTCCGGGAATAAAAAGCACAGGGGTGCAGCTTAATAGAAACCCCATACCTCTGGGACAGCACAGCCCCGATACCACAACTGGAAGCATCCACTTCTACGACTAACAGTAGGTTGGGGTCAGGGTGCCGCAGTATGGGCGCCGTGGTAAGGTCAGCCTTATGAATGCCTCCCGGGCTAGCTCATTCCATGTCAGTCTCTTGGGTTTACCCTTCAACAGGGACGTTAACAGAGTGGCTACCATGCTGTAGTTCTTAATGAATCGCCGGTAGAAGTTGGCGAACCCCAAGAAGCGCTGCAGTTCCTTTACCGTAGTAGGTTCTGGCCATTCCGTGACCGCATGAACCTTGGAGAGATCCATCTTGTGAAATCACATACCCCAGAAACTTAATGGAGGCACAATGAAATTTGCACTTCTCCAGTTTCACATAGAGCTGGTGGTGTTGTAGGCGTGTAAGCACCGCCTGAACATGCCGTACATGTTCGTCAAAGGATGTGGAGTAGATCAGGATGTCGTCAATGTAACCAATGATGTTCCTGTTGAGCATGTCCTGAAACACCTCGTTGATGAGGGCTTGGAACACGGCGGGAGCGTCGGTTGGTCCGAATGGCATGAGCAGGTATTCATAATGTCCGCGAGTGGTATGGAAAGCCGTCTTCCACTCATCTCCTTCCCGAATCCTGATCAAATTGTAGGCACTACGTAAATCCAGTCTGGTGAAGTACTTGGCCCCCCGCAGTTGTTCTAATGCGGCCGGCACCAGCAGGAGTGGACACGGATAGCGTATGGTGATAGTGTTGAGACCCCGGTAATTGATACAAGGATGTAGACCCCCATCCTTCTTCCTCACAAACAAGAAACTCACCGCCGCCGGAGATGTCGAAGGAAACGTTATTTCCTTAGCTCCAAGCTGACATTTATCTTTGTTCAGTGTCTGCCTGTACCTCCCTACTCACTGTAGGACTTCCATGAGCCTTTTGTTGTGCTGTTCTTTTGTGGATCCTCACAATACAATATCATCCACATAAACACACACACACACCCTCGATGCCTTCAATTATGTGTTCAATTATGGCTCTGTGGAATACTCCAGGAGCTGAAGAAATTCTTAACCGCATCCTCAAAAAGGAGTATCGGCCGAAGGGTTTGTTAAAATTTGCAGTACTTTGTGCTGTCCTTATGTAGTTTCAGCTGCCAAAAGCCCTGAGGTTTTTGGCAGAAGAACTTTGCTCCTGCCATCTCACTTATGATTTCTTCGGGATTTGATAACATTCTCTCTGAATGTTGGCATTTAAGTCCTTTGGATCCATACAAACATGTAGCTCACCATTAGCTTTTTGTACTAACTATTAAATAAAAACAATAAAATTTCACATTCAGAACTTTCCGTCCTCTGTAGATCATTGTAATATTTTACAGGCTCTTCTCCCATCAGATGAATTACTTATGTAAATCAGAGTAATTTCTGTACAGAGGTTTGAGGGCAGAATAAGATGTTTAATCACTGATCTAGTTATCAATGAGTTTGATTCTAGTTAATACACCACCTTCATCCTGCTTACACTGACAAATGACAAGTCACATCCATGATATATTCACACACATAACACACA
Organism: Hemibagrus guttatus; assembly: GCA_033459395.1. Lineage (NCBI taxonomy): Eukaryota > Metazoa > Chordata > Actinopteri > Siluriformes > Bagridae > Hemibagrus > Hemibagrus guttatus. The sequence continues at coordinate 27,923,155 of JAUCMX010000008.1, forward strand.
TTTACTGAAGCACTTTACATTCAGAAGATAACAATGTAAAAGTGTAACATTCACAAACACACAACAGATTAAAACGACAAAAACAAGGTGCTTCACAGGGTGCAACAATCTCCAAATCTTACAGTGGCACAATCAGGAAGAAGCTCGGTATAACTCTACACACACACACACACACACACACACACACACACACACACACACACACACTATTTCCTCCATTCCTCTAGAGGAGAAGGTTCACGTCCTCTACACATTGTTTACTGTGAGCACAACAGACTCCAGACTCATAAACTCAAAAGTGGCTCAGTTTTTAATTTTCTAAATCTGGTGAATTATTTGTTTTGTGATGAACTAAAATTCTTACTGTGGTCATCATTAGATCCTTTTAAACTTCTCGCTGAGATGCACCACACACTGAAGACCAGCAGGTGGAGTCAAAGACTTTCTCTTACACACCATTTAGTTCAGGTTTCAGACAGGTTTACTCCAGAGTCTGGGCTAACTATCTTAAAGAAGAATCAGTTGAATGAATGAATGAATCATTCAATCAATCAATTTATCAAACGAATCAATGGATGAATCAAATCAGATAAATGAATCAACCGGTGAATATAATAATTAAAGAATCAGTCAATGTCTGTCTGACTGACTGACTGACTGACTGAATGAATGAATGAATGAGTGAATCATTGAATCAGTGAATCAGATAACAAAGCGCTGTTCTAACAGCCACAGTTGCATTATAAAGCATGCAGCTGTAAACAACTTAAAAACATGCTAGATTATAAAACAACCTTTTTTTATTTCACCATTAAATTGAATTGAATATTTAAAATATTTTAGTTTCTTTAAGAAAACTTTGAGTTAAATATGAACAGCGTGTAAAGTATATTTTTCATAAACACTAGTAAATACTGGCCAGTTAGATGAAGTTCCTCTTATAGTTGTTCGTCTAGAAATGACTTGTTCCCTGAAGGTCAAAGGTCAGCGCTTATGTTATGTAGAAACTTCTGAATCGATTTCATGTAGAATTATAAGACACTTAATCTTCTGCTGATGTTCTAGTGTAAAGCGGTTAATGGAGGGTTAAATGTGAACATCATTCATCTCTGTATGAGCCTGAAAAGATGTCATTGCTCCAAACCTCTGATCATTACACCCACAGAATGGTGTTATAAACACATCATAACAGTTTGAGTATAAGTGATATAATGGCTTGTATCAGGTCACACTTCCTGTGAACGATCCGACTCACACACTTACCTCACTGCTAATGGAGCTTTTTACGGCTCTTTCATTAAAAACACTGTTTTATTTTATTACTATAATGAGTTGCAGAATGTTGTGTGTGTGTGTGTGTGTGTGTGTGTGTGTGTGTGTGTGTGTGTGTGTGCAGAAATCGAAATGATGATCTAATTCACTAAGCAGCTGTCAGTGTCATGATTACACAATCAGCAGGAGAACCGGTCGGAGAACCTCAGCATGGCTTCATCTACAACAGTTCTCAGCACAGAACCCTTACTGATAGAAAACCCGCCTGTTCTCGGGTTCTACCTGTGCATTCAAGATTAAAACCTTAGAGCAGCAACACGAACATCTATATGATATAGATTTATAGTATAGATGGCTATATTATTTATTACATTATAAACACAGTGTGATGTGGAGTCAGAGGTGGCAGATGTTGAATCCATGTGCAGATATTTTATATTCTGGAATTCTCTTGTGAATGATGAGTCCAGAATATTCTCCGAATTACCTTTTCTATGGAGAGTAGCCCTCCCAGTCTACTAGGTAATGGAGGTGCCTTCTTTTTTTTTCCAGGACTCTGATTTCTGTTGGTGGTGGTGGTGGGGCAGTGGTGTTGCCATTGGTTTCTGTAGTGGGGTGGGCCAGTTTGAGGAGAGAGGCGTGGAATGTGGGAGTGATGCAGTATGAAGGTGATAGCTGGAGACAGTATAGCACTGGGTTGACTTGGCGTATTATGCAAAATGGCCCTACGAAGCTTGGGTTTAATTTTTTGCATGGCAGTTTCAAACAGAGGTTCTTTGTGGATAGCCAAACAAGCTGGCCCAGTTGGTACTGTGGGTGGGGTGAAGACGCCAATTTGCCTGCAATTCTTGTTGTCCAATTGCTCTCTGGAGTGGTACATGAGCCCCCTCCCAAAACTCTCTGCTGTTCATGAACCAATCATCCACTGGTGGCATGTCTGAGGGATTTTTGGCCCTTGGGAACAGAGGGGGTTGGTATCCCAGGACACATTGGAATGGAGTGAGGCCCATGGATGACTGCGTTAAGGAGTTCTGTGCATACGCTGCCCATGGCAAGAACTTGCTCCATCTGTGCTGCTCTTGACTGCAATGGACCCACAGGTATCAGCTCAGCTCCTGGTTGAGCCGCTCCACCTGGCGGTTGGACTGTGGATAATAGCTATATGTCAGGCTTATGTTGACATTTAGGCTGTCACAAAATGCCCTTCAAATCCTGAACATGAACTGCACTCCCCTATCTAACACTATGTCCTCCGGTATGCCACAGACACAAAATACATTGTGAAACAGTTTCTTGGCCATTTCCATGGCTGTGGGGAGGCCCTTGAGGGGAGTCAGTTTGCATGCTTTAGAGAACCAATCCACTGCTACCGAGATGGCTGTATAGCCTTGGGAGGTGATATATAGGAATAGGTAGTGGCTCCAGCAGGCCTGCTGGTAGTTGACAGCGGGGTCCTGGACTGTGGTTGGTTGTCCACTGCAGTGATCTTCAGTGGGACGGGGCAAGGTATGGTGGGGAACTGGAGGTCTTGAACTAGTTGGCAGGAGACGAGGTTAACCGCTGAACCAGAAACTATCAAGGCTGAGACATCATAATCCTGATTAGCATGAAGAATCTTAGCTACAGGCCAGTGTGATATACTGGGAGAGTGGCATATCCCTGGCGATGGCTCCCTCTCTGGTGGTTCAGGGGGGATGGTGCAGATGATGCTGTTACACACAGATAGTATATTTCTATATAATATATAATAATATATCATTTTAAAGTTCATATTTTATATCATTTTAAATTTATGAAGTATTTTCTTTATTTATTGACTTCATATGTACATAATTTCATATATAATGTATTTATTTATATAGTAGAACATTATACATTAGACAAATAATAAAGTTTATAATATCCTTTAATATATTTCATGTTTATGTTTTATGGAGCTTTAGGATCTCTAGCACACATTCACCAGAAATCTGATCAACCAATCACACGCCAGCTGTTCAGTGAATAATCTCCTACCCGATACGAGTCAGAGCTTCGGGTAACGTTCACATCAAACATCAGACTGGAGGAAAACATTTTAACTGTGGCATGATGACCTTCTGGGATTTCACACACAACAGTCTCTAGAGTTTACACAGAATGATGCAATACATGATGAAAGAGGTCAGAAGAGAGGAGAAAGACCAGAGCAGTAACTCAGATAATCACTGTACAATTGTGATGAGCAGAAAAGCATCTCAGAATCAACACCATGTCAAATCATGAGGTGGATGAGCTACAACAGCAGAAGATCACATCAAGTTCCTCTTCTGTCAGTCAGGAACAGAAAGCTGAGGCTGCAGTGGGCTCAGGAACAGCTAAACTGGACAGATGAAGAAATTAAGCCTGGTCTGAAGCTTGAGGAACACAGATGTTTGAGTCAGAATTTGGTGCCAACAGAATGGATCCATGGAGCCAAACTGGGTTCAACAGTCTAGCAGGCTGGTGGAGGTGGTGTAGAGGTGTGGGGAATGTTTCATCTGGATTGTTACACCTTTGGCAATCGATTGATCAATCGATCAATCGACCAATCAATCAATCAATCAATCAATCACAGTCAGTCAATCAATCACAGTCAGTCAATCACAGTCAGTCAATCAATCAATCAATCAATCAATCAATCAATCAATCAGTCACTCAATCAATCAATCAGTCAATCGGCCAGTCAGTCAATCAATCAATCAATCAATCAATCAGTCAGTCAGTCAGTCATGGCCTGAATGCTGGAGTGTATTTGAGCATGGTTGTTTGATTGTGTGAATCCCATCAAGGCCTCATTTTCTGGCGTCCTCCAGCAGGATGATGCAGCAGGTCACTAACCAGATGTTAGTCTATGATATTTTGGATAAAAAAACATCCCATAAGAGTCTGGCACACCTCTTTATTCCACTGTATAGATCTATTATTCTGTGCTATTAAATCAGTTTGCGAATCTCATGTGGGCGGAGCTTAGTCAGTCAATTAAATCAATCAGTCTGTTATAGAAATGATATCGATAAATAAATAATATAGAATAAGCAAATAAACAATAACGGAGATCTGTGACATCTGGAGCAAAATGTTCCTTTCAAATATATTTCATAGTGTGCCAACATTGTGTGTGTGTGTGTGTGTGTGTGTGTGTGTGTGTGTGTGTGTGTGTGTGTGTGTGTGTAAGCACTGTAACATCGGCTTGCTAGAATATGTTCAGCATTTCCATAAAGAACAAAGTCTGTTGAATTACAAATCAAAAAACTGTGTGTGTGTGTGTGTGTAAGAGAGAGAGTGAGAGTGAGAGAGAGTGAGAGAGAGACTTTGACTTTTAAACATCTCTTTATTTACCAAAAGTTAAAAAAAACACCATTAGTGCAAATTAAAACAAACAACGAACAATGACAAGACGTAACTAGATGAATATATAAAGATAAACTAATTAATATGTAAGGAAAATAAGAAGGAAAGAAGGCAAGAGAAAAAAGGAAAAAGAAAAAAGGAAGGAAGGAAGGAAGAAAGAAAAAGAAAGAAAGGCTCAGCAGCTTAGCTTGTTCTAGGACTTCCTTTTCCCCACAGAACCTACACTCCCCTCACTGCTGGATCGAGGTGTGCCACATGTCCGTCTGTAGCTACTGCCCCATGAATAATCCTCCACTGCAGGTCAGCAGTACGCTTCTCTACAGGAAGTTTGTACAGGGTCCTCCACCTGTCCCGCACGAGGAAGTCCGGGTTCAACATCACTGGCCACCTTGAAGCTTTTTGTCTCTTTAAGGATTCTTTGTGTAGCACTTTTACAGTGATGTGATAAATCCCTTTCTTGGACATGCCTTTGAGATTTGTCTGTGGTGTCTTGAAGGACAGGATGGAGTCTGTGACTTTGCCTTCATCTTCTGTTCTTACTGCTAGGAGAGTGAAAAGGCACATACTTTGCAGTTTTAAAGGCCTTGAGTGGGCAGGCCTTGAATGTGTGACAATACAAAAGCCTAGAGGTGATACTCTTAAAGCATTGAACTCCTTGGAGTCGCCCCCCAACTGTGAGCTGCTTCAAAGTTCCTGATAACCATTTGCTTTGATCCTGGCACCGGCAGTTTTCTCCCACACCACGTCTTTGTATAGGAGTCTCTGTGCAGCTTGTATTCTGAAGGCACGGATCTTGCTCCTTACGGCTACCAGTCCTTGCCCACCTTCCTGTACCGGTAAGTACAGTACCGCAGCGCACAGCCAATGTGCTCCAAAAGAAATCCACTATGGACCTTTGTATGCTAGAGACCAGCTCCTTGGGCGGTTCCATTACATTAGTCTTATGCCACAGAGTTGAGGCAGCCAGGTTGTTTACTACCAGGACTCTTCCTCTGTAAGACAAATGTGGTAGTAGCCATTTCCACTTGGACAATTGGGCGGACACCTTTTCCAGTAGCCCCTCCCAATTTTTGTTTAGGAAATGTTCACTTCCTAGGAAAACCCTCAGGATCTTTAGTGCATCTCTTTCCCATTGTAGCCCACCTGGAAGTTGCGGAACTGCTCTGTACTCCCAGTCGCCTATCATAAAACCTTCACTTTTTGACCAGTTGACCCGTGCAGAGGAAGCTTTTTTGTATGACCATGGCTTTTTTTTTTTAAAAGTTTGATGTCTTCTTTCTCTGTGATAAAAACAGTAATGTATAGGCTGATAAAAGTACCTTAAAATGACCACTTGCTTTTGGTATTGGAGTCCCTTTTATTGTACTTCTCAGTCTGCATAGTAGACTTTCGATGACTAGACTGTATAACTGTCCTGAAAGTGGACAACTCTGCCTGCACATACACCTCGGAGTACAGCAGCTGTATGTAAGATATAAAACCTTCTCCAAAGCACAAAGCACTTCAAGACATTACAAAGATACCCATGTCTACTCGATCAAATGCTTTTTCCTGATCTAGTGACAAGATTCCCAATTTGTTCTTATTAATCTGATTAAAATCAATTATTTCCATTAATAGAAAAAGATTGTCTATTATAGACCTCTCTGGGATACAATATGTCTGATCGTTTTGGATGATTGAATCTAAAACATGTTTCAGTCTATTAGCTAGATACTTGTAGAAGATTTTATAATCCGACAGAGATACTGGCCTCCAGTTCTTTAACAGCCCCAAATTTTTTTAGGAGTAGTGTGAAATCCGCTCGCCGACAACTTACAGGGAGTGATTTACTCTCTATGCATTCTAGTAAA
>JAUCMX010000008.1:27934651-27977151 GCA_033459395.1 Hemibagrus guttatus
TACACAGCACTGACACTGGAGACTCCTCACACACATACACACACATACGCACTGATACACAACACTGACACTGGAGACTCCTTACACACACACACACACACACACACACACACACACACACACTCTGATACACAGCACTGACACTGGAGACTTCTTACACACACACAAAGATATTTGGTGTACACGTCCCTGTGAATGAGCTGTTGCTATGGAAAAAATAAAAGAGAATAAATCAACAGCTTCTGACCAATCAGAGTGCAGCGCTCAGCAGCTCTGTGGTGTAAAGTTAGCGCCCTCACCTCTACCCTACTTTGGAAGTCTGAGCGGTTCAGGAGCCGGAGCCAGGAAACTCGTCCCTGTAGGAACGTGATTCCCGAACATCACAGTGTAGTGTACACGCCTCAGCGCTGCTCTGACTCGCTGCCCCGGGACGCTGCTGTACAATTTATAGCATTACAACTCAAACATTTACTGGAATTCTTCTGGGAAATAACCAGTGTCTTCTTTTTCCCAGGAACTTTTAAACCCATGTAGAGTTATTAACATATTATTCCCATTTTCCTATATTCCCATTATTCCGAGTGTGCTATATTTCCACAATTCCCAATGCTTTCTATTCCCAGTGTCTTACATACCCTGTTTTCTATATTTCCTTATATTCACATGGCCTTATAGTCCCTGTGTGTGTGTGTGTGTGTGTGTGTGTGTGTGTGTGTGTGTGTGTGTGTGTGTGGTTGGGGATATGTAACAGACTGTTCGAGGTTATGTTCAGCTCTCACATCAGAACAAAGCAAACTCATCTGTCATTTGTATTTGTCAGAGTGGGCATGGCCTAAGCGGAGACTGCAGGATACACTCACTGTACAGCCCACAACACCAGTGTCACCTTCTCCAGGCCTTCAAAAGCTAGCTGATTTTTACAGCACACACACACACACACACACCACTCAATGTACACAATACAACACCCCCCACTCACTGCCCGCAATTCAGTTTTTCAATTCAATTTTATTTGTGTAGCGCTTTTAACAAACAGCATTGTCTCAAAGCAGCTTTACAGAACATAAGAAACAATAAACATACAAACAAACAGTCCTAGATGTTTTTCCAGAATTTTCCATAGTGAGCGAGCCTGAGGTGACTGTGGTGAGGAAAAACTCCCTTAGATGGAATTAGGAAGAAACCTTGAGAGGAACCAGACTCAAAAGGGAACCCATCCTCATCTGGGTGACACACGGAGAGTGCGATATGAACAATGTCCTTTCTGCATTAGTTGTGTGATGCAGATACAGCATGTGTAGAATGTTGTGTGTAAAATGTCCACATAGTGTTGGCAGTGCTGCTTTGAATACTCCAGTCCTCAGAAAGCAGAACCCGGCTGGAGCGGGTCCATCTCTGGATGCCACTGGAGCTGGCACAATCTCTGTGTGACTCGGGGGTGGGTAGAAGAAGGGAAACAAATGGAGAGGAATTAGCGTAGCTGCTATTCATAATATTAGCAGGCACTAGATGATAATGTGCATTTAATCAGATGTATTGGAGTACAAGGTTATGGGATGTATTACGTGTATGCCTGGCTAAAGAGATATGTCTTTAGCCTACGTTTGAACTGGGAGACTGTGTCTGAGCCCCGAACACTGTCAGGAAGACTGTTCCAAAGTTTAGGAGCTAAATACGAAAAAGCTCTACCCCCTTTTGTAGACTTTGATATTCTGGGAACTACCAGAAGTCCGGAGTCTCGAGATTTTAAGGAGCGTGATGGATTGTAACGTGTTAGAAGACTGGCTAGATACGTGGGAGCTAAACCATTTAGAGTCTTGTATGTAAGTAGAGCTAGTTTATAATCAACTCTAAACTTAACAGGTAGCCAGTGCAGGGATGATAATATTGGGGTTATATGGTCATACTTTCTTGACCTGGTAAGGACTCTGGCTGCATTCTGGACTAACTGTAGCTTGTTTATTGAAGATGCAGGACAACCACCAAATAACGCATTACAATAGTCCAGTCTGGAGGTCATGAACGCGTGAACTAGCTTTTCTGCATCAGATACAGATAAAATGTTCCTAAGCTTGGTGCTATTTCTGAGGTGGTAGAAGGCTGTTTTTGTAATATCGGAAATATGTTGTTAAAGTACAAATTGCTATCTGATATTATTATATCTTTCACTGTAGAGCTATTAGTAATAGAACATCCTTCTAAGTACAGGTTGAATTGTGAGAGCTTCTGTGTACTGGTTTTTGGACCAATCAGTAATATCTCCGTCTTATCAGGATTTAGTAATAAAAAATTATCAGTCATCCAATCTTTAATATCTTTAACATACTCTGTTAATCTAGACAGTTTAGATATTTCATCTGGTTTTGATGAGATATATAACTGGGTATCGTCAGCGTAACAGTGGAAACTAATCCCATGCCTTCTAATGATGTTGCCTAAGGGAAGCATGTATATTGAGAAAAGCAGAGGTCCTAAAACTGAACCTTGTGGGACCCCATATTCCACTGGCATTACACTGGACATTTCTCCATTTAAATCTACAAAATGGTATCGATCAGACAGGTAGGATCTGAACCATTTTAATGCCTGTCCCTGAATACCTATGTGATTTTGTAAGCGGTCTACGAGAATGTTATGATCTAAAGTGTCGAATGCAGCACTAAGATCAAGTAAGACTAATATTGAGATGCAGCCTTGGTCCGAAGCTAAAAACAAGTCATTTGTGATCTTAACTAGTGCAGTTTCTGTACTATGATGGGGCCTGAAACCTGACTGAAATTCTTCAAGGATATTGTTTTCCTGTAAGAAGGAGCATAATTGAGTAGACACAACCTTTTCTAATATTTTAGTTAAACAGAAGGTTTGAAATCGGTCTGTAATTTAATAAGTCATTAGGGTCTAGTTTAGGTTTCTTAAGAAGAGGCTTAATAACTGCTAGCTTGAGAGGTTTAGGGACGTGACCTAAATATAATGAGGAATTAATAATGTTGAGGAGAGGCTCTCCAGCTGTGTGTATCACTTCTTTCAGCAATCTAGTTGGAATTGGATCTAACAAACATGTTGTTGAATTAGCCGTGGTGATAAGTTTATACAGCTCTTCCTGTCCTATACCTGTACAGCATTGTAGCTTTGAATGTGGAGCTTTAGGTTGGACTAGATCACCGGATGCTGTCAAAGGTTGAACATCCATTATTTTATTCCTGATACTATCAATTTTTTTGGTGAAGAAGTTCATAAAGTCCTCACTACTAAACTGTGATGGAGTACTCTCTTCAGATATCTGATGTTTTGTTAGTCTAGCCACTGTACTAAATAAGAATCTGGGATTGTTTTGGTTTATTTCTATCAGTTTGCTCAGATGCTCAGCCCTAGCAGCTTTTAGAGCCTGTCTATAGCTGGACATACTGTCTTTATGTAGTGTTGGGAGTTTTCTGTTAAACAAATTGTTACAGCAAACTTTTATTTGTTTTATTGAATTGGTATAAACGGATCTGGAAAAATTAATTACCTGCATTATTTTACTTTTATGTGCTTCGTCTTTATTTTGTTCTGCAAAACAAGGGAAAAATATGAAATTTTGTTTATAATGAATATTTTGAGTTCGTTCTGTGAGTGACGTCATTGGTGAGGGACCGGTCGCGCCTGCTCTCTCAGAACAGCCTGTGACTGGAGAGAGTCAGGTATGTCTTTGAAGTGCTCTGCAATAAAGAGTGAAAATATGCTGTACTAAGATCAGTTTTGAGATGATATTAATTCTAGAAGTGTCATAAAATCGGAACAAGTTTATGTATGCATTTTTCGACAGGGGTTTAATGTATTTTCTGAGCTTCATAAAACACACGTGTTTGTTTAATGTTGCGGCCCGCGCGCCATATTGAAGCACAGCGTTTTCACTGTTAAAAAGTTTCTCCGCTTATAACTTTGGAGGATTGAGTCTGTGGAAATGTCATTTAATGTTGTGAATGTGTGCAGCTGTCATTTTGATTTTAAAATGCATGTTTATAGCCATATTTTGTGACCTGTTTACTAGTCGAATTGCAGTTGCTGTTTGGGAGGGCAGTATTTAACATATTTTCTCACGCATCCTTCAGCTGGAAAAGAGTGAACCTGAAGGCGTGTGTTGATTGTCTGTCCTCTGTTAATAAACTGCAGGTAGGTTCAACAACAACAAAAATCCACTATACGATCTAACGAATTGAGACATTTTGGCTATAATATTAATGCAAATGCTGTACTTTTATTTTTATAATTTAATTTATGTTTTGTGTAATGTAAATTTTTGTTTTATGAGTGAAACAGAAATATTGGTTTCGAGACTTTATTGTGTTGAATGCTCTCTCAGAACAGCCTGTGACTGGAGAGAGTCAGCTGGAAAAGAGTGAACCTGAAGGCGTGTGTTGATTGTCTGTCCTCTGTTAATAAACTGCAGACGCTGTTCCTCCAAAGAGCCTGGTGTCAGTGGTTCATTTGTGGTGCTGGGTGAAATCCGCTACAAATTTGGTGCCGTGACCCGGATTTCAAGAGATCAGCCATCGCAGATCGCCGGGAGAAACCTTTGCTGACATCACCTTAAAGGAGAACTTTGGGGAGCAGATAAGCATTGAAACTTAAACATGGACAGTTACGGTCATACACACACCAGATCACACGAAGAGTTGCGAGATGCAAATGTTGATGATGTGAATGTTACTCCTCGTAATGTCGTTCCAAGTTTACCAAGGGTTTCAACTGGGTTGGGGCGGGGGGCTTTATTGAATAGTATGCTAGAGCATGACATGATCGCTACCCCAGTAGTCTCCCCACCCATCAAGAACACAAGTCATTCAGGCGTAAGATGTGACTCACCAGCTTTTCATAGTGAAAGACGTGGTTCTGTAGGAGGTGACCAACCGAACCAGTGGCAAACTATGGCAGACCTAATGAGGCAGTTAGGCAGTGAAATAGGTAACCAGATTGCTGCCAGCTTGTCACCATCAGGGCAAAATGCCCAGAAAGAAAATGCCCAACGGTCCTCCGCTCAGCCACCTGACTTGTCAAATCTCAACCTAGTTATCAGACATCAGGATATCAAAGAACCTCCGACATTCAGAGGTGACAAAACAGACAGATGCACTGTTGGCGAATGGGAGGAGTTGATGTAAACGTATCTGAACAGGAAGGGGTTCAGTGTGTCAGAGCAAGGCCAAGAGATTCTTGATAGGTTGATGGGCCGTGCTAAAGATGTTGTAAGGACCTGCATTCGCAATAACCCCCTGATTAATGTGAGTAGAGACCCACATGCTATTTTCTCTATCTTGAGACAGCATTTTGGGGATGCAATTTCCTCCACTACCCCTTTGAGAGACTTTTACGAGACCTTGCCCAGGCGATCAGAAAGTGGCTTAGACTATTGGATCAGACTTAATAAGGCTGTTGATCTAGCTGACGAGTGCCTACGGAGACAGGGAAAAAGAGTTGAAGACCCTTGTCATGAAGTAACGATGATGTTCGTTAGACACTGTCCAGAACCTACCTTGTATGCGGCTATGCGAAGTAAACCATTGGAAAGTTGGACTGCTAGGGAGGTTCAAGCGCTGATAGACAGCCATCATAGAGATAAGCAGTCAGCCAGTGTGGAAAGAGCGTTACAAGTTGAAGAAAAGCCCTTTGGTGCTTGGTGTATGACACAACAGCAAGCTTCTGGCAGTAGTCAGTCTAGTGGTCTTGATCCGGCTCTTCTTGGTAGAGCGGTGTCTCTCCTAGAACAGATGCTCATCTCACAGAAGGGGCAGGAGCCAAAAGCAGAGCAAGCCAAAGCATCGTCTGAGGAATCAGGTGTATATTCAGGTTCCTGTAGAGTTTGTAAGGCCCTTGATCACACAACAAAGACACACTGCTTCAAAGAAGGACTGTGTTTCAGGTGCTATGAGACTGGACACAGAGGTTTTGAATGCCCCAAAAGAAAGCCAGTGAAACGAGAAACAACCAGAATGTCTTCTGATCCCGAGCGGCCTTTAAACTAGAAAGCCCGCACTCTGAGGGGAACAGTGTGGGTGCCAGCCAACCAAAATCCCCAGTGAATTTTGCTAATGTACAGATTAAAGTTGATGACAGTCTGATTCAAAAGACAGGCAATGATAATGAAGCAAGTACCCTTAAGAATAGTTGTGCACACTTCTCTCAAGAACTGATCTATACAAAAGTGAATGACGAAGATGATCTTTTCCATGCTCCGGCATTAGTCGAAGGAAAAGTAGAACTATTAGCTCTTGTAGACAGTGGATCTGTAACCTGCACCTTGAGTGAGTCAGCTGAGCGCATACTTCAGGATCACAGTCTCATTTGTGATAATATGAGTAAACCCACAACGAAAGTACTGACTGGATGTGGAGGCAACCAGACAAAGCCAAAATGTGCATATGAGCTGAATATAGATTTGCTCGGATGCAAGATGACTGTAAACTTTTTAGTTGTTCCGGGTCAAGAGGATGACATGATAGTAGGCTCTAATGTTTTAAGACATGTGACTCAGCAGGTCAAGAATTCAAAGTGGTACTGGGAGAAAATCTCACAGCCTGTTAAGGAAAACAGTAATGACCCTCTCCTCAGTCTACTTTCAAATGTTGACCGCTGGCACGGAGACAGGATGCCAAAAAGAGTTGGCACTGTGTTATTAAGACAGTGTGTGACACTGGAGCCGCAACACGAACACTTAGTCTGGGGAAGGTTGAAAGAAGAAGTTCCTTTGTCTGTTGGGAGTACTGTGATGGTAGAGTCCTCAACTTCCAAATCTTCACCACGGAACATTATGATTGCTCGCAGTGTGTGTCCATTGTGGGCTGATAAGTGGATTCCTGTAAAGGTGATAAATATGTTGGATCGACCTGTAGTGTTACGCCGGAATGCAAAGATTGCTCAGGTACACCCGTGTCTTGCTCTTGAAGAGTTAGAGCTTACAAAGCACATGAATTGTGAATCAAGAGAGGTCCTTCAGAATGTCGTTCATGTTTGCAAACCTAATGAAGAAGACAAGAAGTTGCAAACAGACTATGCAGCTAAGTTGCGAGAGCTGGGACTGACACAGATTGATATTGACTCTTCTGAAGTGGATGACTTCTGGAAAAGGAAATTGGCAGACCTCATTATGCAGTATGAGGGCATCTTCTCCCGTGATAAGTTAGATTGCGGTGAAGTGAAGAATATTGTCCACCGGATACATCTGAAAGATGAAAAACCGTTCCGACTACCTTATAGAAGGGTTCCGCCAGCTCACTATCACAAGTTAAGACAGACCCTGGATGAAATGGAGGCACGTGGTATCATCCGGAAGTCCAACAGTGAGTGGGCCTCACCTTTAGTCCTGGTTTGGAAGCCCTCTGGAGAATTGAGGATATGCACAGACTTCAGATGGCTTAACCAAAGAACAGAGAAGGACGCATATCCATTGCCTCACCAAGCGGACGCCCTAGCATCCTTGGGAAATAACTGTTATTTTAGCACCATGGATCTAACATCTGGATTTTATAATATCCCTATCCATGAGGAGGACCGCAAATATACAGCATGCACAACTCCAGTGGGGCTGTATGAATACAACCGAATGGCTCAGGGATTATGCAACAGTCCTGCAACGTTCTCTCGTATGATGACTGCAATATTTGGGGACCAGAATTACCTGTCTCTCCTTTGCTACCTAGATGACTTACTGGTGTTTGGGAAGACTGAGGAGGAGGCACTCGACCGCCTCGAGATGGTATTTTCTCGGCTTAGAGGGCACAACCTCAAATTGTCCCAAAAGAAATGTTACTTAATGAGGAAGACTGTGAAGTTTCTGGGTCACATTGTATCAGAGAATGGTATTGCAACTGATCCGACAAAGGTATCCGTTATCAGTGAGTTCAAGGTGGTGGATTTGATGGAGGAGGATGGAAAGACTCCATCACCAATAAAGATCAGATCTTTCCTTGGAATGGCAAACTATTATTCTCATTTCATAGAGGGTCTTTCTGCATTGGCCAAGCCGCTGTTTAAGCTGACCGCTGGGCAAAAGATCAGGAAGAAAGGTTGTAAAGGTGGCCCCTGTTTTCCTAAACCCAAACGTTTGAGCCCTGATGACTGGACTGCAGAATGTAACCTTGCTGTGGAAAAGATCAAACAGTCACTTACAGACACAGTTACCCTAGCACATCCAGACTTTAAGAGACCATTCCTGTTGTCCACCGATGCATCTATGGATGGATTGGGTGCGGTTCTGAGTCAGATACCAGAGGGGGAAAAAAAGCCAAGACCAGTAGCCTTTGCGAGTAAGACCCTGTCGAGGGCCCAGTCCCATTATCCAGCTCATAGATTAGAGTTTTATGCTCTAAAGTGGGCAGTTTGTGAAAAGTTCGCTCACTGGTTAAAAGGGACTACGTTCACAGTGCTAACGGATAATAATCCTTTGACATATATTATGTCTAAGCCTAAATTAGATGCCTGTGAACAAAGGTGGGTATCCAAGCTGGCCCCCTTTGACTTTGACTTGAAATACATACCCGGAACCCAGAACATTCCTGCTGACCTGTTGAGTCGACGTCCCTTTGCCAGAACTTTGGAAGCCTGTGAAGCCTTGGAGAGTAAGGCTCATCATGTAACCTCAGAATCAGTTCAAGAAGCTTTCCGGTTGTCAGTGAATGTGCTCCATCAAAATTTTGAGGGTAGTGTTCAGAGTGTCCAAGTTGGGAGCTTGAGCCAGATAAGAAGTGAAGGTGTGAAGGCTATTTTTGAGTCATGTCTAGATTGGGAATCCAGCAGGCCTGTACGTGGGGTTCAGTTGACCCACTGTGCCAACAGGTTGATTCATGGAGGAGTGAATACACTCCCAGTCTTCTCAATGGAGGAAATACTTGCGAAACAGAGAGCCGACCCCATCATCGGCCGTGTGATATCCTTTGTTGACAGAAGAAGGAGGCCATCACGAAGAGAGAGGGATAATGAATCCACCCTGTTATTGAGAATGCTGAAACACTGGGAAAAGTTGGAAGTTAAGGACAATGTTCTCTACCGCAGATCCAAAGATAGGGTGGGAAAAATTAGATACCAGCTGGTACTTCCTCATTCTTTGAGGGCTGCTGCCCTGGAAGGGACTCATGATGATGCCGGTCATCAAGGACAAAGTAGAACTCTCCACCTGGTGCGTCAGAGATTCTTTTGGTCTGGAATGGACGCAGATGTCAAAAGATATGTCTCTCACTGTAAGCGCTGTGTGGTCGGGAAGACTCAGGAACCCGAGGCTAGAGCACCTCTTGAATCTATCAAGACAAGTGTGCCACTGGAACTTGTATGTATAGATTTCTGGTCTGCAGAAGGGAGACATGGAGAAAATGTCGACGTTCTTGTGATAACCGACCACTTTACAAAGTTAGCCCATGCGTTCCCTTGCCCCAACCAGACAGCCAAAGTTGTGGCTCAGAAGCTGTGGAATCAGTTTTTCTGCATATATGGTTTTCCGCAGAGGATACACTCAGACAAAGGAGCCAACTTTGAAAGTAAGTTGATCGCTGAGTTGCTGTTGGTATCTGGTGTCCTCAAGTCCCATACTACTCCTTACCACCCGATGGGTAATGGGCAAACGGAAAGATTCAATCGCACACTTGGAAATATGATTCGCTGCTTGCCACCTCGATCGAAAGAGAGATGGCCTCAGATGATACAGACACTCACATTTTCCTACAACTGTACCACTCATGAGACAACGGGCTTTGCACCGTTCTACTTGATGTTTGGTAGGGTGCCTAGGTTGCCTGTAGATATCATGTTTGGGAGTGTCCTGAGGAATGATGATGTGCAGACTTACGATGAATATGAGGAGACCCTTCAGGAGGATCTTAGGGAGGCAATGAGGATTGCTCAAGGAAACACCACAGGAGCCCAGAGAAGGCAAGCCAAGGAGTACAACAAGAGATCCAAGGGTATTGCCTTGGAGGTCGGAGATCGTGTCCTTCTGGTGAATAAGAAAGAAAAGGGAAAAAGGAAGCTAGCAGATGTGTGGGACTCTGTGGTTCATGTGGTGACATGGAAAGACCCAACGATACACATATATAGGGTTGAAGATCCAACTACAAGGAAAAGTAAGGTGGTTCACCGTAACTTCCTCCTCCCTGTAAACTTCCTCCCCTTGGAGAAGCCAGAAGTTGAGTCCACAGTGTTCTCCACAGTCTCTGAGGAAGAAATGAGTAAGACAAAGGACGAAGGACACCGATCTCTGTTTAGTTCTGAAATAGAATCAAGGAGCAGCAGGATAGCTGCTTGGATCTTACAAGGCAAGGGCCCAAAGCCATCTCGGCCTGTTGGAGCACATTCTATTCAAGGACAAAGCACTGGGCAAGTCACAGAGACTCATGCTTCATCTTCCACAGATCACACAAGATATGGTGGCCCTTCGATTACCAGCAATGGGAGCAACCCCAGTGAATTGTCTAGTGATTGTGATACAGTTAACATCAATAAAAGTGAGTGGGGTGCAGACGATTTGAGCAGTGCATCTGAGTCCAATTCAGCCAGTAAAGGTATTAATGATAAAGAGATGTCTGATGGGTCTGTGGACAGTCACAGTGTCCAAGCAGAACCAGTTACCATGCCAAGAGAATCTAACTCTGATAACAGATTGGGCCATTGCTCAGGGTTTCAAGCCTCAAGTAGTAAACCTAGAGTCACACTGGAAGCTTCCCCAAGAAAAGTGACTGGATCGGATACAGTCCCAAAAGCAAATGAAGGAACCGTGAGAACCAGATCGGGCAGGGTAGTGAAACCTGTTAAAAGACTGCTTGAGTGCATGAGCATGATCATATCCGAGCCCAATCAAAGAGACCCCTTAGCAGAATTGTTCAGAGTTCTTTCCAGTTTTGTGAGGACTTAATTCTATTAGATTAATCTATACAAATAGAGGTTTTCAGTTTGAAAGGTGATCAGAATTGGGTAGAGGAAACTTTAAAGGGGGGAAATACTTTATTGAGGAATGTATGGCTATATGTATAAGGGCATATTTCTCCCAAGCAAAATTTTTGCTATTCGTTTGAATGACTGGAGTCTGGGTATCCCTCTATATAGGAAAATGTCTCACCTACAGCCTTAAAGTTTGCTGAATTTTAGAAGGGGAGAGTGTAGTGTTGGGAGTTTTCTGTTAAACAAATTGTTACAGCAAACTTTTATTTGTTTTATTGAATTGGTATAAACGGATCTGGAAAAATTAATTACCTGCATTATTTTACTTTTATGTGCTTCGTCTTTATTTTGTTCTGCAAAACAAGGGAAAAATATGAAATTTTGTTTATAATGAATATTTTGAGTTCGTTCTGTGAGTGACGTCATTGGTGAGGGACCGGTCGCGCCTGCTCTCTCAGAACAGCCTGTGACTGGAGAGAGTCAGGTATGTCTTTGAAGTGCTCTGCAATAAAGAGTGAAAATATGCTGTACTAAGATCAGTTTTGAGATGATATTAATTCTAGAAGTGTCATAAAATCGGAACAAGTTTATGTATGCATTTTTCGACAGGGGTTTAATGTATTTTCTGAGCTTCATAAAACACACGTGTTTGTTTAATGTTGCGGCCCGCGCGCCATATTGAAGCACAGCGTTTTCACTGTTAAAAAGTTTCTCCGCTTATAACTTTGGAGGATTGAGTCTGTGGAAATGTCATTTAATGTTGTGAATGTGTGCAGCTGTCATTTTGATTTTAAAATGCATGTTTATAGCCATATTTTGTGACCTGTTTACTAGTCGAATTGCAGTTGCTGTTTGGGAGGGCAGTATTTAACATATTTTCTCACGCATCCTTCAGCTGGAAAAGAGTGAACCTGAAGGCGTGTGTTGATTGTCTGTCCTCTGTTAATAAACTGCAGGTAGGTTCAACAACAACAAAAATCCACTATACGATCTAACGAATTGAGACATTTTGGCTATAATATTAATGCAAATGCTGTACTTTTATTTTTATAATTTAATTTATGTTTTGTGTAATGTAAATTTTTGTTTTATGAGTGAAACAGAAATATTGGTTTCGAGACTTTATTGTGTTGAATGCTCTCTCAGAACAGCCTGTGACTGGAGAGAGTCAGCTGGAAAAGAGTGAACCTGAAGGCGTGTGTTGATTGTCTGTCCTCTGTTAATAAACTGCAGACGCTGTTCCTCCAAAGAGCCTGGTGTCAGTGGTTCATTTGTGGTGCTGGGTGAAATCCGCTACATTTATACGCACTTCTGAAAACTTCTAATTTAGTTTTTCTCCATTTTCACTCGAGGTTACGGGTTGCTCTCTTGAGGGCGCGAGTATGACTATTGTACCATGGTGCAGGTGTTTTATCTCTGACCTTTTTTAATAATGAATGTTAAAGTCTCCTACAATCAACACTTTGTCATAATTAATCAGTAGGTCTGAGAGTAAATGTGCAAACTCTTTAAGAAAATCAGCGTAGGGACCCGGGGGTCTATATACGGTGGCCAGCGCAAGATACAGTAGGGATTTTTTGTGTCTGTGAGTGTAACATTAAGGACAAGCACTTCGAATGAGTTAAACCTGGGTCCTGTTTTCTGAGTAACAGTATGAGAAGTGCTATAGATAGTTGCAACACCACCTCCACCACCAGTCTGACGGGGCTCATGCTTATAGTAATATCCTGATGGAGTGGACTCATTCAGACTAATGAATTCATTTGGCCTAAGCCAGGTTCTGAGATCATTTCATTAACAATAAGTGCTTTCAGTGCAAGGAATCTGATGTTGAGAAGCCCAAACTTTGTTGTTTTTCTTTATTTATTTGGCGTTTTTCGGGTTTAATTGTGATTAGATTATTTCGAGGGCTATTAATGAATTTATTCTTTGATCTCACTATTCGGGGAACAGACACAGTCTCTATAAGATGAGCTATGTGTGCACTTGTATCAGTCTGGTGAGCTGAACAGGAGCTATCATAATTGTAATCTGAGGTATGGCTTAGCAGTCAGATGGTGCGTAGTGTCCTGGAGATGTTGTCTGAGAGGACTGCTGCTCCAACTCTGCTTGGGTGCAGGCCATCAGGACGGTAGAGCCTCGGACGCTCCCAGAAAAGATTCCAGTTATCAAGATCAGGGTAATTTCTGATCCTGACACCATGACTGTAACCATTCATTAAAAGCAAATAGTCTACTGAACCTCTCGATTCCTCGCTGGAACGTGGGAAGTGGCCCTGACACGATGATCCTCGTCGTGGGTGATGTGGTGCGTACCAGCTCCACCAGGCTCCTGAAGTCCTTCTTCAGGATCTCCGTCTGCCTCAGCCTGATGTCGTTTGTGCCAGCATGGAGGAACACAGCTCCAATGTTGTTCTTCAGGATCGCGGGTACCTGTGCAGGGACATCGAGAACACGAGCACCAGGAAGACAGCGAGTGCACACCTTACCTTTAGCCACAGTAGCGCAGATGTACCAGACGATGGAGTCTCCCATGATCACCGCGTCGCATTCCGTCTTGTGAAGGGGAGCGAAGCAGTTCTGGGTCAAGATCTCGAAGATGGGTGGTGGCGGAGGGGGAGAGGTCCTCGCCCGGGGCTTGGCTCATGTCTTCCGCTGCTGCTGCATCCAGGCTGTGTGGTACCCCGGCGCCGGAGTGGACGAATCCTGGGCAGACCATGTCCTTGGTGCGCTGGGCCTGGGCAGAGAAGCACACGGAGTTGAGGTTGTGGGAGTGTTCGTTTCACGCCGCGAATTTACCTGGGACAGGTGAGCATCAGTCCAGGACGACTCCAACGTGGCTTTCCACTGTTGCAGTTGGGCCTGCTTCACCTGTAGGTCGCAGATCTGCTTCACCAAAGGTCTCCAGCTCCAAATCCACCGAATGCAGCTCGAAAGAATTCTCACCTGCAGACACACGACCGACAGGGTTTTAGAAGCAGTACACAGATAACCGGTGTGAAAAACAAACTTGTGGTAGCTGGGCTAACAAGCTAGCAATGCTAATAAGCTAATAGCAGGTGTTTTGGAAATCAAATAAAACTAGCAATATAAAAAAAAAAAAAAAGCATTGAGTGAGTATTATAGAATACTATCAGCTACTATAGATACTATAACAGTGATAATGTAGGACTGGATTTAAAATAAAAATCAAGAAATTTTAGGTCAGCTTGGAGGAGCTCGGGAACACACACACACACACACACAAAAGACACACACACACACACACACACACACACACATCAAGAGCCAGGGCTCAAACTCAGGTCTCCAGTGTGAAAGACGAACTCCATCACTGAGCCACAGGGAGGGCTGGAACCCGAGTGAGACACGTGAGAGGGTTGAAAGTGCAGAGTAATTTTAATGAAAGTCAAAAAATCCAAACATGGAAAAAAACATGAAAGGAACTCTCCAAAAAAACAGAAATAATTCACAAAGGCAGTGTTACAGCAAACTCCAGAGACGACAACACCACAACAACTACCTGAGACAAAAACACCGCACTACGGACTGACTCAAAACACACGCCTCAGGACAACTAAAGACCGCACAACGACACAGAGCAACACACACACTTAAATACACACACTTAAATACAGCCACTTAAATACACACACTTAAATACAGCCACTTAAATACACACACTTAAATACACACACTTAAATACACACACTTAAATACACACACTTAAATACACACACTTAAATACACACACTTAAATACACACACTTAAATACACACACTTAAATACACACACTTAAATACAGCCACTTAAATACACACACTTAAATACACACACTTAAATACACACACTTAAATACAGCCACTTAAATACAGCCACTTAAATACACACACTTAAATACAGCCACTTAAATACACACACTTAAATACACACACTTAAATACACACACTTAAATACACACACTTAAATACACACACTTAAATACAGCCACTTAAATACACACACTTAAATACACACACTTAAATACACACACTTAAATACAGCCACTTAAATACACACACTTAAATACACACACTTAAATACACACACTTAAATACACACACTTAAATACAGCCACTTAAATACACACACTTAAATACACACACTTAAATACAGCCACTTAAATACACACACTTAAATACACACACTTAAATACACACACTTAAATACACACACTTAAATACAGCCACTTAAATACACACACTTAAATACAGCCACTTAAATACACACACTTAAATACACACACTTAAATACACACACTTAAATACACACACTTAAATACAGCCACTTAAATACACACACTTAAATACACACACTTAAATACACACACTTAAATACAGCCACTTAAATACACACACTTAAATACACACACTTAAATACACACACTTAAATACAGCCACTTAAATACACACACCTGAACGAGACACACGGGAGAACAATGACACTAATTACAAAAAAACAGAACAGGAAGGGCTCTACGAGGTCCTGTAGAGGTCAAAACAGAAAAAAGTAGTCACACAACACCGCCTACACAACACTATATACACAACACCACCAACACAACACCACCAACACAACACTATATACACAACACCACCTACACAACACTACCTACACAACACTGCCTACACAACACCGCCTACACAACACCACCTACACAACACTACCAACACCACCATCACAACACTACCTACACAATACTACCAACACAACACCACCTACACAACACCACCTACAACACTACCAACACAACACTACCAACACAACACCAAAATCACAACACCACCTACAACACTACCTACACAATACTACCAACACAACACCACCAACACAACACCACCAACACAACACTATATACACAACACCACCTACAACACTACCAACACAACACTACCAACACAACACCAAAATCACAACACCACCTACAACACCGCCTACACAACACTACCAACACAACACCACCAACACAACACTATATACACAACACCACCTACACAACACTACCTACACAACACTGCCTACACAACACCGCCTACACAACACCACCTACACAACACTACCAACACCACCATCACAACACTACCTACACAATACTACCAACACAACACCACCTACACAACACCACCTACAACACTACCAACACAACACTACCAACACAACACCAAAATCACAACACCACCTACAACACCGCCTACACAACACTACCAACACAACACCACCAACACAACACTATATACACAACACCACCTACACAACACTACCTACACAACACTGCCTACACAACACCACCTACACAACACCACCTACACAACACTACCAACACCACCATCACAACACTACCTACACAATACTACCAACACAACACCACCTACACAACACCACCTACAACACTACCAACACAACACTACCAACACAACACCAAAATCACACCACCTACAACACTACCTACAAAACACGACCTACACAACACCACCTACACAACACCACCTACAACACTACCAACGCAACACTACCAACACAACACCACCTACACAACACTACCTACACAACACTACCAACACAACACCACCTACAACACTACCAACAAAACACCACCATCACAACACCACCATCACAACACCACCTACACAACACTACCTACACAACACTACCAACACAACACCACCTACACAACACCACCTACAACACTACCAACGCAACACTACCAACACAACACCACCATCACAACACTACCAACACAACACCTCCTACACAACACCACCTACAACACTACCTACACAACACTACCAACACAACACGACCTACACAACACTACCTACACAACACTACCAACACAACACTACCAACACAACACTACCCACACAACAATATGTACACAACACCACCTACAACACTACCAACACAACACTACCAACGCAACACCACCATCACAACACTACCTACACAACACCGCCTACACAACACTACCTACACAACACCGCCTACACAACACCACCTACACAACAATACCTACACAACACCACCTACACAACACCGCCTACGCAACACCACCTACACAACACTACCTACACAACAATACCTGCACAACACCGACTACACAACACCACCTACACAACACTACCTACACAACACCAACTACACAACACCGCCTACACAACACTACCTACACAACACCGCCTACACAACACCACCTACAAAACACCACTTACGCAACACCACCTACACAACACCGCCTACACAACACTACCTACAAAACACCGCCAACACAACACCAGCTACACAACACTACCAAAACCACTATATACACAACCCCACCTACACAACACCACCTATGCAACACCACCTACACAACACCGCCTACACAACACCACCAACACAACACTATATACACAACACCACCTACACAACACTACCAACACAACACTACCTACACAACACCACCTACACAACACCACCTACATAACACCACCTACACAACACTACTAACACAACACTATGTACACAACACCACCTACACAACACTACCAACAAAACACCACCTACACAACACTACCAACACAACACTAGTAACACAACACCTACACAACACTACCTACACAACACTACCAACACAACACTACCAACACAACACCACCATCACAACACCACCATCACAACACCACCTACACAACACTACCTACGCAACACTACCAACACAACACCACCTACACAACACCACCTACAACACTACCAACACAACACTACCAACACAACACCACCATCACAACACTACCAACACAACACCACCAACACAACATGACCTACACAACACCACCTACAACACTACCAACACAACACCACCTACACAACACCACCTACACAACACTATCTACACAACACTACCCACACAACAATATGTACACAACACCACCTACACAACACCACCTACAACACTACCAACACAACACCACCATCACAACACTACCTACACAACACCGCCTACACAACACTACCTACACAACATCGCCTACAAAACACCACCTACACAACAATACCTACACAACACCACCTACACAACACCGCCTACACAACACTACCTACACAACACCACCTACACAACACTACCTACACAACACTACCTGCACAACACAGACTACACAACACCACCTACACAACACTACCTACACAACACCAACTACACAACACCGCCTACACAACACTACCTACACAACACCGCCTACACAACACCCCCTACACAACACCACCTACGCAACACCACCTACACAACACCGCCTACACAACACTACCTACAAAACACTGCCAACACAACACCAGCTACACAACACTACCAAAACCACTATATACACAACCCCACCTACACAACACTACCAACACAACACTACCAACACAACACTACCAACACAACACCACCAACACAACACTATATACACAACACCACCATCACAACACTACCAACACAACACTACCTACACAACACCACCTACACAACACCACCTACATAACACCACCTACACAACACTACCTACACAACACCACCTACACAACACTACTAACACAACACTATGTACACAACACCACCTACACAACACTACCTACACAACACTAGTAACACAACACCACCTACAACACTACCTACACAACACTACCAACACAACACCGCCTACACAACACTACCTACAACACTACCAACACAACACTACCAACACAACACCACCATCACAACACTACCTACACAACACCACCTACAACACTACCAACACAACACGACCATCACAACACTACCTACAACACTACCAACACAACATTACCAACACAACACCACCATCAAAACACTACCAACACAACACCACCTACACAACACTACCAACACAACACCACCTACACAACACCACCTACAACACTACCGACACAACACTACCAACAAAACACCACCTACACAACACCACCTACAACACTACCTACAAAACACTACCTATACAACACTACCAACACAACACGACCTACACAACACTACCTACACAACACTACCAACACAACACCACCTACAACACTACCGACACAACACTACCTACAACACTACCAACACAACACCACCTACACAACACCGCCTACAACACTACCAACACAACACTACCAACACAACACCACCATCACAACACTACCTACACAACACCACCTACAACACTACCAACACAACACCACCATCACAACACTACCTACAACACTACCAACACAACACCACCATCAAAACACTACCAACACAACACCACCTACACAACACCACCTACAACACTACCGACACAACACTACCAACACAACACCACCTACAACACTATCTACAAAACACTACCTATACAACACTACCAACACAACACGACCTACACAACACCACCTACAACACTACCAACACAACACTACCAACAAAACACCACCATCACAACAATACCAACACAACACCACCATCACAACACTACCAACACAACACCACCTACACAACACCACCTACAACACTACCTACACAACACTACCAACACAACATGACCTACACAACACCACCTACAACACTACCAACACAACACCACCTACACAACACTACCTACACAACACTACCTGCACAACACCGACTACACAACACTACCTACACAACACCACCTACACAACACCAACTACACAACACCACCTACGCAACACCACCTACACAACACCAACTACACAACACCACCTACGCAATACCACCTACACAACACCGCCTACACAACACTACCTACAAAACACCGCCAACACAACCCCACCTACACAACACTACCAACACAACACTACCTACACAACACTACCAACACAACAATACCTACACAACAATACCAACACAACACCACCAACACAACTCTATATACACAACACCACCTACACAACACTACCAACACAACACTACCTACACAACACCACCTACACAACACCACCTACATAACACCACCTACACAACACCACCTACACAACACTACCAACACAACACTACCTACACAACACCACCTACATAACACCAACTACACAACACCACCTACAACACTACCTACAAAACACTACCTATACAACACTACCAACACAACACGACCTACACAACACTACCTACACAACACTACCAACACAACACCACCTACACAACACCACCTACAACACTACCGACACAACACTACCTACACAACACTACCAACACAACACTACCTACAACACTACCAACACAACACTACCAACACAACACCACCATCACAACACTACCTACACAACACCACCTACAACACTACCAACACAACACCACCATCACAACACTACCTACAACACTACCAACACAACATTACCAACACAACACCACCATCAAAACACTACCAACACAACACCACCTACACAACACCACCTACAACACTACCGACACAACACTACCAACACAACACCACCTACACAACACCACCTACAACACTACCTACAAAACACTACCTATACAACACTACCAACACAACACGACCTACACAACACCACCTACAACACTACCAACACAACACTACCAACAAAACACCACCATCACAACAATACCAACACAACACCACCATCACAACACTACCAACACAACACCACCTACAACACTACCTACACAACACTACCAACACAACATGACCTACACAACACCACCTACAACACTACCAACACAACACCACCTACACAACACTACCTACACAACACTACCTGCACAACACCGACTACACAACACTACCTACACAACACCGCCTACACAACACCAACTACACAACACCACCTACGCAACACCACCTACACAACACCAACTACACAACACCACCTACGCAACACCACCTACACAACACCGCCTACACAACACTACCTACAAAACACCGCCAACACAACCCCACCTACACAACACTACCAACACAACACTACCTACACAACAATACCTACACAACACTACCAACACAACACCACCAACACAACACTATATACACAACACCACCTACACAACACTACCAACACAACACTACCTACACAACACCACCTACATAACACCACCTACACAACACTACCAACACAACACTACCTACACAACACCACCTGCACAACACCAACTACACAAAACCACCTACACACCACTACCAACACAACACTACCTACACAACACCACCTACACAACACTACTAACACAACAATACCAACACAACACCACCAAAACAACACAACCAACACAATACTACCTACACAACACTACCAACACAACACTACCAACACCTCACCACCAACACAACACTATATACACAACACCACCTACACAACACTACCAACACAACAATACCTACACAACACTACCAACACAACACCACCAACACAACACTACCAACACAACACTACCAACACAACACCACCATCACAACACTACCAACACTACACCACCTACACAACACCACCAACACAACACTACCAACACAACACCACCAACACAACACTATATACACAACACCACCTACACAACACTACCTACACAACACTACCGACACAACACCACCTACAAAACACTACCTACACAACACTACCAACACAACACCAACTACACAACACTATATACACAAAACCACCTACACAACACTACCAACATAACACTGCCAACACAACACTATATACACAAAACCACCTACACAACACTACCTACAGAACACTACTGACACAACACTACCAACACAATACCACCTACACAACACCACCTACATAACACTACCAACACAACACTACCTACACAACACTACCAACACAACACAACCAACACAACATTATATACACAACCCTTCCAACACAATATTACCTACACAACACTACCAACACAACACTACCAACACCTCACCACCAACACAACACTATATACACAACACCACCTACACAACACTACCAACACAACAATACCTACACAACACTACCAACACAACACCACCAACACAACACTATATACACAACACCACCTACATAACACTACCAACACAACACTACCAACACAACACTACCAACACAACACCACCATCACAACACTACCAACACTACACCACCTACACAACACCACCAACACAACACTATATACACAACACCACCTACACAACACTACCAACACAACACTACCTACACATCACTACTAACACAACACTATGTACACAACACCACCTACACAACACTACCAACAAAACACCACCTACACAACACCACCTACACAACACTACCAACACAACACTACCTACACAACACTACCAACACAACACCAACTACACAACACTACCTACACAACACTACCAACACAACACCAACTACACAACACTACCAACACAACACCAACTACACAACACTACCAACACAACACCATCTACACAACACTACCAACACAACACCACCTACACAACATTACCAACAGAACACTATATACACAACACCACCTACACAACACTACCAACACAACACCACCTACACAACACTACCAACACAACACCATCTACACAACACTACCAACACAACACTACCAACACAACACTACCTACACAACACTACCAACACAACACCACCTACACAACACTACCAACACAACACCACCTACACAACACTACCAACACAACACTAGTAACACAACACCTACACAACACTACCAACACAATACCACATAGACAACACTACCATCACAACCCCACCTACACAACACTACCAACATAACACTACCAACACAACACCACCTACACAACACTACCAACACAACACCATTTACACAACACCACCTACACAACACTACCTACACAACACCACATACACAACACTACCTACACAACACTATACAGACAACACTACTAACACAAGACCTACACAACACTACTAACACAAGACCTACACAACACTACCAACACAACACCACCTACACAACACTACCAACACAACACCACATACACAACACTACCTACACAACACTATTTGCACAACACTACCTACACAACACCACCTACACAACTCCACATACACAACACTGCCTACACAACACTACCTACACAACACCACCTACACAACACCACCTACACAACACTACCGACACAAGACCACCTACACAACACTACCAACACAACACCACCTACACAACACTACCAACACAACATTATATACACAACACCATCTACACAACACTACCAACACAACACCACCTACACAACACTACCAACACAACACTACCTACACAACACCACCTACACAACACCACCTACATAACACCACCTACACAACACCACCTACACAACACTACCAACACAACACTACCTACACAACACCACCTACATAACACCAACTACACAACACTACCTACACAACACTACCAACACAACACCAACTACACAACACTATATACACACAACCACCTACACAACACTACCAACACAACACTACCTACACAACACTACCAACATAACACTGCCAACACAACACTACCTACACAACACTACCAAAACAACACTACCAACACAATACTACCTACACAACACCACCTACATAACACCAACTACACAACACTACCTACACAACACTACCAACACAACACCAACTACACAACACTATATACACACAACCACCTACACAACACTACCAACACAACACTACCTACACAACACTACCAACATAACACTGCCAACACAACACTACCTACACAACACTACCAAAACAACACTACCAACACAATACTACCTACACAACACTACCAACACAACACTACCAACACCTCACCACCAACACAACACTATATACACAACACCACCTACACAACACTACCAACACAACAATACCTACACAACACTACCAACACAACACCACCAACACAACACCACCTACACAACATTACCAACACAACACCATCATCACAACACTACCAACACTACACCACCTACACAACACTACCAACACAACACTACCAACACCTCACCACCAACACAACACTATATACACAACACCACCTACACAACACTACCAACACAACAATACCTACACAACACTACCAACACAACACCACCAACACAACACTATATACACAACACCACCTACATAACACTACCAACACAACACTACCAACACAACACTACCAACACAACACCACCATCACAACACTACCAACACTACACCACCTACACAACACCACCAACACAACACTATATACACAACACCACCTACACAACACTACCAACACAACACTACCTACACATCACTACTAACACAACACTATGTACACAACACCACCTACACAACACTACCAACAAAACACCACCTACACAACACCACCTACACAACACTACCAACACAACACTACCTACACAACACTACCAACACAACACCAACTACACAACACTACCTACACAACACTACCAACACAACACCAACTACACAACACTACCAACACAACACCAACTACACAACACTACCAACACAACACCATCTACACAACACTACCAACACAACACCACCTACACAACATTACCAACAGAACACTATATACACAACACCACCTACACAACACTACCAACACAACACCACCTACACAACACTACCAACACAACACCATCTACACAACACTACCAACACAACACTACCAACACAACACTACCTACACAACACTACCAACACAACACCACCTACACAACACTACCAACACAACACCACCTACACAACACTACCAACACAACACTAGTAACACAACACCTACACAACACTACCAACACAATACCACATAGACAACACTACCATCACAACCCCACCTACACAACACTACCAACATAACACTACCAACACAACACCACCTACACAACACTACCAACACAACACCATTTACACAACACCACCTACACAACACTACCTACACAACACCACATACACAACACTACCTACACAACACTATACAGACAACACTACTAACACAAGACCTACACAACACTACTAACACAAGACCTACACAACACTACCAACACAACACCACCTACACAACACTACCAACACAACACCACATACACAACACTACCTACACAACACTATTTGCACAACACTACCTACACAACACCACCTACACAACTCCACATACACAACACTGCCTACACAACACTACCTACACAACACCACCTACACAACACCACCTACACAACACTACCGACACAAGACCACCTACACAACACTACCAACACAACACCACCTACACAACACTACCAACACAACATTATATACACAACACCATCTACACAACACTACCAACACAACACCACCTACACAACACTACCAACACAACACTACCTACACAACACCACCTACACAACACCACCTACATAACACCACCTACACAACACCACCTACACAACACTACCAACACAACACTACCTACACAACACCACCTACATAACACCAACTACACAACACTACCTACACAACACTACCAACACAACACCAACTACACAACACTATATACACACAACCACCTACACAACACTACCAACACAACACTACCTACACAACACTACCAACATAACACTGCCAACACAACACTACCTACACAACACTACCAAAACAACACTACCAACACAATACTACCTACACAACACTACCAACACAACACTACCAACACCTCACCACCAACACAACACTATATACACAACACCACCTACACAACACTACCAACACAACAATACCTACACAACACTACCAACACAACACCACCAACACAACACCACCTACACAACATTACCAACACAACACCATCATCACAACACTACCAACACTACACCACCTACACAACACTACCAACACAACACTACCAACACAACACCACCATCACAACACTACCAACACTACACCACCTACACAACACCACCAACACAACACTACCAACACAACACTACCTACACAACACTACCAACACAACAGCAACTACACAACACTACCAACACAACACTACCAACACAACACCACCATCACAACACTACCAACACTACACCACCTACACAACACCACCAACACAACACTACCAACACAACACTACCTACACAACACTACCAACACAACACCAACTACACAACACTACCAACACAACACCACCAACACAACACTATATACACAACACCACCTACACAACACTACCTACACAACACTACCTACACAACACCACCTACACAACACTACCAACAAAACACCACCTACACAACACCACCTACACAACACTATCAACACAACACTACCTACACAACACTACCAACACAACACCAACTACACAACACTACCTACACAACACTACCAACACAACACCAACTACACAACACTATATACACAAAACCACCTACACAACACTACCAACATAACACTGCCAACACAACATTATATACACAAAACCACCTACACAACACTACCTACAGAACACTACTGACACAACACTACCAACACAACACAACCAACACAACACTACCTACACAACACCACCTACACAACACTACCAACACAACACTACCAACACAATACCACCTACACAACACCACCTACATAACACTACCTACACAACACTACCTACACAACACTACCAACACAACACAACCAACACAACACTATATACACAACACCACCTACACAACACCACCTTCACAACACTACCAACACAACACTACCAACACAACACCACCATCACAACACTACCAACACAACACTACCTACACAACACTACCTAGACAACACCACATACACAACACTACCTACACAACACTACCAACACAACACCACCAATACAACACTATATACACAACACCACCTACACAACACCACCTACACAACACTACCAACACAACACTACCAACACAACACCACCAACACAACACTACCAACACAACACCACCATCACAACCCTTCCAACACAATATTACCTACACAACACTACCAACACAACACTACCAACACCTCACCACCAACACAACACTATATACACAACACCACCTACACAACACTACCAACACAACAATACCTACACAACACTACCAACACAACACCACCAACACAACACTATATACACAACACCACCTACACAACACTACCAACACAACACTACCAACACAACACCACCATCACAACACTACCAACACTACACCACCTACACAACACTACCAACACAACACTACCAACACAACACCACCAACACAACACTGTATACACAACACCACCTACACAACACTACCAACACAACACTACCTACACAACACCACCTACACATCACTACTAACACAACACTATGTACACAACACCACCTACACAACACTACCAACAAAACACCACCTACACAACACTACCAACACAACACCAACTACACAACACTACCTACACAACACTACCAACACAACACCAACTACACAACACTACCAACACAACACTACCTATACAACACTACCAACACAACACCAACTACACAACACTACCTACACAACACTACCAACACAACACCAACTACACAACACTGCCAACACAACACTATATACACAACACCACCTACACAACATTACCAACAGAAGACTATATACACAACACCACCTACACAACACTACCAACACAACACCACCTACACAACACTACCAACACAACACTACCAACACAACACTACCTACAGAACACTACCAACACAACACCACCTACACAACACTATATACACAACACCACCTACACAACACTACCAACACAACACCACCTACACAACACTACCAACACAACACTACCAACACAACACCACCTACACAACACTACCAACACAACACCATTTACACAACACTACCTACTCAACACTACCGACACAACACCACCTACACAACACTACCAACACAACACCACCTACACAACACTACCTACACAACACTATATACACAACACCACCTACACAACACTACCAACACAACACCACCTACACAACACTACCAACACAACACTACCAACACAACACTATCTACAGAACACTACCAACACAACACCACCTACACAACACTACCAACACAACACTATATACACAACACTACCAACACAACACTAGTAACACAACACCTACACAACACTACCAACACAATACCACATAGACAACACTACCATCACAACACTACCTACACAACACTACCAACATAACACTACCAACACAACACCAACTACACAACACTACCAACACAACACCATTTACACAACACTACCTACACAACACTACCGACACAACACCACCTACACAACACTACCAACACAACACCACCTACACAACACTACCTACACAACACTACCGACACAACACCACATACACAACACTACCTACACAACACTATACAGACAACAGTACTAACACAAGACCTACACAACACTACTAACACAAGACCTACACAACACTACCAACACAACACCACCTACACAACACTACCAACACAACACCACATACACAACACTACCTACACAACACTGCCTACACAACACTACCTACACAACACCACCTACACAACACCACCTACACAACACTACCAACACAAGACCACCTACACAACACTACCAACACAACACCACCTACACAACACTACCAACACAACATTATATACACAACACCACCTACACAACACTACCAACACAACACCACCTACACAACACTACCAACACACCACATACACAACACTGTCTACACAACATTATATACACAACACCACCAACACAACACCTACACAACACTACCAACACAACACCACCTACACAACACTACCAACACAACACCACATACACAACACTACCTACACAACACTATTTGCACAACACTACCTACACAACACCACCTACACAACACCACATACACAACACTGCCTACACAACACTACCAACACAACACCACCTACACAACACTACCTACACAACACCACCTACACAATACCACCTACACAACATTATATACATAACACCACCTACACAACACTACCAACACAACACCTTCTACACAACACTATATACACAACACCACCTACACAACACTATATGCACAACACCTCCTACACAACTCTACCTACACAACACTACACCACCTTTCACTGTATGGTACGACCCCAACGCAAGCCACACCTCCAGTAACACAGACCACACCTCCAATACTGCAGGCCACACCTGCAATAACACAGTCTCTACAGTGACACATGCTGGTGGCAGCATCATTTCATCTTCAGAACCTGGACATATTTTCATAATTGGAGGTGGAATGGATGAAGTGACCAACAAGAAGATATTAGCCGTAAACATTCACCTTTCAGCAGGACGATGGCCCCAAACACGAGAGCAAAGCAATGCAGGAGAGTTAAAAACACAAAGGTTAATGTGCTCCAGTGGCCAAGACAAAGTCCAGATCTGAGTCTCACTGAACATCTGCAGCAGAGTCTGATCTGAAAACAACATCCAACCAACCTGAAGAACCTGGAGCAAGTTCAGATCAGATTGCACAACAGTTATTGTTACACAACTCCAGTTATTGCACAACTCCATCATTGTTACCCAGTGCAGCAATCATGACATTTTAAACTGATATCAAAGAAAAACCAAGAAGAATCTGGACAAACTGGTAAACAAACAAACAAACATGAGATTTTTGTAAACTATTGTGTGTGTGTAGTATTAATGAATTTTAAATATTGAACAGTTGTGTGTGTTGTGTAACATTGCGTGTCCTGATTTCCTGATCTGACCCACATGCAGTTTAACTCTCGGTTAAATAAACATTACATTCTGATTCAAGGTGAAGTGTGTTTATCTGGCCGTGTGTGTGTGTGTGTGTGTGTGTGTCTGTGTGTGTGTGTGTGTGTGTGATAGTGTGTGAGAGATTTTTTGCCGGTCACATACTTAGCACTTCCTGAGTCACTGTTAGCTGTTTATTTATTAAAAACACATCCTAATGTTTTATCTGTTTTAGATTCAAAAGAAATCTGAAGTGTCTCTATAAACACTCTATAAACACTCGTCTCCTCAGCAGTCTCTCTTTATTCTCTTTTCTCTTCAGCTATAAACACTCGTCCCCTCAGCAGTCTCTCTTTATTCTCTCTCTCTTCAGCTATAAACACTCGTCCCCTCAGCAGTCTCTCTTTATTCTCTCTCTCTTCAGCTATAAACACTCGTCCCCTCAGCAGTCTCTCTTTATTCTCTCTCTCTTCAGCTATAAACACTCATCCCCTCAGCAGTCTCTCTTTATTTCTCTCTCTCTTCAGCTATAAACACTCGTCCCCTCAGCAGTCTCTCTTTATTCTTTTCTCTCTTCAGCTATAAACACTCGTCCCCTCAGCAGTCTCTCTTTATTCTATCTCTCTCTTCAGCTATAAACACTCGTCCCCTCAGCAGTCTCCCTTTATTCTCTCTCTCTTCAGCTATAAACACTCGTCCCCTCAGCAGTCTCTCTTTATTTCTCTCTCTTCAGCTATAAACACTCATCCCCTCAGCAGTCTCTCTTTATTCTCTCTCTCTTCAGCTATAAACACTCATCCCCTCAGCAGTCTCTCTTTATTCTTTTCTCTCTTCAGCTATAAACACTCGTCCCCTCAGCAGTCTCTCTTTATTCTATCTCTCTCTTCAGCTATAAACACTCGTCCCCTCAGCAGTCTCCCTTTATTCTTTTCTCTCTTCAGCTATAAACACTCGTCCCCTCAGCAGTCTCCCTTTATTTCTCTCTCTCTTCAGCTATAAACACTCGTCCCCTCAGCAGTCTCTCTTTATTTTTTCTCTCTTCAGCTATAAACACTCATCCCCTCAGCAGTCTCCCTTTATTCTCTCTCTCCAAACTTAAAAAAAAACCCCTTTTTGTTCAAAAACACAGAAGGGCTCCCCTTTAAAATTCTTTTTCCAGCTTCAGCTATAAAACACACGTCCCCTCACACACCCATTCACACACACTTCAGCTATAAACACTCGGGGCTCCTTCAGCATCTCCCCTTTATTCACACACACTTCACATAAACACACGTCCCCACATACAGTCTTCCCACTGACTTCTCCTTCAGCATAAACACACGTCCCCCACACTCCCACTCACACACTTCACATAAACACTCGTCCCCTCAGGGGACTCCTTTTTTCACACTCTCTTCACACAAACACACACCCCACACACTCTCTTATACAGCACTCTTCTCCCTTCACACATCACACACTGCCACATCACACACACTTTATACACTCACACTTCACTATAAACATCTCCCCCACAGTAATTTTCTTTTTTCACTCCCTCTTCGGGCTATAAACATCGTCCCATAAGCAGCGCTATAATTTAAATTCTCTCCCCTCTTAAGATTAAAAAACACCCCCGACCCCTCCCGCAGTCTTTTATTTATTCTATCTCTTCAGCTTTTTAGCCCATTTTAAAAAGATCAATCCTCACAGCAAAAATCTTTGGGCCCTGAGGCTCTCTCTAAGAGGGTATAAACACTTTTTTTAAACAAACAGAAGTCTCTTTTATTCTCTCTCTCTCTTCAGCTATAAACACTCGTCCCCTCAGCAGTCTCTCTTTATTCTATCTCTCTCTTCAGCTATAAACACTCGTCCCCTCAGCAGTCTCCCTTTATTCTCTCTCTCTTCAGCTATAAACACTCGTCCCCTCAGCAGTCTCTCTTTATTCTCTCTCTCTTCAGCTATAAACACTCGTCCCCTCAGCAGTCTCTCTTTATTCTCTCTCTCTTCAGCTATAAACACTCATCCCCTCAGCAGTCTCTCTTTATTCTCTCTCTCCAAGTTAATAAGAGAATAATCTCAGCTGTTCATGTTACTGAGAAACACACAGAAGTGTAAACTCCTCTGTCCTGAAGATGTGAAGAACTTCAAGTTCCAGCTTCACCTCTGACTGATACGCACACACACACACACACACACACACACACACACACACACACAGAATCTGATACACAGCACTGACATTGGGGACTCCTTACACGCATCATACACACACACACACACACACACACACACACACACACACACACACATACAGTCTGATACACAGCACTGACATTGGGGACTCCTTACACGCATCACACACACACACACACACACACACACACACACACACACACACACACACACACACACATACAGTCTGATACACAGCACTGACATTGGGGACTCCTTACACACATCATACACACACACACACACACACACACACACACACATACAGTCTGATATACAGCACTGACATTGGGGACTCCTTACACACATCACACACATGCACACATACACACACACACATATACACACACACACACTGATACACATCTCCTCACAGAATAAATTTGGCTTACACGTCCCTGTGAATGAGCTGGTGCTATGGAAACGATAACGTATCATAAGGAGCGCTATAATTAAAAATAAACCTGTGCTACAGTCAGAGCTGCTGTTAGAGAGAATTAATCAACACCTCCTGACCAATCAGAGCTCAACAGCACTGTTTATATATGTATATGTTTACATTTACAGCGTTTCTACGTCTCTATTAGTGAACAGATCAATACTGGCTCACAGACAAATGATACTATGAGGCCATGAGGCTAAAACTCTGCTAAGAGGATATACAGCACACATTTTTGTAAACAAACAGAAAAAATAAGTGCTAGTTTATATGTTTATATACACTGTAATACACCTAAAACACACCTTACACACACACACACACAAGAAACAGACACTTTGTGTATATTCACAAGTGTTTATTGATTTATACCACATCAAATGAACAGGAGACCATCCAGGCATAAATGAGCCACACTCTATCAAACTCTATCTGAGCTACAGAGTGGAATCATTCTGAAATTTTTAGATAAATACTCCTTAAACCCTTCAATATGAAGGAAGAACTCGGCTCTTCCTCCCGCTCGTGTTGAATCGATTTTCATTTTCATTTAGCTGATTTTTGTATCTTCAGAGTCTTTTACAGCTGCTTGAAAATAATTTCCCCTCACACAGATTGATAAATATGAGTACGGCATTAACAGTAAAGAAGAAGTGTCAGTGTGTAGAGGTGATGAACAGAGGTGAAGATCAGAGGGACGGAGATCTCTGTTCTGATAAACGAATGAAGAAAGCTTTCTCGCGTCTTCTCTCTTCAGCGAGGTGATATGTGCTGCTTTATAGCTTATATCTCAGAAACAGTGTACCTTATTAAGGTTGCTTGTTTGTAGTGATCCCCATCATCCAGCTGTTGCACTCAGAAGAAAATCTGTTGCACTTCTGCTGGCTTCTCAATCGATCGAACGAATCCGTCTCCTCGGTCGTATCCTTCTTCTCGTCGCGCGATGCTACGAGTGCGTAATTCTTTCCGTTGTTGTTGTCCCAGTGTGTCGTACCGGCGCTGGTGTAGCTAACGCAAAACTCCACGTCGTCCTGTGGCGGGACACGTGCTGGAATCTCGATGACAAAGGAGAACGTGTCGGTGTCTCTACATCTGCATACATCGTTCATGAAAGTGCACTCGACGTCTCGGTGGCTTTTCCACGAATCGAAGGTGATCCGAACGTGGACGGATTTCTTGAAGGAAAGATTCTGCACTTTAACGGTCCCGGTTAGCGTGCGGCCCTGCAGCGTGCAGCTCTCCAGACACACCGAATTCTTCATCAGACGATTCCTGAAGTCCACGTATTCTGCTGCGGGTTGGCGAAACTCCAGGATCCTGCTCTGGACAGGATTGAGAGCGCCCTCTAGCTTCGGGATGTGGAACTGCTCGAGCATGTTGGATTTTTTATTTTCGCACGGAGAGAAAACCCGGACCGCGGTCAGCGACATGCCTTTGGAGTCGGCGAACACCACCTTCTTCTTAGCTTTGGCTTGGGGAGCCTGCCAGGTGCGGTGTGGCAGATTGGGACTGGTGTTGTGGGTGTTTTTGGTGTTGATGCAGGGACGCAGAGGTTTGCAGTGGAAGTTGATGAGGTTCCTCACTCTGTAGTCCTCGTACGAGCTGAGGAAGCTGTGCAGAGGTGGAGAGTGTGTGATGTAGAGCTGCACGGCCATGTCCACTGGCATGATGATCAGCTTGAGCTGGTGGAGGACGCTACGCACGCACACACGCACACACACACACACACATATTGAGAAATTAATATTTAACACAACAAAGAAATTGTAGCATATAAGATACAGGGTTGTTAAATCTTGTACATGTTTAGATGTAAACATTGTCATGTTTATGGGGAATATTGTAAAATGAATGTTTCTAAGCAAATGTAATTACAAACTGGCTGAATTTTTTAATTAAATATCATGATCCAAAGGTGTGAGTGTTTTATGATGATCATGATGATTATTGTTAGATTTTATAATTATAATCAAAACGGATTTTAAACACTTTTCAAACATTCAGTAAAGTAGTAGATAAAATATCAAAGCTTTAAACGGACTAATAAAAGGTTTATCTGCAATAATAATTCAAATACGTTCTTAGAGACAGATCAAACTTTCAGGAAACTTTCTTACCTGACATCAAATATCTTCAGAACTCAGTAGAAAAGTGACAGTACACTCTTTAACCCTCTGTATGTGTATAAAGTGACTATGTCCAGTCGCCTTTCCGGTCACTCCTCCACTCACTGCGCTCTATTCACTCTGCACACACACCCATCTGCCTGCGCCGGATCCTTATATACCGCCTCTGCTTCTGCCTCATTTACATATCCCACAAATCCAACCTACCACGTGCAGCTCTGACCAATCAGCACACAGCTGTTTGCTACACAGCGACAGCTTCATTTGCATATCATTTACATATTCGGCAAATCTGACCAATAGAAGCGCGACGATTTCACCGGGTTTCCTCCTTAAACAATTTACTATTATTGTTTAACATAAAGCCTTAAAACCCCCAGTGTGCTATTACTGTAAAATAAATAAATAAATAATTACATGTTGATTGTTCACTATTTCTATCTATCTATCTATCTATCTATCTATCTATCTATCTATCTATCTATCTATCTATCTATTATGATTTTATTACTAAAATATGCATTTATTAATTATTTATGTATCACTTTTATTAAATTGTACATTATGTATTTATTTAGTTAATTTCTTTTTTTTCAATTTCACTTTTTTTTTTTTTTATCACATACACAACCATACACAGTGAAACTATGGAAACTATCACTGTGTATGGTTGTGCATTTCACTGTGTATGGTTGTGTGTTTCACTGTGTATGGTTGTGTATTTCATTGTGTATGGTTGTGTATTTCACTGTGTATGGTTGTGCATTTCACTGTGTATGGTTGTGTGTTTCACTGTGTATGGTTGTGTGTTTCACTGTGTATGGTTGTGCATTTCACTGTGTATGGTTGTGTATTTCACTGTGTATGGTTGTGCATTTCACTGTGTATGGTTGTGTGTTTCACTGTGTATGGTTGTGTGTTTCACTGTGTATGGTTGTGTGTTTCACTGTGTATGGTTGTGTATTTCACTGTGTATGGTTGTGTGTTTCACTGTGTATGGTTGTGTGTTTCACTGTGTATGGTTGTGTATTTGTGTATGGTTGTGTGTTTCACTGTGTATGGTTGTGTGTTTCACTGTGTATGGTTGTGTATTTCACTGTGTATGGTTGTGTGTTTCACTGTGTATGGTTGTGTGTTTCACTGTGTATGGTTGTGTATTTGTGTATGGTTGTGTATTTCATTGTGTATGGTTGTGTGTTTCACTGTGTATGGTTGTGTGTTTCACTGTGTATGGTTGTGTGTTTCACTGTGTATGGTTGTGTGTTTCACTGTGTATGGTTGTGTGTTTCACTGTGTATGGTTGTGTATTTCACTGTGTATGGTTGTGTGTTTCACTGTGTATGGTTGTGTATTTCACTGTGTATGGTTGTGTGTTTCACTGTGTATGGTTGTGTGTTTCACTGTGTATGGTTGTGTATTTCACTGTGTATGGTTGTGTGTTTCACTGTGTATGGTTGTGTGTTTCACTGTGTATGGTTGTGTGTTTCACTGTGTATGGTTGTGTATTTCACTGTGTATGGTTGTGTATTTCACTGTGTATGGTTGTGTGTTTCACTGTGTATGGTTGTGTGTTTCACTGTGTATGGTTGTTCAGTGATCAAAGTGAGTGAGTCCTGTGCAGTGTGTAAATGTTCAGGTTGGTTGGTGTGTTCCAACACGTGTGTGTGAAGGAAACATGAAAGTCCAGTCAGTGAGTTCTATGTGGAGTTCTGGTTGAGAGACCGTATGGCCTGCGGGAAGAAGCTTCTCCTCAGTCTCTCTGTGTTGGCCTTCAGGGAGCGGAAGCGCTTTCCTGACCACAACAGTTAGTTAGTAGTCTCAGTTAGTATCTATCTTAGATGGATAGATAGATAGATAGATAGATAGATAGATAGATAGATAGATAGATAGATAGATAGATAGATAGATAGAAAAGGGGGCAGTGATTAATCATAACCTTTGAGATCCAGTGAGTTGGACTTATCTTTGACTCAAATTTACTTTACAAATTGAGTGTTGTATAAGGTCTGTTACAAAGATCACACACACACACACACACACACACACACACACACACACACACACACACACACACAGTATAGGGGCTATTTCTCTTTACACACAGTGTTTATATTTACATGCTACACGTGTCCTTCAGCCCAGAAAGGCGTTCTGAATCTGATCTAGTCTAATCTAATCTGAATCTGCAAGCTTCTGACTGAATTTAATAAAAGAGCTGAAATGTTCTTTATCATCAGGACTCAGTGATCCTGAATTAAACAAACCTCACAAATATTTATATATGATTGGTTACATGAGAGAAAGAGCTAGTGCAGCAGTGTGTTCTCACCTGGCACTGTCCCCAAGGGTCATCTCACACACACACACACACACACACACACACACACACACACACACACACACACA
Source organism: Hemibagrus guttatus (assembly GCA_033459395.1). Taxonomy (NCBI): domain Eukaryota; kingdom Metazoa; phylum Chordata; class Actinopteri; order Siluriformes; family Bagridae; genus Hemibagrus; species Hemibagrus guttatus. Next base: position 27,971,531 of record JAUCMX010000008.1, read on the forward strand.
AAAGTTATATCTTACAAAACATAAAAACATCCAACACAATTAAAACAAGCCTACTTATATTTATATGTTAATATACTGTATGTTAACTACTTATTATTATTATTATTATTATTATTATTATTATTATTATTATTTTTTTTTTGCTTTAATACTGTCACTGATGAGTGCCGCTGTTTTTCATGCCATCAGGAAGTTGTCTTATTAATCTAACTGACAGATTAAAGAGAAATCTGATTAAAGAGAAAAGCTTCATCAGGATTTTCATTCTGCTGTCATGCCTTCAGGCTGTGATCAGGAACAGGTCCAAGTGAATCTGCACTGCAGTACTCTGACCTGTACTGACCAAAGGCTGGACTCATATCCAACAACAGATCAGAGAGAGAGAGAGAGAGAGACAGACAGACAAACAGACAGACAGGCACTACACACAACCCACTGACGGGAAAAGTTTAATTTTGTCTCTTGTGTATAATAATTAACCTTCAGCATGTGGCCTAAATAGATAACATGGAGAAAAGAGATGGAAAGGAAAAACCCAGAGCAATGATGCTTTAAAACACAGGAATAAAATAAAAGGTAGATTTCTAAAGAGTGTGTGCATAAACTACAGATGTGTGTGTGTGTGTAAGGTGTGTACAGTAGTGGAGTGGAGTTTGTGAGTGTGTAACAGAGCTAAGCTGAGCTGATTACAAACCTGAGAGCACTTTGGGGTCATTTGAGTTCATCTCAGCTTGATTGTGTTAATTGTGTTGATTGTGTTACTATTTTGATTAGATTTATGTTGAGTGCATTGACCATTTTGAACACACACTCGGTGTGTGAGGATTTCCAGCTTGGGTTTGTCAGTTTGAGTTGATTTAATGTGATTTTGTCTTTTCTTTTAATTGAATCTTTGCATTTTTATGCTATTCACACTAGAAATCTTACACAATTACACACTCAGTCAAATACACACTTTATAATATAACATAGACTATGTTGCCAAAGGTTTTGGGACATCTGCCTTTACATGCACATGAATGTAATATGGAGTTGTCCCGCCCTTTGCAGCTATAACAGCTTCAAATCTTCTGGGAAGGCTTTCCACAAGGTTTAGGAGTGTGTTTATAGGAATTTTTGACCGTTCCTCTAGAAGCGCATTTGTGAGGTCAGGCACTGATGTTGGACGAGAAGGCCTGGCTCGCAGTCTCCGCTCTAATTCATCCCAAAGGTGTTCTATGGGGTTGAGGTCAGGACTCTGTGCAGGACAGTCAAGTTCCTCCACACCAAACTCACTCATCCATGTCTTTATGGAGCTTGCTTTGGTCACTGGTGTGCAGTCATGTTGGAACAGGAAGGGGTCATCCCCAAACTGTTCCCACAAAGTTGGGAGCATGAAATTGTCCAAAATGTCTTGGTATGCTGAAGCATTAAGAGTTCCTTTCACTGGAACTAAGGGGCCGAGCCCAACCCCTGATACACAACACCTGAACTCAGTGATCTGGAGGAGTGTCCCAAAACTTTTGCCAATATAGTGTATATAGAATGTCAAATAAAGGTAAACATAAATAATCATTACAGAGCTGCTACAACAACGATAACAAACTGTTTACATTTATTAGGGAAGGTGGCTGAGAGTTCGTTTTGTCCGCCATTTTGTTTCAGGCTGAGAAGCTTCAGAAAATATGACCACTTCCTGTAAGGGAGCATAGTGAGCATTGATGCTCTCTGGACTTTTGCACTCTGCAAAAGCACTCTGCACACTGCACACACACACACACACACACACACATATACGAGTCAAATCAGCCAATCAGAGAGCAGCATTCTCTCCCCAGATTTCTTACAGTCGTGCCGACAATCTAAAAAAAAACTACAAAATGTTGTAAAATGCAGAAACCTCTTCAGAGTGAATTGTGCAACAGATAAAACGAGCTGTTTGGTCACCGAAGGTTACTGTGGGTCAAGTTTATTCGTTTTTTAAATGCATTTTTAAAAAAACCCTCTCTATTGTGTACTTTATAAAGAATGAATGAATGAATGCACTCACTCTGATACCTTAAGAGCTCTTAAATAATAAATAAATACATGAATAAATAAATGAATGAATGAGTAAATAAATAAATAAACAAAATAGATAGATAGATAGATAGATAGATAGATAGATAGATAGATAATTAAATAAATAAATAAATAAATAAATAAATAAACTATTATTTCCAAATAATTCTTAGTAAGTAGTTGTTGAAAATTATTGGCACCCCTGGCTATTATCTTCATCGTTAGAAAAGTCTAACTGTTAACAAATAATTATATTTATTATATTGGGTCTAATTGAGTATAATTATTGGCACCCCTAGACATTCATATTCTTGCTCTGATTTCGTGTAAACATTGTGGTTTGTATGAATGAAATAATTAGGATAGAGCTATAATGAAGGCAGAGAGGAACAGAAGAGACGAATGCAGCTTGTTCATGTTGGAGGAGGTGACGATGGGCCATCCGGCGTGACTCATCCTCCATCATCAGATTTCCATTGTTAATCAACCAGGTGACACTTTTCACATGTTTAGTGTCGTTAGAGAGCTTTATAAGTGATTTTGGGAACAGGAAGCTAATGAGATTATAATAATTTACAAAAACAACGTGAAAGAGGAAAAAGAGACGCACTTTAATCATAATGTGAACAAGTTATTACACTGAGAATCTGATCCTAGACCGAGTGCATTAAACAATCAGAAAAGATGAATTATATAAAAAACCTGAACACCTGAAGAAAGCTGGATGTGCTGAAGTGAGTCTGCTGATGTTCCTTAACGCCCCTCATCTAATACACTATATTGGCAAAAGTTTTGGGACACTCCTCCAGATCATTGAGTTCAGGTGTTGTGTATCAGGGGTTGGGCTCGGCCCCTTAGTTCCAGTGAAAGGAACTCTTAATGCTTCAGCATACCAAGACATTTTGGACAATTTCATGCTCCCAACTTTGTGGGAACAGTTTGGGGATGACCCCTTCCTGTTCCAACATGACTGCACACCAGTGACCAAAGCAAGCTCCATAAAGACATGGATGAGTGAGTTTGGTGTGGAGGAACTTGACTGTCCTGCACAGAGTCCTGACCTCAACCCCATAGAACACCTTTGGGATGAATTAGAGCGGAGACTGCGAGCCAGGCCTTCTCGTCCAACATCAGTGCCTGACCTCACAAATGTGCTTCTAGAGGAATGGTCAAAAATTCCCATAAACACACTCCTAAACCTTGTGGAAAGCCTTCCCAGAAGAGTTGAAGCTGTTATAGCTGCAAAGGGCGGGACAACTCCATATTACATTCATGTGCATGTAAAGGCAGATGTCCCAAAACTTTTGGCAACATAGTTTACATACAGATTGTTTGTTAAAAACTTAAAATAATCCACGAGCAAGCCTACGATCCTGATTGAAGTACCGTGACAGAAAGGTGTGTGATTATCACATTTATATTACATGACAAACACATGAAATATTTGACATGTTTGGGTTTGAACGCTGAGTGATGAGGAAATTTTAACGTCACAGAAAGTCCTGACTGAGTCATGATCGTTTAGGGTCCCTATTATGTACACTACATACTGACTCACAAGCTAGAGAGCTGATTGAGAAAATTCCAAGCAGAACACACATGTTAACCAGGTCATAAAAACAGAGTTGCTAGGAAACTAAAGCGCTACCTGAATGGGATTAAATTTTCACAGAGTATTTGGAGTTATTCATGTAATCTTAAGGAGCTGCTCTGAGGGTTTATTTCTGTCAGGATCAGCCATGTTAGTGTTTTTCTCCATCCTCCTCTAGGAAAATTACAGGCTAAATAATCGAATGTTTTTCACCAAATTGTTGCTGGACCGTTTGGTTCACTTTAAACTGAAATAAGAGCCAGCATCTGTTCTCGGCTACAACACCTCTACGACCGCCTGGATGCCATGTTGTGAATGGAGCGTGACATCCTGATTCACGAAAAATAAAACCTGATAGAAACTTGCGGTGGTCATTATATTATCCAGATGAGAGTTTTATCACTGAGAAATGTAAAAACATTTATAATCTAAACCAGTCAGAAAAGGGCTTAAGAAAATAACCAGGTTAAGCATCAGCTGGGAAATGCTCAGGCTTCAGTTTAGCTAATTAGCACATAGCTAACAATTAAACAAACAGATGCATTGACAACAAATGAGACAGAATGATCTGAAATATCAACATTTATATTGCATATTTTGGCAAATTGGCAAGAAAAGTTACACAATAAATTACACAGTTACTTCACTTAGCATTTACTGCTAACCAAATTTTTTGTGGAAATGTCTCTCTAATTCTTTATGTTTGTGTCTTTATTTTACTGTATTAGCTACACCGTGCTGTTGCTAACGCGGTTTAAATGTAACGCGGTTTATTGTTAATGCAGTGTGAAACTTTTCATATAAAAACCCTGAGGGAATTGTCGAGAATTTGAATTCCAACGGCTCGCCGGGGTGACGTCATATCGACCTATCGACTTTCAACCAATCAGAAGCTTTCTACTGAACTCTGGCGCTGGACTCGGCTTTTTAAATGATTCCACCATGTAGTTTTTATTTAATCCACTTATTTACTTTAATCTTTCTTTAATTGAGGAGTTGAAACATTTAGCTCAGGCTTCTGTGAACTTGTTTGTTGTTCAGTTGTGTTTCACCAGCAGGCGGAGCTGTTGTACAGCACTCAAGTGTCGTTTGCGAATGAGTCGGCTCTGAGTCGGCTCTTTTAGGTGAACTCTGATAACCCGCATATATGAGACGCTTTCATTTCTTTTATTCTTTTATTCTTTCTTTGCATATAGTCATATATTTATACATATTTTTTACTCAACTTAAAGTCTTTAATCTGATCTGTTGATGTGTGTGAATGATGAGCCGTATATTTGACTCTCAGCTCTGTGTGAATTTTATATCTAAATGATTCCCAGTCTAAGAGGACATTAGGGATTAAACCTCATTATGAGCTGTGAATTTTTCAGCTTTATATTTATTAGTGAAATAAACTGCAATAATGAAATAAACTGCGTCCTTCTGAACACTGTGTTTCTGAGAGTTAATAATAAGATATCAGTGATGGGAGTCGATCTCAGAGGCTTCAGGTCACTGAGCATGTGTACAAATATATCACCATGTCCCATCTGCTGCTCTATGAGTGGACGGGTCTGAGGTGGACTTGATTTTAACGACATAACTACTTGTTAATGAGCCTCTCCTGTGTTGTTCAAGTGTGTGTGTGTGTGTGTGTGTGTGTGTGTGTGTGTGTGTGTGTGTGTGAATAGTCTTCTGATTTTTACAACTGCATTCTTCAGGCTTCATCTGCTGTATTGATCATTTGATGGGACTCCTGTTAGTTATGTCTCAGGAGGACACACACACACACACACACACACACACACACACAGTGTTGTTTGTCGTTGTGATGTTTGTTTGTTTGACAATAATACAGAAACAATCAAATATAGTCCTGTCATTGTCCTGAGGTTATAATATCGCTATGCTAACTCAATAGTAACTATTGTGCTGAAATGAGAGGATGCTACAGTAATGCTAGCTAGTGCTAATGCTACAGATTGTCACTAGAATTAACGTGAAATGA
>JAUCMX010000008.1:27982151-28012151 GCA_033459395.1 Hemibagrus guttatus
TAAAATATCTAATGAAAAAAATAAAAATAAAGGCGAGTTTTTGTATGACGTCATCTGAAGCTTTTATACTTTTATTGTTCATTTGGTTTCACGCCGGATAAAATCACTGTGAAAGACTCAGCGGGGGTAAAAGCGGTCAAAGGTCAACAGTGTGTGTGTGTGTGTGTGTGTGTGTGTGTTGTGTGTGTGTGTGTGTGTGTGTGTGTGTATGTGTGTGAATAGAGCAGAAAAGTATGTGTGTGTGTGTGTGTGTGTGTGTGTGTGTGTGAGTGTGTGTGTGTGTGTGTGTGTGTGTGTGTATGTGAGTGTGAGTGTACATAAACTAGATGCGCATATATCAACCTCATCATGCAGCATGAAGAGGCACGTGATTTATTTCTAAAATAGTAAGATTTCCGGTTCATACCACAGAGTCGTTAACCAGAGTCTGGATTCTGATTGGTCAGAAATTGACATTAATGAGCTCCTTCTAATACATGGTCGTTTCTATAGTAACAGCTCATTCACAGTCGTACGGCAGAGACGCTGCAGATGAACGTTAATTTGGTGAAGTTTCCTCCAGAGTGAGAAGAGTGTGTGTGTGTGTGTGGAGTCTCCAGTGTCAGTGTTGTGTATCAGTGTGTGTGTGTGTGTGTGTCTGTGTGTGTGTGTGTGTATTAGTCAGAGGTGAAGCTGGAACTTGAAGTTCTTCACATCTTCAGGACAGAGGAGTTTATACTTCTGTGTGTTTCTCATTAACATTATCATTAACAGCTGAGATTATTCTCTTATTAACTTGGAGAGAGAATAAAGAGAGGCTGCTGAGGGGATGAGTGTTTATAGCTGAAGAGAGAGAGAATAAAGAGAGACTGCTGAGGGGACGAGTGTTTATAGCTGAAGAGAGAGAGAATAAAGAGAGACTGCTGAGGGGACGAGTGTTTATAGCTGAAGAGAGAGAGAAATAAAGAGAGAGTGCTGAGGGGACGAGTGTTTATAGCTGAAGAGAGAGAGAATAAAGAGAGACTGCTGAGGGGATGAGTGTTTATAGCTGAAGAGAGAGAGAGAATAAAGAGAGACTGCTGAGGGGACGAGTGTTTATAGCTGAAGAGAGAGAGAATAAAGAGAGAGTGCTGAGGGGACGAGTGTTTATAGCTGAAGAGAGAGAGAGAATAAAGAGAGACTGCTGAGGGGACGAGTGTTTATAGCTGAAGAGAGAGAGAGAATAAAGAGAGACTGCTGAGGGGACGAGTGTTTATAGCTGAAGAGAGAGAGAGAATAAAGTGAGACTGCTGAGGGGACGAGTGTTTATAGCTGAAGAGAGAGAGAGGAATAAAGAGAGACTGCTGAGGGGACGAGTGTTTATAGCTGAAGAGAGAGAATAAAGAGAGACTGCTGAGGGGACGAGTGTTTATAGCTGAAGAGAGAGAGAATAAAGAGAGACTGCTGAGGGGACGAGTGTTTATAGCTGAAGAGAGAGAGAATAAAGTGAGACTGCTGAGGGGACGAGTGTTTATAGCTGAAGAGAGAGAGAAAAAAATAAAGAGAGACTGCTGAGGGGACGAGTGTTTATAGCTGAAGAGAGAGAGAATAAAGAGAGACTGCTGAGGGGACGAGTGTTTATAGCTGAAGAGAGAGAGAGAATAAAGTGAGACTGCTGAGGGGACGAGTGTTTATAGCTGTTACAACACAAAATACAAAAAGAAATCACCTGGACAACCTTAAATAACTGTTTTTACGAAATGTACCTTTAACTTCTTCATAATTTCAAACAAAAAATAGATATAAAAATGCAGAAGTAAAGGACTTTTAAAAAAAAAAAAAAAAGAGAACAATAAAATGACAGGAAAGAGAACAATAATACTACGAAAGGATTTTAGAACAGAACAAAAATGGAAAGCGTCAGAACGAGATAAAACAGCTAAGCTTATTTTATGCTAATGACCTTTGTTTTGATGTCTCATTACTGCAACCTGTTTCTGTTCATACTAAAGTCTTTTCTCTCTCTCTCTCTCTCTCTCTCTCTCTCTCTCTCTGAGTGCTAATCTTCCTTCTACGAGCTCTTGAGGTGGACGCTCCAGCGTGGCCGTGTCTCTCTCCGTCTCTTGGCTCGTCTTTTCGAGATGCGAGCGCAATCACGCGGGCGTCCAGCGCCATCATCGAGGATGATTACGACGACCTCGACAGCCGCTAATGATGGAGGACAGAATAATTGTGAATACAATGCGAGCGGAGGCTGAATCGTGTTATTGAAATTCAACCCCGAAGATCTGCGAGTCGGAGGACGGCCATGATGACTCGCATCTCATCAATATCAGCGCTCCCTTGTCTTTCACACGCTCAAGCGCTGAGACTCTGCTACCAACAAAGCCTGGATTTCACACAACACTGGAGCTGTTAGCCGGATGGAAACGTAGCTAGAGGTGAATGTGTTAGCTAGCTAACTGTCACGTGTGCTTGAGTAGAAGCTGAGTTCATCCTGAAGAGAAGGAATATTTCACCTGTGGGGTAAAACGCAGAATATTTTCACAGAGCATTTGTCAATCATGGAAAAACAAGAGATTAATAATGTGAGGAGAAGGGAAAGGGGGCGGGTCATCCAGAGCAGTTAATATCAGAGAGTTCAAAACTACAGATCTGTCAATCAGACTCTCTCACGCCATCCTACCTGAGGAAAAATCCTCAGCATGTCTATAAGCTCGAAGTTTCAGATTCTTGAGTGTTTTTGTGATTCAGTCCTTTCAGCTTTTCCAAGGTCATGTCCAACTCCTCAGTGCTTCCTGGACAATTGCATGGGCGAATGCGCGCAGACTCATTTCTATTATCTTCAGTTCAATTCGGTGGTAAAATTTTGAGGCGCTACAGTTTGACGAGGAACTCAGTGACACAATACACACAGAGCTGTGTACAATACACAAGGTCATCACGGTCCATTAGTTTATTGACAAACAACCTTTTAAAAGCGAGTCGACTCAAACCACACGGAAATCAGACTGCAGTCTAATCTGAACAGTTCTACTTACGCTTTCTGGAGCGTGGAGTCAGACCTAAACTATCTACATGGACAAATATTTCTATATCTAAGTAGAAGACATTTACACAGGGCCATTTTAAGGGCTGATTTATGTCTCTGTGTACATGAGTGTGTCCTCTAGGAGGCGCTGTGACAGGAAACACACCAGAATTAAAGAGTGGAGAGGAATCAAAGCCCTTTAACTCGTCTCTACTTATTCTCTTGAAGAGCGGGGAAATTAACTGTCTCAGTGGGGTATTTATAGAAACTGCACCGTCTCAGTGGGGTATTTATAGAAACTGCACCGTCTCAGTGGGTATTTATAGAAACTGAATCATCTCAGTGGGGTATTTATAGAAACTGAATCATCTCAGTGGGGTATTTATAGAAACTGAATCATCTCAGTGGGGTATTTATAGAAACTGAATCATCTCAGTGGGGTATTTATAGAAATCAGACCCTCTCAGTGGGGTATTTATAGAAACTGCACCGTCTCAGTGGGGTATTTATAGAAACTGAATCATCTCAGTGGGGTATTTATAGAAACTGAATCATCTCAGTGGGGTATTTATAGAAATCAGACCCTCTCAGTGGGGTATTTATAAAAACTGGACTGTCTCAGTGGGGTATTTATGGAAATTGGACTGTCTTAGTGGGACATTTATGGAAACTGGCCTGTCTTAGTGGGGTATTTATGGAAACTGGACCATCTCTGAGGGGTTATAAAGAACTGCAGCTGTTCCAGGTAAACATTAGACAGTTTTATCCTTTCTCTGATTCATGTTTTCATTCATTTTAATTCTTCTTCTTCTTCTTTCGGCTTTTCCCTTCAGGGGTCGCCACAGCGAATCATCTCTCTCCACCTATCCCTATCTTCTGCATCCCCAACCCTTGCACCCACTAGCTTCATATCCTCATTTATTACATCCATATACCTCCTCTTTGGCCTTCCTCTTTGCCTCCTGCCTGGCAGCCCCATGTCCAACATTCTCCTACCAATATACTCACTGTCCCTCCTCTGAACATGTCCAAACCATCTTAATCTGGCCTCCCTAACTTTGTCCCCCAAACGTCCAACATGAGCTGTGCCTCTGATGTACTCATTCCTAATCCTGTCCAATCTTGTCACTCCCAAAGAGAACCTCAACATCTTCAGCTCTGCTACCTCGAGCTCTGACTCCTGTCTCTTCCTCAGTGACACTGTCTCTAAACCATACAGCATGGCCGCTCTCACCACTGTCCTGTACACCTTCCCCTTGATTCTCGCTGATATTTTCTGATCACACAGAACTCCCGACACCTTTCTCCACCCATTCCAACCTGCCTGCACTCGCTTCTTTACCTCTTTCCCACACTCTCCATTACTCTGGACTGTTGACCCCAAGTACTTAAACTCCTGTACCTTCTTCACCTCTTCACCCTGTAACCTTACTGTTCCACTTCCCTCCCTTTCATTCACACACATGTACTCAGTCTTACTACGACTGACCTTCATTCCTCTTCTCTCCAGCGCAAACCTCCACCTCTCCAGGTTTTCCTCCACCTGCTCCCTGCTCTCACTACAGATCACAATGTCATCTGCAAACATCATTGTCCAAGGAGACTCCTGTCTGACCTCCTCTGACAACTGGTCCATCACTATAGCAAACAGGAAGGGGCTCAGAGCCGATCCCTGATGCAGTCCCACCTCCACATTGAACTCCTCTGTCTGACCTACAGCACACCTCACCACTGTCCTGCTCCTCTCATACATGTCCTGCACCACTCTGACATACTTCTCCGCTACTCCTGACTTCCTCATACAGTACCACAGCTCTTCTCTTGGCACCCTGTCATACGCTTTCTCCAAGTCTACAAACACACAGTGCAACTCCTTCTGACCATCCCTATACTTCTCCATCAAAATCCTCAGAGCAAAAATTGCATCCGTTGTGCTCTTTCTGGGCATGAAGCCATACTGCTGCTCACAAATGTCCACTACCTTCCTTAACCTAGCTTCCACTACTCTTTCCCATACCTTCATTGTATGGCTCATCAACTTTATCCCCCTATAGTTACTGCAACTCTGCACGTCACCCTTATTCTTAAAGATCAGCACTAACACACTTCTTCTCCATTCCTCAGGCATCCTCTCACTCTCTAAAACCCTGTTGAACAAATTAGCTAAAAATTCCACTGCTGCTTCTCCCAGACACTTCCAGACCTCCACCGGAATGTCATCAGGACCAACTGCCTTCCCACTTTTCATCCTCTTCAAAGCCTTCCTGACTTCATCCTTTCTAATCTTATCTACTTCCTGTTCCACAGAGTTCACCCCTTCTACTCTTTTTTCCCTCTCATTTTCCTCATTCATCAGCTCCTCAAAGTACTCCTTCCATCTCCTCTGTACACTCTCCTCACTTGTGAGCACCCTTCCATCTCTATCCTTAATAACTCTAACTTGCTGCACATCCTTCCCATCTCGATCCCTCTGCCTAGCTAACCTGTACAAGTCCTTCTCTCCTTCTCTAGTGTCTAACCTAGTGTACAACTCTTCATATGCCTTCTGCTTGGCCTTAGACACCTCCCTCTTCACTCTGCACTGTAACTCCTTGTATTCCTGTCTATTCTCTTCAGTCCTGTCCATGTCCCACTTCTTCTTGGCTAACCTCTTCCTCTGGATACTATCCTGAACTTCCTCATTCCACCACCAAGTCTCCTTATCTTCTTTCCTCCTTCCAGATGACACACCCAGCACCTTTCTCCCTGTCTCCCTGATCACTTCTGCTGTAGTTTCCCAGTCATCTGGCAGCACTACCTGACCACCCAGAGCCTGCCTCAACTTCTGTCTAAATTCCTCACAACATTCCTCCTTTTTCAGCTTCCACCACTTGGTTTTCTTCTCTATCTCTATCTTTGACCTCTTCGTCCATCAAAGTCATCCTACACACCACCATCCTATGCTGTCTGGCTACACTCTCTCCCACTACCACTTTACAGTCACTAATCTCTTTCAGATTGCCTCTTCTACATAGAATGTAGTCTACCTGTGTGCTCCTACCTCCACTCTTGTAAGTCACTCTATGCTCCTCCCTCTTCTGAAAATAAGTGTTAACCACACCCATGTCCATCCTCTTAGCAAAGTCCACTACCATCTGTCCTTCCAGGTTCCTTTCCTTAACTCCAAACTTGCCCATCACCTCCTCATCACCTGTGTTCCCCTCGCCAACATGTCCATTAAAATCCGCTCCTATCACCACTCTCTCACCCGTGGGAATACTCTCCATCACCTCATCTAATTCACTCCAGAATCTCTCTTTCTCCTCTAACTCACAACCTACCTGTGGGGCATAACCACTAACAACATTCAACATCACCCCTTCAATCTCTAACTTCAGACTCATCACCCTGTCTGACACTCTCTTCACCTCCAGAACATTCCTCACAAACTCCTCCTTCAGGACCACACCTACCCCATTTCTCTTACTATCCACACCATAATAAAACAGCTTGAATCCTGCTCCTATACTACGAGCCTTGCTACCCTTCCACCTGGTCTCCTGTACACACAGTATATCCACCTTCCTTCTCTCCATCACATCAGCCAGCTCTCTACCTTTCCCTGTCATAGTACCAACATTCAGAGTTCCTATTCTCAGTCCTACACTCTTACCTTTCCTCTTCTCTCTCTGTCTGCGCACTCTCCTCCCTCCTCTACTTCTTCGACCAACAGTAGCCCAATTTCCACCGGCGCCCTGTAGGTCAACGGCGCCGATGGCGGTCGTTGTTAACCCGGGCCTCGACCGATCCGGTATGAAATTCGTACTGACGATTCGCATGGTTAAATTTGGCAATGTTTTACGCCGGATGCCCTTCCTGACGCAACCCTCTCTATTTATCCGGGCTTGGGACCGGCACAGAAGTCACTGGACTGTGACCCCCATGGCTAGATTTTTCATTCATTTTAATAATGAATAAAATTTAACATTACAGTGTCACAGCAGTCATGGAGTTGGACATCTCTCTATGGCTAGCGAGCTAATTAAAGAAGCTGAAGCTAATATTTGTGTGTTATCGGATTAGTCCACTCCATGTTTTATCACAAGCTGTGAAATACGATTCAATAACCAGCTGAAATTCCATCAGTAATACAGACTCTAATGAACCAAATCATCACAAACCTGACAGATTTCAGAGCTTTTCAATTATTTTTATGTATCTTTTATTGAAATATAGAAATTTAATGGATTTTATGTAACAAACAGATTACTTTTTTGTCACTCAGACACACAGAGCAAACTGACAGAGGAGGGAGAGTCGTTTCCACTGACATTCTACAGACAGCAGGAAGAAGACACAAAACTGCCTCGGACGGGTGTTTAGGTAAAATGGATTGCTTCTGAGAGATATTTTGGAGAATAGGGAAGACTTAGTGGGGTATTTATGGAAACTGGACCATTTCAGTGGGGTATTTATGGAAACTGCACCATTTCAGTGGGGTATTTATGGAAACTGGACCACCACAGTGGGGTATTTGTGGAAACTGGACTGTCTTAGTGGGGTATTTATGGAAAGTGGACCATCTCAGTGGGGTATTTATGGAAAGTGGACCATCTCAGTGGGGTATTTATGGAAAGTGGACCATATCAATGGGGTATTTATGGTACCTTGACTATCTCTGAAAGGTCTCTAGGGGATGTGGACTGTCTCAGTGGGGTATATATGGAAATTAGAACATATCTGAAGTGGGTTACAGGGACATGGACTGTCTCAGTGCGGTATTTATACTGGACCGTCTATGTGGAGAATTTAGGGGAATGGGATGGTCATCTATATGATTGTTAATACTGGGATATTTATGGGAATAATCCATTGTTTACGAGACATTTATGAACATAATTGTGCATCTGAGGGGTTTTTTAGGGAAACAGACCTGTTTATAAGGGGGTATTTTGGGAAGTGGAACTGTCTCTCAGGGGTATTTAGATAAATAGGACATGAAGTACAGAGTATTTTGGACAATAGAACATATTTCCAGAGGCTGATTATGGGAATCGGAGTGTTTCTGATGGGGTATTTAGTTATATTGGACTCTTTATGCTGGGGTATTAACTGGGTTCTACTTGAGCCACAGATAAAAACGCTCCTGACTTTCAGCCTTGATCTGTAGAGCGATAATAAAATCAATAAAATGATTACAAACCTTTTCACACAAGTGAGTGCTTTTTACACGTACCAGAAAACATCCAAGCATAAAGAAATCATTGTGTATCAGAAAATTAAAAAGCTGCAGTAGAGCTGAACTATTTGAGCGCTGACTTGAGGAATAATAAAGATAAATTTCGTATGATTTCTGACAGAACGTTGCCTTGAGCGTGCTGAATAACAGCAAGACTGCAAATCAACAACCTTCACAATGTTCATCTTAGGGCACATGTCAGATGAGGAATGAAACCGTACTCAGTGTCATGTGATTGGTCTGTTAGATGATGTCTGAGTAAACCTCCTGGTCAATTTCTCTTTATATGCACTGAGCTCTGAGATATGGACGCTATCACGTCCGGGCGCCCTCACCCTATGCGGGGCTCGAACCCGGACCTCCGTGGTGCTGCACGCACATGCCTGCACGCCGTGGAAGATAGACCCATACGCGAGATTCAGCGAAGCGCTGCTTTATTCACATACACACAATACAGGGGGAAGACGAACCTAACTCTAAGACTTGACACTAATAAAACAAAACCTCACAGACAGGACCTGGAACATGGAACAATGACCGACAAAGACAGATACAAAAGGATCCCTAAACATTAGGGCTAATTGGATACAGGTGACACAATCAGGAATGAGAACAATGGGCAGGGAAACACACAGACTCTCCAGGCCTGGCAGGGAACTGTCCAGCTGTTCGTGACAGACGCTGCTTCTACACTCCAGAGTCAACATGGGATTATACATCATTATTAACACAGAGAGTGGGATTATACATCATTATATACACAGAGAGTGGGATTATAAATCATTATAAACACTGAGAGTGGGATTATAAATCATTATTAACACAGAGAGTGGGATTATACATCATTATATACACAGAGAGTGGGATTATAAATCATTATAAACACTGAGAGTGGGATTATAAATCATTATAAACACTGAGAGTGGGATTATAAATCATTATAAACACTGAGAGTGGGATTATAAATCATTATAAACACTGAGAGTGGGATTATAAATCATTATAAACACAGAGAGTGGGATTATAAATCATTATAAACACTGAGAGTGGGATTATAAATCATTATAAACACTGAGAGTGGGATTATAAATCATTATAAACACTGAGAGTGGGATTATAAATCATTATAAACACAGAGAGTGGGATTATAAATCATTATAAACACAGAGAGTGGGATTATAAATCATTATAAACACTGAGAGTGGGATTATAAATCATTATAAACACTGAGAGTGGGATTATAAATCATTATAAACACAGAGAGTGGGATTATAAATCATTATAAACACAGAGAGTGGGATTATAAATCATTATAAACACTGAGAGTGGGATTATAAATCATTATAAACACTGAGAGTGGGATTATAAATCATTATATACACTGAGAGTGGGATTATAAATCATTATAAACACAGAGAGTGGGATTATAAATCATTATAAACACTGAGAGTGGGATTATAAATCATTATATACACTGAGAGTGGGATTATAAATCATTATAAACACAGAGAGTGGGATTATAAATCATTATAAACACTGAGAGTGGGATTATAAATCATTATAAACACTGAGAGTGGGATTATAAATCATTATAAACACTGAGAGTGGGATTATAAATCATTATAAACACAGAGAGTGGGATTATAAATCATTATAAACACGAGAGTGGGATTATAAATCATTATAAACACGAGAGTGGGATTATAAATCATTATAAACACTGAGAGTGGGATTATAAATCATTATAAACACTGAGAGTGGGATTATAAATCATTATAAACACTGAGAGTGGGATTATAAATCATTATAAACACTGAGAGTGGGATTATAAATCATTATAAACACGAGAGTGGGATTATAAATCATTATAAACACTGAGAGTGGGATTATAAATCATTATAAACACTGAGAGTGGGATTATAAATCATTATAAACACTGAGAGTGGGATTATAAATCATTATAAACACTGAGAGTGGGATTATAAATCATTATAAACACTGAGAGTGGGATTATAAATCATTATAAACACTGAGAGTGGGATTATAAATCATTATAAACACAGAGAGTGGGATTATAAATCATTATAAACACTGAGAGTGGGATTATAAATCATTATAAACACTGAGAGTGGGATTATAAATCATTATAAACACTGAGAGTGGGATTATAAATCATTATAAACACTGAGAGTGGGATTATAAATCATTATAAACACTGAGAGTGGGATTATAAATCATTATAAACACTGAGAGTGGGATTATAAATCATTATAAACACTGAGAGTGGGATTATAAATCATTATAAACACAGAGAGTGGGATTATAAATCATTATAAACACTGAGAGTGGGATTATAAATCATTATAAACACTGAGAGTGGGATTATAAATCATTATAAACACTGAGAGTGGGATTATAAATCATTATAAACACTGAGAGTGGGATTATAAATCATTATAAACACTGAGAGTGGGATTATAAATCATTAAAACTGAGATGGGATTATAAATCATTATAAACACGAGAGTGGGATTATAAATCATTATAAACACGAGAGTGGGATTATAAATATTATAAACACGAGAGTGGGATTATAAATATTATAAACACGAGAGTGGGATTATACATCTGAGAGTGGGATTATAAATCATTATAAACACTGAGAGTGGGATTATAAATCATTATAAACACAGAGAGTGGGATTATAAATCATTATAGACACAGAGAGTGGGATTATAAATCATTATCAACACATATAATCCCACTCTCAGTGTTGATAATGATATATAATCCCACTCTCTGTGTTTATAATGATTTATAATCCCATTCTCAGTGTTTATAGTGATTATAATCCACTCTCAGTGTTTATAATGATTTATAATCCCACTCTCAGTGTATATAATGATTTATAATCCCACTCTCTGTGTTTATAATGATAGAGAGTGGGATTATAAATCATTATAAACAGAGAGAGGGATTATAAATCATTATAAACACTGAGAGTGGGATTATAAATCATTACAAACACTGAGGAGGGATTATAAATCATTATAAACACTGAGAGTGGGATTATAAATCATTACAAACACTGAGGGAGGGATTATAAATCACTATAAACACTGAGAGTGGGATTATAAATCATTATAACACTGAGAGTGGGATTATAAATCATTATAAACACTGAGAGTGGGATTATAAATCATTATAAACACAGAGAGTGGGATTATAAATCATTATAAACACGAGAGTGGGATTATAAATCATTATAAACACTGAGAGTGGGATTATAAATCATTATAAACACTGAGAGTGGGATTATAAATCATTATAAACACTGAGAGTGGGATTATAAATCATTATAAACACTGAGAGTGGGATTATAAATCATTATAAACACTGAGAGTGGGATTATAAATCATTATAAACACTGAGAGTGGGATTATAAATCATTATAAACACGAGAGTGGGATTATAAATCATTATAAACACGAGAGTGGGATTATAAATCATTATAAACACAGAGAGTGGGATTATAAATCATTATAAACACAGAGAGTGGGATTATAAATCATTATAAACACGAGAGTGGGATTATAAATCATTATAAACACTGAGAGTGGGATTATAAATCATTATAAACAGAGAGTGGGATTATAAATCATTATAAACACAGAGAGTGGGATTATAAATCATTATAAACACTAATGGATTATAAATATTATAAACCTGGATGGATTATAATCATTCTAGTGGTTATAATATTATAAACACTAGTGTTTAAATATTATAAACCTGGATGGGATTATAAATCTTATAAAAAGAGAGTGGGATTATAAATCATTATAAACAGAGAGGGGATTATAAATCATTATAAACACTGAGAGTGGGATTATAAATCATTAAAACACTGAGGGGGATTATAAATCATTATAAACACGAGAGTGGATTATAAATCATTAAAACACGAGGGGGATTATAAATCATTATAAACACTGAGAGTGGGATTATAAATCATTATAAACACTGAGAGTGGATTATAAATCATTATAAACACGAGAGTGGGATTATAATCATTATAAACACAGAGAGTGGGATTATAAATCATTATAAACACTGAGAGTGGGATTATAAATCATTATAAACACGAGAGTGGGATTATAATCATTATAAACACGAGAGTGGGATTATAAATCATTATAAACACTGAGAGTGGGATTATAAATCATTATAACACGAGAGTGGGATTATAAATCATTATAAACACGAGAGTGGGATTATAAATCATTATAAACACTGAGAGTGGGATTATAAATCATTATAAACACGAGAGTGGGATTATAAATCATTATAAACACGAGAGTGGGATTATAAATCATTATAAACACTGAGAGTGGGATTATAAATCATTATAAACACAGAGAGTGGGATTATAATCATTATAAACACGAGAGTGGATTATAAATCATTATAAACACTGAGAGTGGGATTATAAATCATTATAAACACTGAGGTGGGATTATAAATCATTATAAACACAGAGAGTGGATTATAAATCATTATAAACACAGAGAGTGGATTATAAATCATTATAACACGGAGTGGGATTATAAATCATTATAAACACTGAGAGTGGGATTATAAATCATTATAAACACGAGAGTGGATATAAATCATTATAAACACGAGAGTGGGATTATAAATCATTATAAACACTGGAGTGGGATTATAAATCATTATAAACACTGAGAGTGGGATTATAAATCATTATACACGAGAGTGGGATTATAAATCATTATAAACACAGAGAGTGGGATTATAAATCATTATAAACACTGAGAGTGGGATTATAAATATTATTACACTGAGAGTGGGATTATACATTATAAACACAGAGAGTGGGATTATAAATCATTATAAACACTGAGAGTGGGATTATAAATCATTATAAACACTGAGAGTGGGATTATAAATCATTATAAACACAGAGAGTGGGATTATAAATCATTATAGACACAGAGAGTGGGATTATAAATCATTATCAACACATATAATCCCACTCTCAGTGTTGATAATGATATATAATCCCACTCTCTGTGTTTATAATGATTTATAAATCCCATTCTCAGTGTTTATAGTGATTTATAATCCCACTCTCAGTGTTTATAATGATTTATAATCCCACTCTCAGTGTATATAATGATTTATAATCCCACTCTCTGTGTTTATAATGATAGAGAGTGGGATTATAAATCATTATAAACAGAGAGAGGGATTATAAATCATTATAAACACTGAGAGGTGGGATTATAAATCATTACAAACACTGAGGGAGGGATTATAAATCATTATAAACACTGAGAGTGGGATTATAAATCATTACAAACACTGAGGGAGGGATTATAAATCACTATAAACACTGAGAGTGGGATTATAAATCATTATAAACACTGAGAGTGGGATTATAAATCATTATAAACACTGAGAGTGGGATTATAAATCATTATAAACACAGAGATGGATATATCATTATGTGGATTATAAATCATTATAAACACTGAGAGTGGGATTATAAATCATTATAAACACTGAGAGTGGGATTATAAATCATTATAAACACTGAGAGTGGGATTATAAATCATTATAAACACTGAGAGTGGGATTATAAATCATTATAAACACTGAGAGTGGGATTATAAATCATTATAAACACTGAGAGTGGGATTATAAATCATTATAAACACTGAGAGTGGGATTATAAATCATTATAAACACAGAGAGTGGGATTATAAATCATTATAAACACAGAGAGTGGGATTATAAATCATTATAAACACTGAGAGTGGGATTATAAATCATTATAAACACAGAGAGTGGGATTATACATCATTATAAACACAGAGAGTGGGATTATAAATCATTATAAACACTGAGAGTGGGATTATAAATCATTATAAACACTGAGAGTGGGATTATAAATCATTATAGACACAGAGAGTGGGATTATAAATCATTATCAACACATATAATCCCACTCTCAGTGTTGATAATGATATATAATCCCACTCTCTTTTATAAACACGAGAGTGGGATTATAAATCTATATACACTGAGAGTGGGATTATAAATCATTATAAACACTGAGAGTGGGATTATAAATCATTATAACACAGAGAGTGGGATTATAATCATTTATAATCCCACTCTCGTGTTTATAATGATAGAGAGTGGGATTATAAATCATTATAAAACAGAGAGAGGGATTATAAATCATTATAAACACTGAGAGTGGGATTATAAATCATTACAAACACTGAGGGAGGGATTATAAATCATTATAAACACTGAGAGTGGGATTATAAATCATTACAAACACTGAGGGAGGGATTATAAATCACTATAAACACTGAGAGTGGGATTATAAATCATTATAAACACTGAGAGTGGGATTATAAATCATTATAAACACTGAGAGTGGGATTATAAATCATTATAAACACAGAGAGTGGGATTATAAATCATTATAAACACTGAGAGTGGGATTATAAATCATTATAAACACTGAGAGTGGGATTATAAATCATTATAAACACTGAGAGTGGGATTATAAATCATTATAAACACTGAGAGTGGGATTATAAATCATTATAAACACTGAGAGTGGGATTATAAATCATTATAAACACTGAGAGTGGGATTATAAATCATTATAAACACTGAGAGTGGGATTATAAATCATTATAAACACAGAGAGTGGGATTATAAATCATTATAAACACAGAGAGTGGGATTATAAATCATTATAAACACTGAGAGTGGGATTATAAATCATTATAAACACAGAGAGTGGGATTATACATCATTATAAACACAGAGAGTGGGATTATAAATCATTATAGCAACCAACATGAACAGAACAAAATATTCTGTGACTTTATTCATCGGTGAATAAAAAGCTTCACCAAAATCAAGCATTTTTAAACAATCAATCAAAAAATCTTTGAAATCCTGAGGGGACGGGATCATACATCATCGTTTCCATAGTAACCGCTCACTCACAGGGAATGATTTTGACAGGTGATGTAGTAGTAGTTGTTGTAGATCTGATGTTTTCTTAAAGAACATGTTTAATAAATGTTTATGGAAGGAGTCTCCAGTGTCAGTGGCAACTTTTTTAAGCGAGCGGTGTACACGTCTGGTGTCTCCTCAGTCTGCTCTGATGTTCAGCATCTCAAACAGACTCGTTGATGTATTTTCCGACTCTCTGTGACACGCTGATGTTTGTTAACACACAGAAAAAAGACACAAAGAAACAGACATCGCACAAATTCCAGTTATCGACAGCTAGCCAACTTCAACCATTAACAAACACCCGCTCATGGATAACTGACCTCCATCGCATCAGCTATGCTAATTACTGAATTCAATACACACACACAAACACACACACACACAAACACACACACACCAAAAAGTGCTGAGTCGTCCAGGATTTTTACTATTTTAGATTTTTACTGTTCAGTTTATATCTCAACTGAAACAGAACATAAATAAAGGACAAGGATAACACACACACACACTTTATCCAAGAGCACTCAACCCACCCCCAGTCGTTTGTCTTCACACACACACACACACACACACACACACAGAGTGATTGCGGTCGACGCAGAGAATCTCGAGGAGGATTGAAGAGGAGTTGAAAAGCTTTTACTCTCTTGTATAGCCTCGTCTCACACACTCGGTGTAAAAATATGCTCGGGCTGTGAGTCAGATGAGATTTTACTCCTTGATCAATACATAAATCTTTAAAATAGCGAAGATAAATAGCGTTGTTTATTAGCACGAACACAGTGATCTAAATCTGTGTTTAGAATACTTTTCACTTCATGTTGTTTTGATGTTTCAAAGATAATTATATCATATCATATACTAATACAGAATAATTGATCTAATATATCATCATGTGAAACATTAGTACATCAGTGTAGTGTAGTAACCCAGTATCAGTGTCTCTCATCCCATAACATTACTATAGCCTTAGTGTTCATTCATCCCTACTCTAATTTCAGTCTAACATACACTCTATTGGCAAAAGTTTTGGGACGTCTACCTTTACATGCACATGAAATTTAATGACATCCCATTCTTAATCTGTAGGGTTTAACATGGAGTTGTCCCGCCCTTTACAGCTGTAACAGCTTCAACTCTTCTGGGAAGGCTTTCCACAAGGTTTAGGAGTGTGTTTATGGGAATTTTTGACCGTTCCTCTAGAAGCGCATTTGTGAGGTCAGGCACTGATGTTGGACGAGAAGGCCTGGCTCGCAGTCTCCGCTCTAATTCATGATATTAATACAGTACACACTTGGTGCATAAATACTACATTTTAAAAGCAATATATTCTGTAGAATTAGTGTAGCAGTAAGTATACTATCAGTTTAGCACATAGTATAGCAATGCTACATTAGTATAGTGCTAATAAAGTTCATATTCTCAATCAGTTTTCTAAATAACTCAAACAATTCTAACTAACTACTGTATTCCAGCACTTTATTGCTATATTATTGCTATAGTACAAATTTTAGCATTAGCATACATACTGTATTGTAAGTATAATATAGAGAATACTACAGGGTTAGTATAGCAATAGTATATTAGTATAATCACTATCAGAATCAGTATAGTACATATTAAATTATTTAGAATTAGCATACTAAGATTTAAAATGTGTGACAGGAAATACTAGTGATAGCATTAATAGCATTAGTGTTGTAACATTGTTAGCTTATTAGCGTAGAGCACACACACTAGAGCTTCCATACTGTATAGTATTTTAGTATGAGTATAACCCACAACATATGGTTAGTGTAGTGCAGTATATTAGTGTAGTACTCCGAAGGTACAGCACATTATATCCTTCAGTGTAGCGCTAGTATAGTGTCAGTGTGTCAGCGTGCTAACTGAAGTGTGTTTAGGTTATAAAGTCTAACACAGATAAAACTTTGCTGTGATTTTGAAATGTTTCTCAGCTGCGTCATATATCAGAATGATGAGAATATTTAATACACTGATGTTTTGTTAGCGTTACACTACACTGCTTTAAAAAGCACTGATACTCTGCGCTAACGTCTTGGACTTTGGTTATTATGCCGAGAAACGATCCTAAAGTTTCGGGTCTCTTGGTAAACTTCATCCGTCTCTGTTGCCAGTACTCCACATTACAGCTCCATTTTCTAAAAAGCTCTAGGACGGTGAGTTATTATAGAGCTGAAATACACAGAGAAGTGTTTCGCTTGGTTCCATTAGCGTGATTGATGGCATGCTGTTTGATGTGAAGCCCGACAGGAAGGATGATGTTAGCCAAATTTTCGGAGTTAATATAATGTTCTGTTTTCTCCAGTCGAGTCTCCAAGCTGAGAGTGTTTACGTACCAGGAGCTGGATGGGAATCAATCTCGGGTTATGATGTCATAGTTATTATCTGGCACTGTATGCATAATTATAGGCAGTGTATAAGCATTAAACAGAGTTTATGGACATTTTTTATATATAAAATAATAATAATAATAATAATAATACTAGATATAAACATTCTATTTGGAAGATACAAATTCTCAAATATCAGAAAACTCCTGAAGAACTGTTTTAGGTGTCTATCAGCTGCCCAGAAAGTGAGTTGGATCAGAAACAAAACTCTTAACAATTTGTTATTTTTTTTAAACTATGTGTGTTTTAATATGTGACATTTTGAGGATTTAAACTTCTTCTTCTTCTTTGGGCTTTTCCCTTCAGGGGTCTCCACAGCGAATCATCTCTCTCCACCTATCCCTATCTTCTGCATCCTCAACACTTGCACCCACTAGCTTCATATCCTCATTAATTCCATCCATATACCTCCTCTTTGGCCTTCCTCTTTGCCTCCTGCCTGGCAGCCCCCATGTCCAACATTCTCCTACCAATATACTCACTCTCCCTCCTCTGAACATGTCCAAACCATCTTAATCTGACCTCCCTAACTTTGTCCCCCAAACGTCCAACATGAGCTGTCCCTCTGATGTACTCGTTCCTAATCCTGTCCAATCTTGTCACTCCCAAAGAGAACCTCAACATCTTCAGCTCTGCTACCTCTACCTGCTCTGTCTTAAAAAAACTCCTGTCTCTTCCTCAGTGACACTGTCTCTAAACCATACAGCATGGCCGGTCTCACCACTGTCCTGTACACCTTCCCCTTGATTCTCGCTGATATTTTCCTATCACATTTTGAGGATTTAACCTAATTTATTTTATTTATTTTTTATATATTTTATGATTTATTGCTCTAGATTTGTCCCTGCATCACACACCTGTTGAAGTAGTGACTCATTGTGACCACACACAGGTGTGTGTGTGTGCGCGCGCACGTGTGTTTGTGTGTGTGTGTGTGTGTGTGTGTGTGTGTGTGTGTGTGTGTGTGTGTGTGTGTTAGAGGTCAGTGTGAGCAGAATCTCAGACGCCTTTGTTGTTTAGGATGAAAAGCTTCACACAGCTGTACAACTTCTGAACCCCCCCCCCCCCCACACACACACACACACACACACACACACACACACACACACACTTCTTTTCATCATTTCCACTCAATTTGTGTGGAGTGGTGTTTTAAAGAAATTGAAATGGATCAGAGATACGGGACAGAGAGACACTGAGGAACACAAAAACACAAAAACTCAAAAACATGGACAACTAAAAACCAAATACTGAAATACTGAAACTCTGTTACTGTGAAACACTGAAACACTCACACACATAAAACACTGAAAGAGTGACATACTGAACAGCTGAAATGCTGAAACACTGAAACTGTAAAATATTCTGAAACACTGAGACTGTAAAATATACTGAAACACTGAAACTGTAAAACATTCTGAAACACTGAAACAGTAAAACATTCTGAAACACTGAAACTGTAAAACATACTGAAACACTGAAACTGGAAAACATACTGAAACACTGAAACAGTAAAACATTCTGAAACACTGAGACTGTAAAATATACTGAAACACTGAAACTGTAAAATATACTGAAACACTGAAACTGTATAATATACTGAAACACTGAAACTGTAAAATATACTGAAACACTGAGACTGTAAAACATTCTGAAACATGAAACTGTAAAACATTCTGAAACATGAAACTGTAAAACATACTGAAACACTGAAACTGTAAAACATACTGAAACACTGAAACAGTAAAACATTCTGAAACACTGAGACTGTAAAACATACTGAAACACTGAAACTGGAAAACATACTGAAACACTGAAACAGTAAAACATTCTGAAACACTGAGACTGTAAAATATACTGAAACACTGAAACTGTAAAATATACTGAAACACTGAAACTGTATAATATACTGAAACACTGAAACTGTAAAATATACTGAAACACTGAGACTGTAAAACATTCTGAAACATGAAACTGTAAAACATTCTGAAACATGAAACTGTAAAACATACTGAAACACTGAAACTGTATAATATACTGAAACACTGAGACTGTAAAATATACTGGAACACTGGAACTGTAAAACATACTGAAATACTGAAACTGTAAAACATTCTGAAACACTGAAACTGTAAAACATACTGAAACACTGAAACTGTAAAACATTCTGAAACACTGAAACTGTAAAACATTCTGAAACACTGAAACTGTAAAACATACTGAAACACTGAAACTGTAAAATATACTGAAACACTGAAACTGTAAAACATTCTGAAACACTGAACTGTAAAACATTCTGAAACACTGAAACTGTAAAACATACTGAAACACTGAAACTGTAAAACATTCTGAAACACTGAAACTGTAGAACATACTGAAACACTGAAACTGTAAAACATACTGAAACACTGAAACTGTATAATATACTGAAACACTGAAACTGTAAAACATACTGAAACACTGAAACTGTAAAACAGTCTGAAACACTGAAACTGTAAAACATACTGAAACACTGAAACTGTAAAACAGTCTGAAACACTGAAACTGTAAAACATACTGAAACACTGAAACTGTAAAACATTCTGAAACACTGAAACTGTAAAACATACTGAAACACTGAGACTGTAAAATATACTGAAACACTGAAACTGTAAAACAGTCTGAAACACTGAAACTGTAAAATATACTGAAACACTGAAACTGTATAATATACTGGAACACTGGAACTGTAAAATGTACTGAAACACTGAACTGTAAAACATACTGAAACACTGAAACTGTAAAACATACTGAAACACTGAAACTGTATAATATACTGAAACACTGAAACTGTAAAACATTCTGAAACACTGAGACTGTAAAATATACTGGAACAGTGGAACTGTAAAATATACTGAAACACTGAAACTGTATAATATATTCAATTCAATTCAATTCAATTTTATTTGTATAGCGCTTTTAACAAACAGCATTGTCTCAAAGCAGCTTTACAGAACATAAGAAACAATAAACATACAAACAAACAGTCCTAGATGTTAGACAACATTTTCACACACACACACACACACACACACACACACACACACACACACACACACACACACACACTTCTTTTCATCATTTCCACTCAATTTGTGTGGAGTGGTGTTTTAAAGAAATTGAAATGGATCAGAGATACGGGACAGAGAGACACTGAGGAACACAAAAACACAAAAACTCAAAAACATGGACAACTAAAAACCAAATACTGAAATACTGAAACTCTGTTACTGTGAAACACTGAAACACTCACACACATAAAACACTGAAAGAGTGACATACTGAACAGCTGAAATGCTGAAACACTGAAACTGTAAAATATTCTGAAACACTGAGACTGTAAAATATACTGAAACACTGAAACTGTAAAACATTCTGAAACACTGAAACAGTAAAACATTCTGAAACACTGAAACTGTAAAACATACTGAAACACTGAAACTGTAAAACATACTGAAACACTGAAACAGTAAAACATTCTGAAACACTGAGACTGTAAAATATACTGAAACACTGAAACTGTAAAATATACTGAAACACTGAAACTGTATAATATACTGAAACACTGAAACTGTAAAATATACTGAAACACTGAGACTGTAAAACATTCTGAAACATGAAACTGTAAAACATTCTGAAACATGAAACTGTAAAACATACTGAAACACTGAAACTGTAAAACATACTGAAACACTGAAACAGTAAAACATTCTGAAACACTGAGACTGTAAAATATACTGAAACACTGAAACTGTAAAATATACTGAAACACTGAAACTGTATAATATACTGAAACACTGAAACTGTAAAACATTCTGAAACATGAAACTGTAAAACATTCTGAAACATGAAACTGTAAAACATACTGAAACACTGAAACTGTATAATATACTGAAACACTGGAACTGTAAAATATACTGAAACACTAAAACTGTAAAATATACTGAAACACTGAAACTGTAAAACATACTGAAACACTGAAACTGTAAAACATACTGAAACACTGGAACTGTAAAATATACTGAAACACTAAAACTGTAAAATATACTGAAACACTGAAACTGTAAAACATACTGAAACACTGAAACTGTAAAACATACTGAAACACTGAAACTGTAAAACATTCTGAAACACTGAAACTGTAGAACATACTGAAACACTGAAACTGTAAAACATACTGAAACACTGAAACTGTAAAACAGTCTGAAACACTGAAACTGTAAAATATACTGAAACACTGAAACTGTATAATATACTGGAACACTGGAACTGTAAAATGTACTGAAACACTGAAACTGTAAAACATACTGAAACACTGAAACTGTAAAACATACTGAAACACTGAAACTGTATAATATACTGAAACACTGAAACTGTAAAACATTCTGAAACACTGAGACTGTAAAATATACTGGAACACTGGAACTGTAAAATATACTGAAACACTGAAACTGTATAATATATTCAATTCAATTCAATTCAATTTTATTTGTATAGCACTTTTAACAAACAGCATTGTCTCAAAGCAGCTTTACAGAACATAAGAAACAATAAACATACAAACAAACAGTCCTAGATGTTAGACAACATTTTCCCTAGTGAGCGAGCCTGAGGTGACTCAGGCGACTGTGGCAAGGAAAAACTCCCTCAGATGGTATTAGGAAGAAACCTTGAGAGGAACCAGACTCAAAAGGGAACCCATCCTCATCTGGGTGACACACGGAGAGTGTGATATGAACAATGTCCTTTCTGCATTAGTTGTGTGATGCAGATACAGCATGTGTAGAATGTTATGTGTAAAATGTCCACATAGGGTTGGCAGTGCTGCTTTGAATACTCCAGTCCTCAGAAAGCAGAACCCGGCTGGAGCGGGTCCATCTCTGGATGCCACTGGAGCTGGCACAATCTCTGTGTGACTCGGGGATGGGTAGAAGAGGGGAAACAAATGGAAAGGAATTAGCGTAGCTGCTATTCATAATATTAGGAGGCACTAGATGATGATGTGCATTTAATCAGATGTATTGGAGTACAAAGTTATGGGATGTATTAGGTGTGTTCCTGGCTAAAGAGATATGTCTTTAGTCTACGTTTGAACTGGGAGACTGTGTCTGAGCCCCGAACACTGTCAGGAAGACTGTTCCAAAGTTTAGAAGCTAAATACGAAAAATCTCTACCCCCTTTTGTAGACTTTGATATTCTGGGAACTACCAGAAGTCCGGAGTTTCAAGATCTTAAGGAGCGTGATGGATTGTAATGTGTTAGAAGACTGGCTAGATACGTGGGAGCTAAACCATTTAGGGTCTTGTATGTAAGTAGAGCTAGTTTATAATCAATTCTAAACTTAACAGGTAGCCAGTGCAGGGATGATAATATTGGGGTTATATGGTCATACTTTCTTGACCTGGTAAGGACTCTGGCTGCGTTCTGGACTAACTGTAGCTTGTTTATTGAAGATGCAGGACAACCACCAAATAACGCATTACAATAGTCCAGTCTGGAGGTCATGAATGCATGAACTAGCTTTTCTGCATCAGATACAGATAAAATGTTCCTAAGCTTGGCGATATTTCTGAGGTGGTAGAAGGCTATTTTTGTAATGTCGGAAATATGTTTTTCAAAGGACAAACTGCTGTCTAATATTACGCCCAGGTCTTTCACTGTAGAGCTATTAGTAATAGAACATCCTTCTAAGTACAGGTTGAATTGTGAGAGCTTCTGTGTACTGGTTTTTGGACCAATCAGTAATATCTCCGTCTTATCAGGATTTAGTAATAGAAAATTATCAGTCATCCAGTCTTTAATATCTTTAACGCACTCTGTTAATCTAGACAGTTTAGATATTTCATCTGGTTTTGATGAGATATATAACTGTGTATCGTCAGCGTAACAATGGAAACTAATCCCATGCCTTCTAATGATGTTACCTAAGGGAAGCATGTATATTGAGAAAAGCAGAGGTCCTAAAACTGAACCTTGTGGGACCCCATATTCCACTGGCATTACACTGGACATTTCTCCATTTAAATCTACAAAATGGTATCGATCAGACAGGTAGGATCTGAACCATTTTAACGCCTGTCCCTGAATACCTATGTGATTTTGTAAGTGGTCTACGAGAATGTTATGATCTAAAGTGTCGAATGCAGCACTAAGATCAAGTAAGACTAATATTGAGATGCAACCTTGGTCCGAAGCTAAAAACAAGTCATTTGTGATCTTAACTAGTGCAGTTTCTGTGCTATGATGGGGCCTGAAACCTGACTGAAATTCTTCAAGGATAAAGTTTTCCTGTAAGAAGGAGCATAATTGAGTAGACACAACCTTTTCTAATATTTTAGATATAAAGGGAAGGTTTGAAATCGGTCTGTAATTTAATAAGTCATTAGGGTCTAGTTTAGGTTTCTTAAGAAGAGGCTTAATAACTGCCAGCTTGAAAGGTTTAGGGACGTGACCTAAACATAACGAGGAATTAATAATGTTGAGGAGAGGCTCTCCAGCTGTGTGTATCACTTCTTTCAGTAATCTAGTTGGAATTGTATCTAACAAACATGTTGAATTAGCCGTGGTGATAAGTTTATACAGCTCTTCCTTCCCTATACCTGTAAAGCATTGTAGCTTTGAATGTGGAGCTGAATATACTGAAACATTGAAACTGTAAAATATACTGAAACACTGAGACTGTAAAATATACTGAAACACTGAAACTGTAAAATATCATGGAACACTGAAACTGTAAAATAATCTAGCCATGGGGGTCACAGTCCAGTGACTTCTGTGCCGGTCCCAAGCCCGGATAAATAGAGAGCGTTGCATCAGGAAGGGCATCCGGCGTAAAACATTGCCAAATTTAACCATGCGAATCGTCAGTACGAATTTCATACCGGATCGGTCGAGGCCCGGGCTAACAACGACCACCATCGGCGCCGTTGACCTACAGGGCGCCGGTGGAAATTGGGCTACTGTTGGTCGAAGAAGTAGAGGAGGGAGGAGAGTGCGCAGACAGAGAGAGAAGAGGAAAGGTAAGAGTGTAGGACTGAGAATAGGAACTCTGAATGTTGGTACTATGACAGGGAAAGGTAGAGAGCTGGCTGATATGATGGAGAGAAGGAAGGTGGATATACTGTGTGTACAGGAGACCAGGTGGAAGGGTAGCAAGGCTCGTAGTATAGGAGCAGGATTCAAGCTGTTTTATTATGGTGTGGATAGTAAGAGAAATGGGGTAGGTGTGGTCCTGAAGGAGGAGTTTGTGAGGAATGTTCTGGAGGTGAAGAGAGTGTCAGACAGGGTGATGAGTCTGAAGTTAGAGATTGAAGGGGTGATGTTGAATGTTGTTAGTGGTTATGCCCCACAGGTAGGTTGTGAATTAGAGGAGAAAGAGAGATTCTGGAGTGAATTAGATGAGATGATGGAGAGTATTCCCACGGGTGAGAGAGTGGTGATAGGAGCGGATTTTAATGGACATGTTGGTGAGGGTAACAGAGGTGATGAGGAGGTGATGGGCAAGTTTGGAGTTAAGGAAAGGAACGTAGAAAGACAGATGGTAGTGGACTTTGCTAAGAGGATGGACATGGGTGTGGTTAACACTTATTTTCAGAAGAGGGAGGAGCATAGAGTGACTTACAAGAGTGGAGGTAGGAGCACACAGGTAGACTACATCCTATGTAGAAGAGGCAATCTGAAAGAGATTAGTGACTGTAAAGTGGTAGTGGGAGAGAGTGTAGCCAGACAGCATAGAATGGTGGTGTGTAGGATGACTCTGATGGTCTGTAAGAAGAAGAGGTCAGAGATAGAGAAGAAAACCAAGTGGTGGAAGCTGAAAAAGGAGGAATGTTGTGAGGAATTTAGACAGAAGTTGAGGCAGGCTCTGGGTGGTCAGGTAGTGCTGCCAGATGACTGGGAAACTAGGGGGCAGTGGTGGCTCAAGTGGTTAAGGCTCTGGGTCATTGATCAGAGGATCGGGGGTTCAAGCCCCAGCACCACCAGGCTCCACTGTTGGGCAATTGAGCAAGGCCCTTAACCCTCTCTGCTCCAGGGGCGCTGTATCATAGCTGCCCCTGCGCTCTGACCCCAACTTCCTCAGCTGGGATATGCGAAGAAAAGAATTCCACTATGCTGTAATGTATGTGTGGCGATAATAAAGGGGGGCTTCATGCCCCCCACTTCTAAAAACTACAGCAGAAGTGATCAGGGAGACAGGGAGAAAGGTGCTGGGTGTGTCATCTGGAAGGAGGAAAGAAGATAAGGAGACTTGGTGGTGGAATGAGGAAGTTCAGGATAGTATCCAGAGGAAGAGGTTAGCCAAGAAGAAGTGGGACATGGACAGGACTGAAGAGAATAGACAGGAATACAAGGAGTTACAGCGCAGAGTGAAGAGGGAGGTGTCTAAGGCCAAGCAGAAGGCATATGACGAGTTGTACATTAGGTTAGACACTAGAGAAGGAGAGAAGGACTTGTACAGGTTAGCTAGGCAGAGAGATCGAGATGGGAAGGATGTGCAGCAAGTTAGAGTTATTAAGGATAGAGATGGAAGGGTGCTCACAAGTGAGGAGAGTGTACAGAGGAGATGGAAGGAGTACTTTGAGGAGCTGATGAATGAGGAATATGAGAGGGAAAAAAGAGTAGAAGGGGTGAACTCTGTGGAACAGAAAGTAGATAAGATTAGAAAGGATGAAGTCAGGAAGGCTTTGAAGAGGATGAAAAGTGGGAAGGCAGTTGGTCCTGACGACATCCCGGTGGAGGTCTGGAAGTGTTTGGGAGAGGCAGCAGTGGAATTTTTAGCTAGTTTGTTCAACAGGGTTTTAGAGAGTGAGAGGATGCCTGAGGAATGGAGAAGAAGTGTGTTAGTGCCGATCTTTAAGAATAAGGGTGACATGCAGAGTTGCAGTAACTATAGGGGGATAAAGTTGATGAGCCATACAATGAAGCTATGGGAAAGAGTAGTGGAAGCTAGGTTAAGGAAGGTAGTGGAAATTTGTGAGCAGCAGTATGGCTTCATGCCCAGAAAGAGCACAACAGATGCAATTTTTGCTCTGAGAATTTTGATGGAGAAGTATAGGGATGGTCAGAGGGAGTTGCACTGTGTGTTTGTAGACTTGGAGAAAGCGTATGACAGGGTGCCAAGAGAAGAGCTGTGGTACTGTATGAGGAAGTCAGGAGTAGCAGAGAAGTATGTCAGAGTGGTGCAGGACATGTATGAGAGGAGCAGGACAGTGGTGAGGTCTGCTGTAGGTCAGACAGAGGAGTTCAATGTGGAGGTGGGACTGCATCAGGGATCGGCTCTGAGCCTCTTCCTGTTTGCTATAGTGATGGACCAGTTGTCAGAGGAGGTCAGACAGGAGTCTCCTTGGACAATGATGTTTGCAGATGACATTGTGATCTGTAGTGAGAGCAGGGAGCAGGTGGAGGAAAACCTGGAGAGGTGGAGGTTTGCACTGGAGAGAAGAGGAATGAAGGTCAGTCGTAGTAAGACTGAGTACATGTGTGTGAATGAAAGGGAGGGAAGTGGAACAGTAAGGTTACAGGGTGAAGAGGTGAAGAAGGTACAGGAGTTTAAGTACTTGGGGTCAACAGTCCAGAGTAATGGAGAGTGTGGGAAAGAGGTAAAGAAGCGAGTGCAGGCAGGTTGGAATGGGTGGAGAAAGGTGTCGGGAGTTCTGTGTGAGAGGAAAATATCAGCGAGAATCAAGGGGAAGGTGTACAGGACAGTGGTGAGACCGGCCATGATGTATGGTTTAGAGACAGTGTCACTGAGGAAGAGACAGGAGTCAGAGCTAGAGGTAGCAGAGCTGAAGATGTTGAGGTTCTCTTTGGGAGTGACAAGGTTGGACAGGATTAGGAACGAATACATCAGAGGGACAGCTCATGTTGGACGTTTGGGGGACAAAGTTAGGGAGGCCAGATTAAGATGGTTTGGACATGTTCAGAGGAGGGAGAGTGAGTATATTGGTAGGAGAATGTTGGACATGAAGCTGCCAGGCAGGAGGCAAAGAGGAAGGCCAAAGAGGAGGTATATGGATGGAATTAATGAGGATATGAAGCTAGTGGGTGCAAGGGTTGAGGATGCAGAAGATAGGGATAGGTGGAGAGAGATGATTCGCTGTGGCGACCCCTGAAGGGAGAAACCAAAGGGAGAAACCAAAAGAAGAAGAAGAAGAAGAAGAAGAAGAAGAAGACTGAAACTATAAAATATACTGAAACACTGAAACTGTATAGTACACTGAAACACTGAAACTGTAAAATATACTGAAACACTGAGACTGTAAAATATACTGGAACACTGAAACTGTAAAATATCCTGGAACACTGAAACTGTAAAATATCCTGGAACACTGAAACTGTAAAATATACTGAAACACTGAGACTGTAAAATATACTGAAATACTGAAACTGTAAAATATACTGAAACACTGAAACTGTAAAACATACTGAAACACTGAAACTGTAAAACATACCTGAAACACTGAAACTGTAAAATATACTGAAACACTGAAACTGTAAAATATCCTGGAACACTGAAACTGTAAAATATACTGAAACACTGAGACTGTAAAATATACTGAAATACTGAAACTGTAAAATATACTGAAACACTGAAACTGTAAAACATACTGAAACACTGAAACTGTAAAACATACTGAAACACTGAAACTGTAAAATATACTGAAACACTGAAACTGTAAAAATTCTGAAACATGAAACTGTAAAAACTGAAACATGAAACTGTAAAACATACTGAAACACTGAGACTGTAAAACATACTGAAACACTGAAACTGTAAAATATACTGAAACACTGAAACTGTAAAATATACTGAAACACTGAAACTGTAAAACATACTGAAACACTGAAACTGTAAAACATACTGAAACACTGAAACTGTAAAATATACTGAAACACTGAAACTGTAAAATATACTGAAACACTGAAACTGTAAAATATACTGAAACACTGAAACTGTAAAATATACTGAAACACTGAAACTGTAAAATATACTGAAACACTGAGACTGTAAAACATACTGAAACACTGAAACTGTAAAACATACTGAAACACTGAAACTGTAAAATATACTGAAACACTGAAACTGTAAAATATACTGAAACACTGAAACTGTAAAACATACTGAAACACTGAACTGTAAAAATACTGAAACACTGAAACTGTAAAACATACTGAAACACTGAAACTGTAAAATATCTGAAACACTGAAACTGTAAAATATACTGAAACACTGAAACTGTAAAACATACTGAAACACTGAGACTGTAAAACATACTGAAACACTGAAACTGTAAAACATACTGAAACACTGAGACTGTAAAACATACTGAAATACTGAAACTGTAAAATATACTGAAACACTGAAACTGTAAAACATACTGAAACACTGAGACTGTAAAACATACTGAAACACTGAGACTGTAAAATATACTGAAACACTGAAACTGTAAATATACTGAAACACTGAAACTGTAAAATATACTGAAACACTGAAACTGTAAAACATACTGAAACACTGAGACTGTAAAACATACTGAAACACTGAGACTGTAAAATATACTGAAACACTGAAACTGTAAAATATACTGAAACACTGAAACTGTAAAACATACTGAAACACTGAGACTGTAAAACATACTGAAACACTGAGACTGTAAAATATACTGAAACACTGAAACTGTAAATATACTGAAATACTGAAACTGTAAAATATACTGAAACACTGAAACTGTAAAACATACTGAAACACTGAGACTGTAAAACATACTGAAACACTGAAACTGTAAAACATTCTGAAACACTGAGACTGTAAAATATACTGAAATACTGAAACTGTAAAATATACTGAAACACTGAAACTGTAAAACATACTGAAACACTGAGACTGTAAAACATACTGAAACACTGAGACTGTAAAATATACTGAAACACTGAAACTGTAAAATATACTGAAACACTAAGACTGTAAAATATTCTGAAACACTGAAACTGTAAAACATACTGAAACACTGAAACTGTAAAATATACTGAAACACTGAAACTTAAATTGTAACATGTTGAAACTGTAAAATCTGCAGTTTAAACACAATGCTACCACCACCACACCTTACAGGTGGGCAAAGCTCTCAGGTGGTTAGGGTTCTGCCAAATATACCCACTTTGCAGCTATAACAACTTCAACTCTTCTGGGAAGGCTTTCCACAAGGTTTAGGAGTGTGTTTATGGGAATTTTTGACCGTTCCTCTAGAAGCGCATTTGTGAGGTCAGGCACT
>JAUCMX010000008.1:28017151-28018520 GCA_033459395.1 Hemibagrus guttatus
ACACACACGCACACACGCGTGTTATTGTTATAATGCTGAATTACAAAACTGAACATACACACACGGTGGCTTGGTGGTTAGCACGTTAGCCTCACACCTCCAGGGTTGGGGGTTCGATTCCCGCCTCCGCCGTGTGTGTGTGTGTGTGTGTGTGTGTGTGTGTGTGTGTGTGTGTGTGTGTGTGTGTGTGTGTGTGTGTGTGTGTGTGTGTGTGTGTGTGTGGTGGTGGAGTTTGCATGTTCTACCCGTGCCCCGAGGGTTTCCTCCGGGTATTCCGGTTTCCTCCCCCAGTCCAAAGACATGCATTGTAGGTTGATTGGCATCTCTAAATTGTCCATAGTGTGTGTGTGTGTGTGTACGTGTGTACGCGTACGCGTGCCCTATGATGGGTTGGTACTCCAGCCAGGGTGTATCCTGCATTGATGCCCAAAATACTCCATACATCTAAATAGATAGAAAGATAAAAAGTGTGTGTGTGTTGGATGAAGTGATGTAGTGTGTGTGTGTTGGATGAAGTGATGTAGTGTGTGTGTGTTGGATGAAGTGATGTAGTGTGTGTGTGTTGGATGAAGTGATGTAGTGTGTGTGTGTTGGATGAAGTGTTGTAGTGTGTGTGTGTTGGATGAAGTGTTGTAGTGTGTGTGTGTTGGATGAAGTGATGTAGTGTGTGTGTTGGATGAAGTGATGTAGTGTGTGTGTGTGTTGGATGAAGTGATGTAGTGTGTGTGTGTTGGATGAAGTGTTGTAGTGTGTGTGTGTTGGATGAAGTGATGTAGTGTGTGTGTTGGATGAAGTGATGTAGTGTGTGTGTTGGATGAAGTGTTGTAGTGTGTGTGTGTTGGATGAAGTGTTGTAGTGTGTGTGTGTTGGATGAAGTGATGTAGTGTGTGTGTTGGATGAAGTGTTGTAGTGTGTGTGTGTTGGATGACGTGATGTAGTGTGTGTGTGTTGGATGACGTGATGTAGTGTGTGTGTGTTGGATGAAGTGATGTAGTGTGTGTGTTGGATGAAGTGATGTAGTGTGTGTGTTGGATGAAGTGATGTAGTGTGTGTGTTGGATGAAGTGATGTAGTGTGTGTGTGTTGGATGAAGTGATGTAGTGTGTGTTTTGGATGAAGTGATGTAGTGTGTGTGTGTTGGATGAAGTGATGTAGTGTGTGTGTGTTGGATGAAGTGATGTAGTGTGTGTGTTGGATGAAGTGATGTAGTGTGTGTGTGTTGGATGAAGTGATGTAGTGTGTGTGTTGGATGAAGTGTTGTAGTGTGTGTGTGTTGGATGAAGTGATGTAGTGTGTGTGTGTTGGATGAAGTGATGTAGTGTGTGTGTTGG
The DNA here is from genome assembly GCA_033459395.1 of Hemibagrus guttatus. Classification (NCBI taxonomy): domain Eukaryota; kingdom Metazoa; phylum Chordata; class Actinopteri; order Siluriformes; family Bagridae; genus Hemibagrus; species Hemibagrus guttatus. The sequence continues at coordinate 28,018,482 of JAUCMX010000008.1, forward strand.
ATGACGTGATGTAGTGTGTGTGTGTTGGATGAAGTGATG
>JAUCMX010000008.1:28019020-28054020 GCA_033459395.1 Hemibagrus guttatus
AAGTGTTGTAGTGTGTGTGTGTTGGATGAAGTGTTGTAGTGTGTGTGTTTGGATAAAGTGTTGTAGTGTGTGTGTGTTTGGATGAAGTGTTGTAGTGTGTGGTGTGTGGATGAAGTGTTGTAGTGTTTGTGTTGGATGAAGTGTTGTAGTGTGTGTGTGTTGGATGAAGTGTTGTAGTGTGTGTGTGTTGGATGAAGTGATGTAGTGTGTGTGTGTTGGATGAAGTGATGTAGTGTGTGTGTGTTGGATGAAGTGATGTAGTGTGTGTGTTTGGATAAAGTGATGTAGTGTGTGTGTTGGATAAAGTGATGTAGTGTGTGTGTGTTGGATGAAGTGTTGTAGTGTGTGTGTGTTGGATGACGTGATGTAGTGTGTGTGTTGGATGACGTGATGTAGTGTGTGTGTGTTGGATGACGTGATGTAGTGTGTGTGTGTTGGATGACGTGATGTAGTGTGTGTGTTGGATGAAGTGATGTAGTGTGTGTGTTGGATGACGTGATGTAGTGTGTGTGTGTTGGATGACGTGATGTAGTGTGTGTGTGTTGGATGAAGTGATGTAGTGTGTGTGTGTTGGATGAAGTGATGTAGTGTGTGTGTTGGATGATGTGATGTAGTGTGTGTGTGTGTTGGATGAAGTGATGTAGTGTGTGTGTGTTGGATGAAGTGATGTAGTGTGTGTGTGTTGGATGAAGTGTTGTAGTGTGTGTGTGTTGGATGAAGTGATGTAGTGTGTGTGTGTTGGATGAAGTGATGTAGTGTGTGTGTGTTGGATGAAGTGATGTAGTGTGTGTGTAGTGTGTGTGTAGTGTGAGTCTGGACGCCGGTGTGGTCAGTTAAAGCAGTGCTGAATGTCACATCATTCCAGCAGCTCTGGTCATACACTGATCTCCTGCTGATACACCAGACTCCTGGTCATTTATTAACCCTCACCATCTTCTCTCTCACAGAGCATCACATCACACACTCTTATCTGGAGGATGACCCTCACCTGGACTACCTGAAGATACGAGGGTCTGCTGCAGACCGTCCACTCCGAGACCGAGGCGGTGGTTTTGAGCTGCTGTTGCGGTGGTGGGTTTTGTGCTCTGTCCCTGAACATTTAATGGCTTCAGCAGAAGGAACTTCAAGGACAGGAAGGACATGTTTTCAGTTTTTTCTGTTATATTGTGTAATATTTGGCAGCAAATAAAAAAACACAATTTCTATTAGATGATAAATTCACTATCAGGCTAGTTGTGTTTGTCATGATGTCACATGATTGATCCACCTGAACTGCACCTTTTTCCTCAGAGTTTAGCTCCACCCTTTTCCTCAGAGTTCAACTCCACCCTCTTCCTCAGAGTTTAGCTCCACCCTCTTCCTCATAGTTTAACTCCACCCTCTTCCTCAGAGTTTAACTCCACCCTCTTCCTCAGATTTTAACTGCACCCCCTTCCTCAGAGTTTAGCTCCACCCTCTCCCTCATGGTTTAACTCCACCCTCGGGACCTCTGGATGTTGTTGTTCTGGGAGTTTATTCAGCCATTAAATTGTGTTTGGATTCAGTTCTGCGCTCCGTGAGCACTGAGAGAAATCTCACTCAGCTTAAAGAGAAAGCAGGATTATTCTTAGCAGCTGCATTAATAATAATGAACGTAATTTCCTCGAAGGTCTGAGAGAAAATGAATAAAACACACTTATGAAGACACACACACTCGCCTCTGAGGGCTAAGAAAAACAGCCATATTTACATTATTATAGGATTATTTTAAACTGTCTCTCTGCCTGCCGGACTGTCTGTCTACCAGCCTGTCTTCCTGCCTGTCCGTCTACCTACCTACCTGTCTGTCTGTCTGTCTGTCTAGCTGTGTGTCTGTCTACTGGTCTGTCTGTCTATCTGTCTACCTGCCTGTCTACCTGCCTGCCTGCTTGTCTGTCTACCTGTCTGTCTGTCTACAGGCCTGTCTGTCTGTCTGTCTACCTGCTTGTCTGGCTACCTGTCTGTCTACTTGTCTGGCTACCTGTCTGTCTACTTGTCTGTCTGTCAGTCTGTCTACCTGACTGTCTACCTGCCTGTCTGCCTGTCTGTCTACCTGACTGTCTACCTGCCTATCTGTCTGCCTGTCTGTTTATCTGTCTGTCTACCTGCCTGTCTGTCTACCTGCCTATCTGTCTGTCTGCCTGTCTGTTTGTTTTTCTGTATTTCTTTCTATCTGTCTGTCCTTCTGTCTGTCCTATCTATCTATCTATCTATCTATCTATCTATCTATCTATCTATCTATCTATCTATCTATCTTTAGGTGTCATGTGACAAAGTTGGAAACAGATAGAAATACAGTTTAGAATTTTGACAAAGAAACAAATTATGACAAATCTGACGAACAGATGTGAGATGTGAAGCACAAACAGCCAAAAAGTCATCAAACAACACATCGGGGGGGGGGGGGGGGGGGGGACAAAAAATAGAGAGCAAGTGTTTGTGTGTGTGTGTGTGTGTGTGTGTGTGTGTGTGATTTGATGATGTGATGTGATTTGGATTGTATCCAGGTGAGCTAGTGTAGGAACATCAGATGGTCTTGGTGTGATGGGCTTGAGACATGTAGCCCATGGAATGGTCACTAACCAAACTCAGTCTCAGTGCTTCTCTGTTCCTGTGAGCCACCTGTTCCAGATGCCTGTGCATGTTCTCCCACACTGATTCACCTAGACCATTCATCCAGGAGAATCTATGGAGACCCGAGCCCAATCCTCATGATTCTCAGCACAAGAAATACCAACTTTCTCATTGCCCTGATAATTTTCTCCATCAGCCTGTGGGTGACAACCAGACATTATACTTACAGAGACTCCACAAAGCTGGACCAGATCCTGGATGTGAACTGAGTGCCTCAGTCAGCTTTAATGAAGATGAACTCAGGCAGTGAAATCAGAAATATCTTAACTTTAAGGCTTGTGTTTGTCAGCTTCTACATTAGTCTTGGTGGAACATTATCTCAGAAGGTGGGGATCAGGAGTGGGCTGGTGTGTGGATTATTTAAGCAGGAGAGAGGAAATATATGCTCCTCACCTTGTTCCTTAGGTTCTGTGGGACACAGGCCTGACATGGAGACTGCTGTGGTGTCTACATGAGGACATGAAAGTGAATTGGCCAGAATAAGGTCCAGCAAGCTTGGTGAGGGCATTCAGGTGCTCAGGTTTTTATGAACAATGAAGATGATGAAAGGTTGAGCAGCTCCACTGACTCTGCTCCTCTATGGCAATTTGACACCTAACACACTTTTTATTATTCCAGATGTTATAATTCCATTCTGCAGGTATAGAGGGTCAGTGGGTGGAGTTTTGGGTGACCTGAGTGACCGCTCCCACCACTGCTTCATGTTCAGATTCAAATTGTATTGGTCACACAGAACCAAACACAGTGTGATGTTCTGCTTAAGACATAAAAACAAAATGCACTTGCACAATGCTCAGGAGAAATGTCCACTGCAAAGGTTTCTTTGAGCTTCATGAACATCAGCTCTGTGTCCAGCTCAGCCAGGTGATGCTGATGTTCCTCCACAAGCCTTCCATGGGCTGCTGTGGTACTTCTCCAGTCCTGCTGTTCAGGAGTAAGGTGAAGTGATCTGTTTTGTGATGAGGTCAGAAACACAAATGCAGTGTCGAGTTTTATTAGACTCTGATAAACAGATTCAAAACGTGGAGCAAATGATATAAACAGAAACAGATAATAAAACAGGGCACGCTGAGCACTGAGGGTTATCTCTATGCACTCCGCTCATCACTGATCAGCACTAAACTTTTTCTGTAGTTTCTGTAATTTTCTGTAGCTCTGATAAAATCCTCCACAGTGAATCAGAGCATATGTAGATGATGCAGATGGTGGTTTAGCGCAACCTAGTGGTCATAATGTCCACATATCCTGTCTTTATGTGTTTTTATGCACATTTCACTGTTTATTGATTTCCTTGTGAATGCTTGTGAATTCAGAAATAAATGATTCATTAAATAAATGATTCAAATTTTCAGGCAGGTAACAGAAAAGAAACATGATTAAAATAAATAAAAATAATTTGTTGTTGATGATGATAATATTCTTTGTTCATATTCCTGATGTTAATATTTAATGTCAGGTCTCCAGATAACATTTCTATTTATTACATCATTTATACGAGAATGAGTCAAATTAAAATCTTTCATTTAATTTTTTTTAAATAATTGTGGATTATTTATTACAATTGAAAAATTATCGTTTTATTTAACGTGAGTGCTGCAGCAATGAGAGAAAGCATCTGAATTACTCTAGGGGGATCATTTTAATTCTAGTTTATGTCACACTTTTTATTTACATTCCAAAGGTTCTGTTTTTTTTTATTTAATTTAATTTAATTTAATTTTATATTAAATACCCCTTTACTTCTAGGACTACAGTTTGTAAATACACCAATATATGCAGCTATAATATTTAAGCCATGGATATAAATAATATAAAAAATAATAACAGAATTTTATATATATATATATATATATATATATATATATATATATATATATATATATATATATATATATATATATATATATATATATTTAATTTTATTTCTTTTTTTTCCGTTTTTTTTACAAACGTGACTCATAAAGCAATTATATATAATGATGATAATATAAATCGTAGCTGGAATGTAGGTTTCTATAAAGTATTGATGAGGATAGTTTGTTATTGATTATTTATTAAGTTTATTGTGTAATTATTCTTTCGAACCACTTTAATTCTTCTAACGTCCTCTTTATCTTTTTGACTGGTCAGGGGAACTCCACTTGGGCTGAAATCCTAACGGAGCGCTATTGGATATAACGTGCACTACGTAGGGCGGACAGCGGCGTTAACTTGTGCCCTAAGTAGTGCGCATATGTAGGGAGTACGGGTGCAGTTGTGAAGTAAGCCGCCGGCGTCGTTCCATTCAAAATGGCGTCTGAGTCTGTGTGTGCGGTGGACCGAAGCTAAACTCAGCTTCGATGTAGAGCAGGCTAGGACCGATTATCAGCGATGGCTTCGCTTTACATCGAATCTTTCAGTTATCGAGATATGAAACTGATCATTTGTGAAGTGTTTCATTTGAAAATTTCTGCATGTGTGCGTATATGGGAATAAAATGATATCCCGGTGTGGAGACAGAGGAATAAGCCGGTTTAATCCTCGCAATCGGATAGAGGCGAAGCTAATGTTTTGTATTTGCACTTCCGGGTTCGGACCGTGATGGAGATGGACCGAGAGGACGGTACCGAATTCGTCTTGTCTTTCGCTGTGGATGTCAATGAAAACCGAGCTGAAGGATATAAAACACACACACTCCGACCTCTGGCTCAGACTCATTGTGCTCACATGAACAGTGTGTTTTATTCAGGTCCAAATGATACCGAAAACTTAGGAGAAAACCGGGTCACTTCTGAGGAAACTGACATCAATGGGTGTCCAGAACCGGATGGTGTCATTGAGCTGAGTCTGGAAGCAAACGATAGACCAACCACATCTGGACACATCAGGACAGCAGATGGAGAAACAGCATATTTTGGAGAAATCAATCCCAACCTAAAGCAAAACAGAAATCTTGATTGTTCCAGTGCTCGCGTGACAACATCTGGATTCATAAACTCAGAAAATGGAGAAGAGATGGATCTTTGGGGATTCCGTGCCAGTCCAATGAAAAAAAGTGAAGGAACCGAAGGTATCCGGGGAACCAATGGCCGTCTGATCACATATGGAGAAACATCAGGTACTAGAGGAACCCACTCCAGCTGCTTTGTATCAAGCGTTGATGGAAGCGATGATCCTCAGACTGCATCTGGACACACAAACACTTCAGCTGGAAGAGCTGCAGATGTCCATGCCAATACACTTGTGATTGCAGAGTCCGGTTGCAACCGGATCACATCTGCAGAAACATCTGGTGCTAGAGGAAGCAGCATAAACTGTGCTATAACCGGAGACGCAGCGAACGTCAGTGAAATCTACAGCAATCTGACTGCAGCTAGAACCATAAACATGTCGGATGGAGAAGATGCAGATGTTTGCGATTTTCACGGCAGTTCAGTTGTGATCGGAGAAACTGTTGCTACTGGAGAATCCAGTGGTGATCAGACCGTATCTTGGGGAACAACTGGGACTCAGTCGGAAACCGACACTAGTCCAAAAGTAGCTGATGAAACGGTGGATAATAAAGAAACCAGTGCCAATTTATCCACATCTGGAGAAACAGCAGCTTGCAGGAGAACCAACAACAATACAGCTGTTAGAGAAGAAACCCCAGGAACCTGTGAAATAAACATCAGTCCATGTGGAGCTGATGAATTGGTGGATATTGGAGAAGCCAGTGTGAGTTTGTCCACATCTGGAGATACAGCAGGTACCAAGAGAACCAGTGCCAGCCTGGTGGTCCCAGAAGAAATGTCAGGAAATTATGCCAAACTACTCACATCTGGAGAAACAGCAAGTGCCGGGAGAACCAATCCAGGCCCAGGTGTAGCTGGAACTGGTGGCAGTCTGACCACACATGGAACCTTAAGCACATTAGATGTCAAAACAGCTGCTAGTGTAACTGGAGATCCCATGAGTATGAAGGAAACCGGTGTGAGCCATGTGGAAGCTGATGAACTCATCCACAGTCTGCCGCTTACGCATGGCATGTTACCTCAGGATCAGGTTACTGGGAATCCCCTGCTGGGAAAAGATGCTGCCAAAAAAAATCCCGAGTGTTCCTGCTGTACGGGACTGGAGATGATACCAAATGGAGATTTACAGATGGACAGTGAAGAACCTTTTACAAACGAGGCTCTAGAGAACGGGGTCCGGGTGGGAAACTGTGGATATCTGGTTATAAACCAAAGGAGCATTTCTGGAACCTCCTCCATCCCCGTTTACTCCATCAGGGAATCTCTGAATGCTGCAGAACGTCCACAGGAAGCGAGAAGCTGCTCAGATCTTGCAGCAGAAACCATCTCGGACCTCTCAGAACTTTATATAGGTGGTGTTAATGAAGAGGTGAGCAAGCAGGAGGCTGAAGATGCCGTCAGTGTGGCGAGACCACGGACTCTGAGGACTAATCCCGGCCAGGCGATGTCGCTCAGCTGTGACTCCACCCCCCTGAATCACGATAACGCCGGATACTTCGTAGACGATGGAGACATGGATGTTATTCTGAACAGTTTGGAGCTCGGCCGTCGACAGAGCGCTCCTGATGAACTTCAGCAGAGCGAAGGCATTGGTCCAGAACCTTCAGCCGAGCAGATGCTGAGCAGGAGGCACGGCTTCACCGACTTCCTCTCCAGGTACCAAAAAAAAAAAAAAACAATTCATGAGTAAACCTTCAGTGTTGAAGCTTTAGTGGGGATAAAAACATGACATCCTGAGGGACTGAAATTTTGAATATTTAGTTTATTAAATTCAAAAATATTGCAGTGTCCGCATATTAATGGTCCATTGTTTATTTTTGTAAAAAAAAATTCAATAATGAAAACTAAACAATCAAAATTCATCCGAATGAAAACCTGTAAAGACAAATCATGTAGCAGTAGAAATTATACACAATAAGAATTATTATTTTAAATATTTTTTTTATTACGGTAACGATAGGAAATTATCATGAAATAATTATAAGCAAAATTAATAATTTATATTAAAATAATTAATTGAAATAATAAAATATAAATAAAAATAATAAACACAATAAAATAAATTTTTACTTTTTAATTTGTTAAAAATAATGATTTTTTACGCTGATATAATCAGGATCCAAATGCCATATTTCTTAAAATTAAATCTTAAAATTTAAATTTAATTTTAAAACATTCAGATCTTAAAATGAAAATAATATCGTAATAAAAAGAAGGTTATAAAAATATAAATCAGGTGACATGCAACAGTAAAATAAAGTGTTAAAAAGTAATATAAATAAATAAGAAAATAAAAAAAGAAATGTAATCTTTGTGACTCAAGGATAAAGTAGAAAAGAAAGTAGAATAATAAAAGCAAATAATGTAAATAAATAAATATTAAAAAAAAAATCAAGCTAGCAATATCACAAAAATATAAACCAGGATAAAATAAAATAAAAAAAAGAGAGATAATCATGTATAGAAATAAAATCAGGACATAGACCTAACAGTAATGTAAATATTAAAATTTATTTTTATTTTTTTTTAAAAGAAAAATAATGTTTAAAAGCCAAATGAAACGACGTGTGACCTTCACGTAGATGTTTCAGCGTCATATCATTACGATGAGAAATGTAAATGAGGAAACTGGGTGAATTTAAACTGAATTAAAAATCAAAACCACTTTTACTTTTAGAGCTGAGGAGTTAAAGCAGCACTCAGAGGTTATTAGAGGTCAAGCTGCTGACTCCTTCTGAAGTTTGGTGTAGAACCTTCCCATTTACTTCCTGGTTCACTGTAACCATGGCGATACGTGGCATGTCATCTGATCTCACGAGAGAGCATGAATAGAAAGCTGCGCTCCAGTCAGAGCTGCTGTTGGAGAGAATTGATCAACACCTTCTGACCAATCAGAGCGCAGGATTCTCAGAGCTAACACACATCCGTGTTTGATGGAGAGTTTCTGTTCCTTGTTCCTGTCTCTGCAGAAGCCTGTTTTCCTGGAAGCCCAAAGAGACGAAGGCCACAGCCGCTGCTTCGGGGTGGAGAATATTTGGGAAGATTTCTCCCAAAGGAAACAACACCGGAGACTCAGGAATGCCGCAGCAGGTGAGGAAGCATGGGGGTGGAGCTAACTAAAGGGATGGCATCATACTGGAGTTCGGTGATGCTGGTCTGAGAGTCTGATCTCCAGAAAGGTTCACACACAGGGCATGTGGTTGAAAGTAGAGCTGTGTGAGTGTGTGTCTGTGTGAGTGTGTGTCTGTGTGAGTGTGTGTCTGTGTGAGTGTGTGTCTTTAGGTTGCAGCTGCCATTTCTATGGCTTCTTTCTCTGTTCTGTGTGTGTGTGTGTGTGTGTGTGTGTGTGTGTGTGTGTGTGTGTGTGATGAAGAGTAGCTTTCAGCTTCTGCAGTTCACTATGCTCATGATTTGCCCCACGCCATCCACAGGTGTCTCTCTGTATTCTGCACACACACACACACACACACGCACACACACACACACACACACACATCCTCAGTCAGAACAGGAATCTGTTTAGGAATCTCTGGTGTGACATGAATATTTTGAAGTGTTTTTTATTGATGAGAGTTACAAATGTGAGGATGGGACAGGGTCGTGGGGGTGTGTCCTAATTGACCTATCCATGTATATTCATGGTTCCTGCATTATTAATGAGGATAGAGATGTCGTTAATATCGTTACAGATGAATTATTTCTGTTAGTAATCTGTAGACAGTGCCATGTTGAGTTGTCTTCCTCAGCACGTGACCACACCCTAAACAAAAAATAAGGAGTGTGAGAGCTCTGGGAGTGTGACGTGATGAGACGGTGGTGTGTTAGACAGGTGGAGTCGCACCTGATGCACCACAGGAACATCAACACTCTACAGAACCTTCAACATCCGGAAAACTCTCAATTGATCAATTGGTCTCTCTCTCTTTCCCCCCCTCTCTCTTTCTGTTTATTTCTTTCTGTCCATCTATGTTTTACCTGTCTGTCTGTCTGTTTTATCATTTCTCTTTCTGTCTCTTTAAGAACAAATTATAAAACACACAAATAACAACAAACAAACAAAAAAACAAAGCGTATAGTCTATAGGTATGAGAGGTGTGTGTTAGAGTCTATGTGTAAGTGTAAGAGTGTGTGTGTATATGTGTGTGTGTGAGTGAACTTGCGTGTGAGTTCCTCTCATCACTGATTGGTGGACTCCTCCCTCTTGGTGTGGAGGTGTGGATGTACTGATCTGCTAGGGAAATACAGTCTGTTCTTCAAGCGAACACTGACCGTTTGTGTCGTTGTCCAGTCTGATCAAGTCAGGACAAAACATCTCAAATTTAGGACAGAATTATTTGATCATTTCTTCAGTAAGGACAGAATGTTAGGAAGTGGAGCTCTGTCTCTCTCTACCTCTCTCTGTCTCACTTTTTCTCTCTACCTCTCTCTGTCTCTCTCTCTCACTTTCTCTCTCTACCTCTCTCTGTCTCTCTCTCTCACTTTTTCTCTCTACCTCTCTCTGTCTCTCTCTCTCTCTCTCTCTCACTTTCTCTCTCTACCTGTCTGTCTCTCTCTCTTACTTTCTCTCTCTACCTCTCTCTGTCTCTCTCTCTCACTTTTTCTCTCTACCTCTCTCTCTCACTTTCTCTCTCTACCTCTCCCTGTCTCTCTCTCTCACTTTTTCTCTCTACCTCTCTCTGTCTCTCTCTCTCACTTTTTCTCTCTACCACTCTCTGTCTCTCTCTCTCACTTTTTCTCTCTACCTCTCTCTGTCTCTGTCTCTCTCTCTCTCTCTCTCTCACTTTCTCTCTCTACCTCTCTCTGTTTCTCTCTCTCACGTTTTCTCTCTACCTCTCTCTGTCTCTCTCTCTCACTTTCTCTCTCTACCTCTCCCTGTCTCTCTCTCTCACTTTCTCTCTCTACCTCTCCCTGTCTCTCTCTCTCACTTTTTCTCTCTATCTCTCTCTGTCTCTCTCTCTCACTTTTTCTCTCTACCTCTCTCTGTCTCTCTCTCTCACTTTCTCTCTCTACCTCTCTCTGTCTCTCTCTCTCACTTTCTCTCCCTACCTCTCTCTGTCTCTCTCTCCAGCTCTGCATGGGCAGAAGCTCACTCACTCTCTCACTCACTCTCTCACTCACTCTCTCTCTCTCACACACACACACACACAAAAGACACAGGTTTTCTGATGTTGTGTATTCTCTGTTTAACACCAAATAGTATTGTAGTTTAATTTGTTTCAGTTCAATAAGTTCCATAATTTAATTAAGTGTGTTAATTGTTTGCTTATGTTGGATTTTGTGGATGAGTGTGTCAGTGTCCTGAGGGCCGGTCAGTGTGTGGAGCCTCAGGACCAGCTAAATAAGGGGCTGTCTTCAATGGTCACTTTATGGTTTTTAAAATATCTATCTATCTATCTATCTCTCTCTCTCTCTCTCTCTCTCTCTCTCTCTCTCTCTCTCTCTCTCTCTCTCTCTCTCTCTCTCTCTCTCTCTCCCCTCCACCCAGGCTGAACCAGTGAGGCGTAAGAATCTGGAGTTTGAGCCTCTCTCCACCACGGGCCTCATTCTGGAGGACAGACCTGCGTAAGACGACTTTTTTTGTACTTTCAAAACACAAACATTTATTATTATATTTTAAAACATTAGCTTGATACACTGAGTCACAAAAGAAATGACCAAAGAAATGGTCATGTCTGTGTCAGGAACCTGCCGGCTAAGTCAGAGGACGAAGCTCAGAGACACAGACAGCAGTACAACGAGATGATGGCCGGAGCCAAGAGGAGAGGTGAGGAAGAACAGCTTCCACTCTACACCTGCATCAGACCAGCTGTCTGTAATCGAGCATGTCCACTAGGGGGCAGTGTCTCACACACACCCCACAAAAGAGAACTGAGAGAGAAAGTCTTGTGGTTCTCTTGAGCACTTCTCCTTTCTGTCACTTCCTGTCCTCAGATTTCTCACGTTCTGATTAAAGTGTTTCTGTTGTCTGTCTCTCGCTCGTCTCCGTGCTCAGAGCTGAAGGAAGCTCTGCGTAAAAAGAAGCAGATGAAAGAGAGACACCGACAGGAGGAGAGCATCGCTCGCGCCGTGGTCGTCTGGAACACCGAGATCCTGCCCAACTGGGAGAACGTGTGAGCGCACTCGTTTATCTGGTGTTTATTCAGTAAAACACTGAGTGATGGAGTGGTGTGATGAGCAGCTGGGGTTATAATCCTGAAGTCTTTTTCTTTAACAGCACGTCCCCTGAGTGTTTACCTTCTCACACCACAAAACCTTACCCACAATTTATTAAAGAATTACTTTTTTATCCGTTTATAGCTACAGTCCCTGTTACCACAGCAGCTTTAAACACTCGTCCCCTCAGCAGTCTCTCTTTATTCTCTCTCTTCAGCTATAAACACTCGTCCCCTCAGCAGTCTCTCTTTATTCTCTCTCTCTCTCTTCCCGCTATAAACACTCGTCCCCTCAGCAGTCTCTCTTTATTTTTTCTCTCTTCAGCTATAAACACTCGTCCCCTCAGCAGTCTCTCTTTATTCTCTCTCTCTCTCTTCAGCTATAAACACTCGTCCCCTCAGCAGTCTCTCTTTATTCTCTCTCTCTCTCTTCAGCTATTTAAAAACTCGTCCCCTCAGCAGTCTCTCTTTATTCTCTCTCTCTCTCTTCAGCTATTTAAACACTCGTCCCCTCAACAGTCTCACTTTATTTCTCTCTCTCTTCAGCTATAAACACTCGTCCCCTCAACAGTCTCACTTTATTCTCTCTCTTCAGCTTTTAAACACTCGTCCCCTCAGCAGTCTCTCTTTATTCTCTCTCTCTTCAGCTATAAACACTCGTCCCCTCAGCAGTCTCTCTTTATTTCTCTCTCTCTTCAGCTATTTAAAAACTCGTCCCCTCAGCAGTCTCTCTTTATTCTCTTTTCTCTCTTCAGCTATAAACACTTGTCCCCTCAACAGTCTCTCTTTATTTCTCTCTCTTCAGCTTTTTAAACACTCGTCCCCTCAGCAGTCTCTCTTTATTCTCTTTTCTCTCTTCAGCTATAAACACTCGTCCCCTCAGCAGTCTCTCTTTATTCTCTCTCTTCACTTTTTAACACTCATCCCCTCAGCAGTCTCTCTTTATTCTCTCCCTCTTCAGCTATAAACACTCATCCCCTCAGCAGTCTCTCTTTATTCTCTCCCTCTTCAGCTATAAACACTCGTCCCCTCAGCAGTCTTTTCTTTATTCTCTCTCCCCCTTCATTTATAAACACTTTATCCCCCAGCAGTCTCTCTTTATTCTCTCCCTCTTCAGCTATAAACACTCGTCCCCTCAGCAGTTTCTCTTTATTCTCTCTCTCTTCATTTATAAACATTCATCCCCCAGCAGTCTCTCTTTATTCTTTCTCTCTCTCTCTTCAGCTATAAACACTCGTCCCCTCAGCAGTTTCTCTTTATTCTTTCTCTCTTCAGCTATAAACACTCATCCCCTCAGCAGTCTCTCTTTATTCTCTCTCTCTCTCTTCAGCTATAAACACTCGTCCCCTCCGCAGTCTCTCTTTATTCTCTTTTCTCTCCAGCTATAAACACTCATCCCCTCAGCAGTCTCTCTTTATTCTCTTTTCTCTTCAGCTATAAACACTCATCCCCTCAGCAGTCTTTTCATTTTTTTCTCTCTCTCTTCAGCTATAAACACTCGTCCCCTCAGCAGTTTTTCATTATTCTCTCTCTCTCTTCAGCTTTTAAACACTCGTCCCCTCAGCAGTCTCGCTTTATTCTCTCTTCTGTTAACACTCGTCCCCTCAGCAGTTTCTCTTTATTTCTCTCTCTTCAGTTATAAACATTCATCCCCCAGCAGTCTCTCTTTATTCTTTCTCTCTCTCTCTTCAGCTATAAACACTCGTCCCCTCAGCAGTCTTTTCTTTATTCTTTCTCTCTTCAGCTATAAACACTCATCCCCTCAGCAGTCTCTCTTTATTCTCTCTCTCTCTCTTCAGCTATAAACACTCGTCCCCTCAGCAGTCTCTTTATTCTCTCTCTCTCTCCAGCTATAAACACTCATCCCCTCAGCAGTCTCTCTTTATTTCTCTCTCTCTCTTCAGCTATAAACACTCGTCCCCTCAGCAGTCTCTCTTTATTCTCTCTCTCTCTTCAGCTATAAACACTCGTCCCCTCAACAGTCTCTTTTTTATTCTCTCTCTTTCAGTTATTAACACTCGTCCCCTCAGCAGTCTCTCTTTTTTTCTTTTTCTCTCTTCAGCTATAAACACTCGTCCCCTCAGCAGTCTCTCTTTATTCTCTCTCTCTCCAGCTATAAACACTCATCCCCTCAGCAGTCTCTCTTTATTCTCTCTCTCTCCAGCTATAAACACTCGTCCCCTCAGCAGTCTCTCTTTATTTCTCTCTCTTCACTTTTTAAACACTTTATCCCCCAGCAGTCTCTCTTTATTCTCTCCCTCTTCAGCTATAAACACTCATCCCCTCAGCAGTCTCTCTTTATTCTCTCCTTCTTCAGCTATAAACACTCGTCCCCTCAGCAGTCTTTTCTTTATTCTCTCTCTCTCCATTTATAAACACTTTATCCCCCAGCAGTCTCTCTTTATTTTTTCTCTCTCTCTTCAGCTATAAACACTCGTCCCCTCAGCAGTCTTTTCTTTATTCTCTCTCTCTCCAGCTATAAACACTCATCCCCTCAGCAGTCTCTCTTTATTTCTCTCTCTCTCTTCAGCTATAAACACTCGTCCCCTCAGCAGTCTCTCTTTTTTTCTCTCTCTCTTCAGCTATAAACACTCATCCCCTCAGCAGTTTCTCTTTTATTCTCTCTCTTCAGCTTATTAAACACTCGTCCCCTCAGCAGTCTCACTTTATTCTCTCTCTCTTCAGCTTTTAAACACTCGTCCCCTCAGCAGTCTCGCTTTATTTCTCTCTTCTTGTTAACACTCGTCCCCTCAGCAGTCTCTCTTTATTTCTCTCTCTTCAGCTTTTTAACACTCGTCCCCTCAGCAGTTTCTCTTTATTTCTCTCTCTCTTCAGCTTTTAAACACTTTATCCCCCAGAAGTCTTTTCTTTATTCTTCTCTCTCTCTCTTCAGCTATAAACACTCATCCCCTCAGCAGTTTCACTTTATTCTCTTTTCTCTTCAGCTTTTAAACACTCATCCCCTCAGCAGTTTTCTCTTTATTTTTTCTCTCTCTTCAGCTTTTAAACACTTTATCCCCCAGCAGTCTCTCTTCATTCTTTCTCTCTCTCTCTTCAGCTATAAACACTCGTCCCCTCAGCAGTCTTTTCTTTATTTCTCTCTTTTCAGTTAAAAACTCGTCCCCTCAGCAGTCTCTCTTTATTTCTCTCTCTTCAGCTTTTAAACACTCATCCCCTCAGCAGTCTCTTTTATTCTCTCTCTATTCAGCTTTTTAACACTTTGTCCCCTCAGCAGTCTCTCTTTTTTTCTCTCTCTCTTCCCGCTATAAACACTCATCCCCTCAGCAGTCTCTCTTTATTCTCTCTCTCTTCAGCTATAAACACTCGTCCCCTTTAGCAGTCTCTCTTTTTTTCTCTCTCTCTCTTTTTAGCTTTTAAACACTCATCCCCTCAGCAGTCTCTCTTTATTCTCTCTTTTAAGTTAATTAAAATTCATCCCTCAGCAGTTGATTTTATTGATTTTAGTCTTTAGCTTTAAAAACTCGTTAAGAGTTTCTTTTATTCAAAAACGCGGCGTGTGCAGCTATGGTGGCAGGTCTCCCCCAGCATCCGCGCATAATCTCCTCGCTCTTCAGCTATAAACACTCGTCCCCTCAGCAGTCTCTCTTTATTCTCTCTCTCTCTCTTCAGCTATAAACACTCGTCCCCTCAGCAGTCTCTCTTTATTCTCTCTCTCTTCAGCTATAAACACTCATCCCCTCAGCAGTCTCTCTTTATTCTCTCTCTTCAGTTATTAACACTCGTCCCCTCAGCAGTCTCTCTTTATTCTCTCTCTCTCTTCAGCTATAAACACTCGTCCCCTCAGCAGTCTCTCTTTATTCTCTCTCTCTCTTCAGCTATAAACACTCGTCCCCTCAGCAGTCTCTCTTTATTCTCTCTCTCTTCAGCTATAAACACTCGTCCCCTCAGCAGTTTCTCTTTATTCTCTCTCTCTCTTCAGCTATAAACACTCATCCCCTCAGCAGTTTCTCTTTATTCTCTCTCTCTCTTCAGCTATAAACACTCATCCCCTCAGCAGTCTCACTTTATTCTCTCTCTCTTCAGTTATAAACACTCGTCCCCTCAGCAGTTTCTCTTTATTCTCTCTCTCTTCAGTTATAAACATTCATCCCCCAGCAGTCTCTCTTTATTCTTTCTCTCTCTCTCTTCAGCTATAAACACTCGTCCCCTCAGCAGTTTCTCTTTATTCTCTCTTTTCAGTTATTAACACTCGTCCCCTCAGCAGTCTCTCTTTATTCTCTCTCTTCAGTTATAAACACTCATCCCCTCAGCAGTCTCATTTTATTCTCTCTCTCTTCAGCTATAAACACTCGTCCCCTCCGCAGTCTCTCTTTATTCTCTCTCTCTCTCCAGCTATAAACACTCATCCCCTCAGCAGTCTCTCTTTATTCTCTCTCTCTTTTCAGCTATAAACACTTGTCCCTTCAGCAGTCTCTTTTTATTCTCTCTCTCTCTTTTCAGTTATTAGCACTCATCCCCTCAGTAATCTCTCTTTATTCTCTCTTTTAAGGTTAATTGCACAAATAGATCCATTATGAAACGATTGATTGATTGATTGATTGATTAGAGGGATTAGTCTTGTAGCTGAACTGATTGATTAACGAATTCATTGATTATTCAGGAGGAATACGCGGCGTGTGCGGGAGCTGTGGTGGCATGGTCTCCCACCGAGTATCCGCGGCAAAATCTGGAGCCTCGCCATCGGAAACGAGCTCAACATCACCCCTGGTAA
The DNA here is from genome assembly GCA_033459395.1 of Hemibagrus guttatus. Classification (NCBI taxonomy): domain Eukaryota; kingdom Metazoa; phylum Chordata; class Actinopteri; order Siluriformes; family Bagridae; genus Hemibagrus; species Hemibagrus guttatus. Next base: position 28,035,550 of record JAUCMX010000008.1, read on the forward strand.
CCATGGAAACGGCATTTCAGTAATATCTCTCCTGTTATTATGAAATTGTCCATTAGCATGTTTACCAATAGCGTCAGATAATTAATACGCATGATGGTGAGAATTCGTGTGTGTGTGTGTGTGTGCTTACAGAACTGTATGAAATCTTCCTGTCACGAGCTAAAGAGAAGTGGCGCAGTTTCAACGAGACTGGATCACTCAGCGAGAGCGAAGGTATGAACTTGACCTCAAACTGTAGCATTTACGGAATTTTTATCAGTTTTATTTATTAGTTTTCCTTTTCACACACCTTTTAAACACAATTCAAACCCAAGTGACCCGTTCTGTCCACTCCCTTTATCAAGGGAACAAGGCTAACGTGTGCTTCCTCCAGAACACGTCAAGCTAACCAGGTCTTATTGATCTCACAGAGGGGTTAGTGTGTCTGTGATTGACAGGAGAGATATAGAGTAAGTCCCTCCCACTCAGACAGCAGGCCGGATTAAGGATACTCTGAAGAAAAGGCGAACTCTTCTCCGTTTCTGATACACTTATCAGTTGCTATAGCGATACAGGAGACACCTGAAACTGCCTGCTAGCAAATTCAGCATCTCTTCTAATAACACACACACACACACACACACACACTCTTCAGCTCTAGAGTAAGTGTTCTTTATGAACATCTCTCTGACCTTTCCTGTTTTTTATGTCAGATTGTGGTGTAGATAAGGAGTCCAGTCTGGACCTGATTAAGCTGGACATCTTCAGGACTTTCCCCTCGCTCTTTATATTCCAGAAGGTGAGGAACAAGTTCAAGAAAAATTACATACGGAAAGTGTTACAATCATGAGATGTTCTAAAATCCTCTTTCTGTCTCTCTCTCTCTCTCTATCTGTCTCTCTGTCTGTTTGTCTCTCTCTCTCTCTCTCTCTCTCTCTCTCTCTCTCTCTCTCTTTGAAGGGCGGACCGTATCACGATGTTTTGCACAATGTCCTGGGAGCGTACACATGTTACAGACCTGATGTAGGATATGTGAGTATCAGAGAACCTGGTGATCTTCTAAAAGATTCTGTCACAGGTTTTTAGTGTTGTGACAGGAACAGCAGCAGAGCTAACTAGCGATCATTACTTTTACGTACTGAAATGTGTGTGTGTGTTTTTGTGTGTTTTAGGTACAGGGAATGTCCTTCATAGCTGCTGTTCTTATTCTGAACCTCGAGGAAGCCGACGCCTTTATTGCCTTTGCAAACCTTCTCAACAAACCCTGTCAAATGGCCTTCTTCAGGGTGGACCATGACCTGGTAACACACACACACACACACACACATATGTATAATCATTAGTGTTAATTACAGAGTTATTAAACATGATACAGATTCTGAGTTGATATTTGACAAGATACCACATTGCTGCCTTTAACCCAAGTTTCCTGGAGATAAATTCCTGAGATATTCCTGATTTGTTTTATTGAACAGATGCTGAAGTATTTTGCTGCATTTGAGGTTTTCTTTGAGGAAAATCTCCCTAAATTATTCAAGCACTTTCAGAGCAACAGTCTGACTCCAGATTTTTACCTCATAGACTGGTACGTACTCCCTGCACCCTGCACTCTGCTCCCTACTCTCTACACCCTACTAACTACACCATACTTCCCATTCCTTACTCCTTACACACTACTCCCCACTCCCCATTCCTTACTCCTTACACACTACTCCCCACTCCCCATTCCTTACTCCTTACACACTACTCCCTGCTCCCCATTCCTTACTCCCTGCACCCTACTCCCTGCTCCCCATTCCTTACTCCCTACACCCTACTCCCTGCTCCCCATTCCTTACTCCCTACACCCTGCTCCCTGCTCCCCATTCCTTACTCCTTACTCCCTACTCCCCATTCCCTATTCCCCATTCCTTACTCCCTACACCCTACTCCCCATTTCCTACTCCCCACTCCGCATTCCTTACTCCCTACTCCCTACTCCCCATTCCTTACTCCCTACTCCCCATTCCTTACTCTTTATACCCTACTCCCTACTCCCCATTCCTTACTCCCTACACCCTACAACCCATTTCCTACTCCCTACTCCCCATTCCTTACTCCCTACTCCCTGCTTCCCATTCCTTACTCCCTACACCCTACTCCCTGCTCCCCATTCCTTACTCCCTACTCCCTGCTCCCCATTGCTTACTCCCTACACCCTACTCCCCGTTCCCTACTCCCTATTCCTTACTCCCTATTCCTTACACTCTACTCCCTACTCCCTACAACCTACTCCCCACACCCTACTCCCCATTCCTCATTCCTTACACCCTACTACTTACATTCTACTCCCTACACCCTTACACCCTACACCCTACTCCTCATTCCTTACACCCTACACCCTACTACCCATTCCTTACTCCCTACACCCTACTCCCCATTTCCTACTCTCTACTCCGCATTCCTTACTCCCTACTCCCCATTCCTTACACCTTACACCCTACTCCCTAATCCCCATTCCTTACTCCTTACTCCCTACTCCCCATTCCCTACTCCCCATTCCTTACTCCCTACACCCTACTCCCCATTCCTTACTCCCTACACCCTACTCCCTACTCCCCATTCCTTACTCTTTATACCCTACTCCCTAATCCCCATTCCTTACTCCCTACATCCTACTCCCCATTTCCTACTTCCCACTCCGCATTCCTTACTACTCTATCCTACTCCCCATTCCTTACACCTTATACCCTACTCCCTAATCCCCATTCCTTACTCCCTACACCCTACTCCCCATTTCCTACTCCCCACTCCGCATCCCTCACTCCATTCTACTCCCCATTCCTTACTCTCCCTACTCTACTCTCTTTCTAACCTCCATTTCCTACTCCCTACTCCCCATTCCTTACTCCCTACTCCCTGCTTCCCATTCCTTACTCCCTACACCCTACTCCCTGCTCTCCATTCCTTACTCCCTACTCTGCCCATTGCTTACTCCCTACACCCTACTCCCCGTTCCCTATTCCCTATTCCTTACTCCCTATTCCTTACACTCTACTCCCTACTCCCTACAACCTACTCCCCACACCCTACTCCCCATTCCTTACTCCCTACTCCCCATTCCTTACACCTTACACCCTACTCCCTAATCCCCATTCCTTACTCCCTAATACCCATTCCTTACCCATTCCTTACTCACTACTCCCCATTCCCTACACCCTACTCCCCATTCCTTACTCCCTACACCCTACTCCCCATTTCCTACTCTCTACTCCGCATTCCTTACTCCCTACTCCCTACTCCCCATTCCTTACTCCCTACTCCCCATTCCTTACACCTTACACCCTACTCCCTAATCCCCATTCCTTACTCCCTACTCCCTACTCCCCATTCCTTACTCCCTACTCCCCATTCCTTACACCTTACACCCTACTCCCTAATCCCCATTCCTTACTCCCTACTCCCTACTCCCCATTCCTTACTCCCTACTCCCCATTCCTTACACCTTACACCCTACTCCCTAATCCCCATTCCTTACTCCCTAATCCCCATTCCTTACTCCCTACTCCCCATTCCCTACACCCTACTCCCCATTCCTTACTCCCTACACCCTACTCCCCATTTCCTACTCTCTACTCCGCATTCCTTACTCCCTACTCCCTACTCCCCATTCCTTACATTCCCTACTCCCTAATCCCATTCCTTACTCCCTACACCCTACTCCCCATTTCCTACTCCCTACTCCCCATTCCTTACTCCCTACACCCAACTCCCCACACCCTGCTCCCCATTCCTCATTCCTTACACCCTACTACTTACATTCTACTTCCTACACCCTTACACCCTACACCCTACTCCCCATTCCTTATTCCCTACACCCTACTCCCCATTCCCTACACTCTACTCCCCATTCCTTACTCCCTACACCCTACTCCCTGCTCCCCATTCCTTATTCCCTACACCCTACTCCCTGCTCTCCATTCCTTATTCCCTATTCCTTACACCCTACTCCCCATTCCTCATTCCTTACACCCTACTACTTACTTCCTTACACCCTACACCGTATGCCCCATTCCTTACACCAGTGGTGCCCACATTTTTTTGGCTTGCAAGCTACTTTTCAAATGTCAAAATGTCAAAAAAGTGTATGTGAACATACACATATACATACATACTGAGTATACTTTATATATACAAAATATACTATATATATATGTTGGTTTACCTTGCATAACTGCATGAATCCTTATGGTACAATACAACTGAATACATTTATGGTCAGTATCTTACTCTGATGAGTCGGCCAGGGTTGCATAGTCTGGACAGTAGCTTCTGCTAGCCAGCCTCAAGCAGACTTCCAAATGAACATCAGTCATGGTGGGACAGTATTTGGACTTAATAATCTTCATTTGGGAAAAGGCTGACTCACATAAATAAGTGGAGACAAACAGTGCAGTCAAGGAGGTTTTCTCATGTTTGGGTATTTTTCCAAAACTGTCCACTTTTCCAAACTCTCATCCTTCACTGCAGAGGAGTTCAGGTGAAGCAGTGTTGCAAGTTTTTATGTGACTGAATCAACCTCAGTATCTTCTCTAAATGGGTAATGTAAATATAGCGATTGGCTCGAGTAAAGTCTTGAATTATCTGACAGGTAATTTTCAGTCTGCTCTGTATAACACACACACACCTTCCGTTGCGTCTCCAGCTTTGACACAAGGTTTTAGAAATCATAGTGCTGCAGCTTTGAGGACAGATGTTGCATTTTTAATTTAAAAGCATTAACATTGTCTTCTTTCTCACCTTCTCACTTCGAATATGACATGGTGAAAAAAAAAGTCCTCCTCCCATTCCTCATGGATGTGGGAAGTTTTTGGTTAAGGAACTCTCCATTCCTTACACCCTACTCCCTACACACTACTCCCCGTTCCTTACACTCTGCACCCTACTCCTTATTCCATACTCCACATCCCTTTTCAGTATTCCCTACACCCTACTTCCTAATCCATAATCCCCATCCCCATTCTCTGCTGTCTACACTGAGGGTTTGAATAGCACTAGATTGAGTGTGTGTGTGTGTGTGTGTGTGTGTGTGTGTGTGTGTGTGTGTGTGTGTGTAGGATCTTTACATTGTACAGTAAGCCGTTGCCTCTGGACGTGGCGTGTCGCGTGTGGGATTTGTTTTGCCGTGATGGAGAGGAAGCCCTGTTCCGCACGGCGTTGGGAATCCTGCGCCTTTATCAGGATGTCCTCCTGCAGATGGACTTCATCCACAGTGCCCAGTTCCTGTCCCGCCTCCTGCAGAACACCCCGGCACACACACTCTTCACCTGCATCGCTAACACACACATGATCAGCAACAACCGCCGCTGGAACCAGGTAGACACTCCAGATAAACACAACCAGTACATGCAGGTAAAGTCATCTGTAGTCTGGAAAATAAACACTGCAGTTTATAATCCAGGAAATACAGGGCACCCTTCAGTCGGAAAAACCACTCCATTATAATCAGTGTGGAATAATTCAGTTTGTCTTCTGTTAGTCAGTGTGGGATAATTTGGTTTATTTTCTGTTAGTATCACTGTGAGATAATTCAGTTTATTTTTCCATTATAATCAGTGTGGAATAAATTATTTTATTTTTTATAATAATAAGTGTGGGATAATTCGGTTTATTTTCTGTTAGAAACAGTGTGGGATAATTTGGTTTATTTTCTGTTAAAAACAGTAGGGGATAATTCGGTTTATTTTCTGTTAGAAACAGTGTGGGATAATTTGGTTTATTTTCTGTTAAAAACAGTAGGGGATAATTCGGTATATTTTCTGTTAGAAACAGTGTGGGATAATTTGGTTTATTTTCTGTTAGTATCACTGTGGGATAATTCGGTTTATTTTCTGTTATAAACAGTGTGGGATAATTCGGTTTATTTTCTGTTAGAATCAGTGGGGGATAATTTGGTTTATTTTCTGTTAGTATCACTGTGGGATAATTCGGTTTATTTTTCCATTATAATCAGTGTGGAATAAATCATTTTATTTTTTGTAATAATGAGTGTGGGATAATTCGGTTTATTTTCTGTTAGAATCAGTGTGGGATAATTCAGTTTATCTTCTGTTAGAATCAGTGTGGGATAATTTGGTTTATTTTCTGTTAGTATCACTGTGGGATAATTCGGTTTATTTTCTGTATAATCAGTGTGGGATAATTCGGTTTATTTTTTGTATAATCAGTGTGGGATAATTCGGTTTATTTTCTGTTATACAGTGTGGGATAATTCGGTTTATTTTCCTTAAATCAGTGGGATAATATGCTTTTATTTTTTGTAGTATCATGTGGGATAATTCGGTTTATTTTGCCATGTTAATCAGTGTGGAATAAATCATTTATTTTGTAATAGTGTGGGATAATTCGGTTTATTTTCTGTTAGAATCAGTGTGGGATAATTCAGTTTATCTTCTGTAATCAGTGTGGGATAATTCGGCTTATTTTTTGCTATAATCAGTGTGGGATAATTCAGTTTATTTCTGTAATCAGTCAAAGTCAAAGAAGCTTTATTTTCACTTCAACCATATATAGCTGATGCAGTACATGGTGAAATGAAACAGCGTTCCTCCTGGACCAGAGGTGCTACACAGAACAAAAACAAAATACAGGGTGACACGGACAAACACGAAGCTAAACTAAGGTGCAGAATTTTTAAACTAAACATACAACATAAGTGCAGGGAATGACGAGACAGTGCAGACAAACAAGACACATAATGCTGACTGTGCAAAAAAAGAACAGTGTTGTACGGTGAGTGTAAGAATAGCAGCAGAGATAGTTAACACAGTTATAATATTTCAAGTTATAGTACAAATATTAAAAGTGACGTGTGCATGTAAACAATATCAGGGGTGTGTGTGTGAGTTCTGTTCAGTTCAGTTCTCAGTTCAGAGTGTGTGTGTGTCCATGTTCCTCAGTTCAGTTCAGTTCTTTGTTGAGACACCTGATTGCCTGAGGGAAGAAGCTGTTCAGCAGTCTGGATGTGTGGGCCTGAATGCTAGAAACACATAAGCCACGTCCGCAAGTCTCTCCGCACAGAGCTGCATTTCTGTCTGCACGAAACACGGTTAGCCCATCTAGCTGAATGGCGACATCCGGAACTCTGTCGCTGAGTCACGTCTTCCGAAAAACAAAGAAGCAGCAGTGTCTGTACTCACGCCGTGTAGTTCGCTGGAGTCGGATGTAGTCCAGTTTATTATCCAGGGAGTAGACATTGGAAGCAAGTATGGAGGGGAGTGCCGGCCGGCTAGGGTTTGTTTTTAGCCTAGCATGGACACCTGCCCTCTTGCTGCGCTACCGCTTTCTCACTTTCGTCGACTCCTCTCCTGGCCACCGGCATCAGGCGACGCCGATGACTCAGGGCCTGGTCTTCGCAGCAAGCTGAGATTGTGAAGGCTTTTCCATAGTTCATCATGCACGTTGGCTGGTGCATGATTTCCAAACTCTAATAGTGCCTGGCGGTCGTACACATGAACACCGTTGTATCTGGTGTCCATATGCCATGATAGTTGGGCTATATGAGGACAATAGCACGATTTTTTATCTGGAGTGGCCGCTGCGTGCTACTGGTGCGCCACCATCTTGGACCATCCAGTGTGGGATAATTCGGTTTATTTTCTGTAATCAGTGTGGAATAATTCGGTTTATTTCTGTTAGAATCCATGTGGGATAATTCAGTTTATTTTCTGTTAGAATCAGTGTGAGATAATTCGGTTTATTTCTGTAATCAGTGTGGAATAATTCGGTTTATTTTCTGTTAGAATCAGTGTGGAATAATTCGGTTTATTTTCTGTTAGAATCAGTGTGAGATAATTCGGTTTATTTCTGTAATCAGTGTGGGATAATTCGGTTTATTTCTGTTAGAATCCATGTGGGATAATTCAGTTTATTTTCTGTTGCAGGTTTTTTCAGCTCTGATGAAAGATGGACCTAAAGAAGTTGATAAAACAGGAAGTCCTGCGTTAAGAAGCTAACAGCCGATGCCTTATGAAGTATGAGATTTTGGGAATATTTATACAGATTGTCGTGTACAGTATTAACGAGTCAGACTGTAGAGATCCAGCAACTCGTGGAAGATTTTGGGAAGAAACTCGGCAGCAGAAGACATTTCTCTGTGTGTGTGTGTGTGTGTGTGTGTGTGTGTGTGTGTGTGTGTGTGTGTGTGTGAGAGAGAGAGAGTGAAAGAGGTGTTTCTGTGAAGTTATCATGCCATGTGCCAAATGTTTGTGACTATAAAGCAGACACACACACACGAGTGTACGACCATGCGATTACGCTACGGACTGATTGTTGTGTCTGAGTGACAGCGACTTCGAGTTATCGGGGCGGAGCTTATTGTATATATGATTATATGGCATCACTTTTTTTTAGGTAATACTGAGTTAGCCTAGCTAACATTAAGAATACCTCAGTAGCTAGCAGTAGCTATCTGACATTCTGCAGTTTGTGAGCAAGCTAGCTAACATGAGTTAACTAAGTAGCCGGTGTTGTGATGCTATATGATCGTATGATATGAACCTAAGCTCCGCCCTCAGTGATAAAATGGCAGCGTAAGAACAAAATTGCCAAAACGTTAACGTATTTTTACGCTAAACATTACTTGAAGACAAGCAACACAAACGACACTTTATTTCCATACGTTGTGACACGTGTCATGATAACGAACGTGTACAGTGTTTTTTGTTTTTTTTCACTAGTTGTTTATATTTTAAGTTTTATTTGGATTAGAAAGAAAAATCGTTAAACTTCAGCAACGACCAAACGTGTATCTAAACCTGTTTATCGTTAACGTTGGGATTTTTTTTGTCCAGCTGGGATAGATCGAGATGTAAATGTATAATATAACATCCAATCAGATACTTGTTTTCAAACACTCCACACACACACACACACACACACACACACGAGCTTGCTCCTAATGCAGTAGCGTTGATCGTGGCCTTCAAACTCAGAGCTGATCTGTGAGGCCAATACACACAAGTGCAATTCATAAGCTCACACACACCAGCTGTGTGATACACACTAGTGCCAAACCTTATATTACTATCACACACACACACACACACACACACCCCTCCTTTTGAAGCTCTTACTGTATGTGTTTTTAAAATCTTTTTCTTTTTTTTTAAGTCCAGAGAGACCAAGTTTAAAATGACTTCTGTTCTCAGCTCTCATCCATACATTTAGAACTTTAAGGTTCTTCAGTCGTCCCTCTTGGGAACCCTTGAAGGTTTTTAGGCAGGTCCTGGATGGTTGGTTTCGCGATGAAAAGTTTCACATTTCCGTAAGTCTACTCTTTTTCTTTGTAGAACCTTACATCATCGTCATCATCATCACCAATTAGAACCCTGTTTTGTTTGAGAACCCTCTGCCTTAAAATCATTGAAGAACACCTTGTTCATCTTCTAATATCTAGAATCTGAACTCCTTGGTACTTAGCACACTCTTAGAACGAGGGTTCTCCAAGGCTTCTGTTGATAAGTAAGGGTTCTTGGCTTGTATAGATTGGATCTTCTCTAATGGGGGGAAAAGACATAAGGTTTTATATTTAAATGTTCATGCAGGGTTCCTAGCCTGTTGAAAACTGCTTAAAACACCTTCTGATAATCACTGTGCAGTAGGGTTCTGTGGAGGTTCTATGTAGAGCCATTTAGATCTCTTAACAATATCTTCTGAGGTCTTTCCAATCAGAACGAGTTTTGTATTGCTGGATAATTAGGAGCTCTTGACTTCCTGGAAGGTTCTATTTTCTGATCCCTCTTCAGATTTAGGATTCGGTTAGGGTTCTCAGCTCCACTTGGAACCCTCAGCTGTAAGATATATCAGAAACTCTTCTATTGGTTCTACCTGCAAGTCTTTCTGCTAAACACTAAGTTGTAGAGCGCTTTCTCACACGGCTCTCTGCGGAACCTTCTCTGATCAGGAGACACTTACAAGGTTCTGGATTATTTAAGTCCTCTCATGATTAGCTTCCAAGTAATGGTTCTATTTTCCAATAAACACTCATTTGTTGGGTTCTGCATTACTGCAAGGGATCTTTAGCATGTACTTTTTTTAGCTTCCTGAAAGGGTTCTACCGGAGAACTTGGTGTAATAGAGTAACCGGTACAGGGTTCCATATTATTTTACTAGGAACCCTTTATGATGAGCAAACACAGCGTTATAGGGTTCCACATAGAAGGGGAACTGAAGAAGGGTTCTGAAACAAAAAAACCAGCAAAGCCAAAGCTCTAGAATAAATAAACTCAATAATAATCCAAGCCCCGCCCACTTTCAGAAAAGAAAGCTGTTTGATGTGGCAGGCAATCAATCGTAGCCTTTTCCTCAATCACGTGAGATTTTTTTTTTTTTATCTATTCACCACTAACTGCCTTTTTCAGTTCTTTCCTCTGAAGTGTCCGACGCCCGAGAACTGAGAGCCAATCAGAATCCAGCCCTGAAGATCCTGAATCTCGTGTCCAAGAAAAGCGTACAAAAACACCTCAGATGCTCGGTATACAGGGGGCGGCGCCTCAGAGGTTGAGTCTTTAAAATTAGTCATGCTTGTTAGCGTAGTTAAGATTTTTTTAAAGATTTTTCAAGGCAAAATTTTGTACTTTCCGTTTCCACGGACGTTCTTCATGATTAAAATGTTCTGATGTTCTGAGATGCGAGTATGACCTAGTGATGATCATGTAATCACATGGACGATATCAGCCAATCACAGACTGACTGATTAAAATAATAATAATAATAATAATATTAATCATGAGTGGTCTCTCTGGATTTCCATATGATTCTGAGTGTTTTTTTTAACATGCGAGAACCACAGTGAAGCAAAAGTTTTCACTCCCTTCCATCCTGACCCTTCTAACAGGAAGATCCCAGTAGCTGCTTTGAAAACGCACTTCCTGTTTTAAACTCTAAAATCATCTTTGAGGCCTGATGGATGTTTTATATGAGATTGTTTTGGCCAAATGATTCTCTCAACCCGTCGACTCTGATCCCCGACGCGCCGGAGTCACGCACCACACTAACCCGGTTCACGTGGAGCCGCTTCAGACACGTCATCGCCTGGCCTAGTGTCCGAAACGTGACGTGATCCCTTTCATCTGAAGCGTCGGAGTTTCACATGAAGTACAGTGACGGAACTAACTTGCTTTTTATTTCCTTTTTAAATTGAACTCATTACTGTACAGGTTTTTTACATGCTGTCAGTGTTGTAAATAAAATGTGAAATGATTTCTTTAGATTAGAAATGTAAATATAAATTAATTACATTCCCAGCTCAGGGGTCTGTGTGCTTTCTTTGACTTGTAAATAATAAAAGTTAAAAGGGAAAAAAATGAATTTGACGTGCTATGTCGTCATTTTGACTAATTTATTGACCATTAGCTTATTTCAGTGTATTAGTTACTAGTCAATACTCACTACGAGTGTAGAGTTATGGAGGAATTATGATCTAAATGAACCATTTTATTAAATTCATCCAAGTGAATTAACTTTAAAACCTCACAATTATGACAAAACAACTTCAAACATTTTCTGTAGTTACACAAATAAGAATGCTCCAGTCTAGAACAGAAAATGGGAAGGATTCATTTGGGAGTCAAATGAGTCGACTCTTATTTTGGTTGAGTCAAAGTTCACATCACACTTGAAAAAAATTTTTGGATATTGATTGGGGTGGGGCTTACACATGGTGGGTGGGGTTAAGTGTGCAGTGATTGGTTGAAGGATAAAAAAAAACCTGAAGAAAGTGTGATGTCACATTCAAGTGAATCAACCAGCAAGCGAGCGAAGAAAAGATGATGGAAGATTTAGCTCACCTTTAAACAGGCTTTGATGTCACGGTATTCATAAACAAATAAACAAACAGTCCGTCAACACATACACGTAACAATGCCCACGTTTCATAAACCAATCAAATTCTGATTACTGGAACCAAAATCCCACCCACCCAAATACACAGGAAGTGAAAGATATTTGAATTTCTTGTCTGTTCCATAAGTTTTGGCACGCGTCTAGTCACAGGTTCAGGACTGCAGCAACACGGGAAATGATTTATTTTGAAATGTACAAACAAACAAAATATTCAGAAGTCATGTTCGTGTAAAACTTTATGTAATGAAAAATTCAGCCAAAAATAAACTTTACACTTTTTATTTAAACCTAAACTGTAGATCAAAAGTCCAGGGGGACTTTTTCTTATTCTTCAAAGAGAATAAGTTTTGGCACCCTTCTGTAACCATTATGTTTATTGGGTATGATGATCTGATATTTTGGGAAGTCAGGCAAAACACAAGCTAATTCTTCTTAGACTTGTCCTTTTTCTTCTTCTCTTTCTTTTTGTCCTTCTTCTTCTTCTCTTTCTTCTTTTTCTTCTTACTGCTCTTACTCGACTGGCCGTCGTCCTCCTTCCCGTCTTTCGTCTCCTGGACTCTGGACTTGTCTTCAGTCCTGTGAGGGATGTGAGCGTCTTCTCTCGGTCTTTTCCTCTCTGAGCTTCTCTCGTCCCGGTCTCGCCGCTCCGTGGGCTTGTGCTCTCGCTGCCTCTTGTCGTCTTTGAGCTTCAGATCCTGTGACACGGAGGAAACGCGTTAAGAAGCAGGCTGCAGCAAGCAGAAAACGTATATATGAATCAATTAGAGTTTAATAAGGGCTTTAAATTCTTTTTTTTTTAACCCAGTAGTGTTCACAAACACTTTTTGTAGAAGATTTATTTGTAATCTGTTATTTGTCGAGTCTTCAGGTCTCTGTCCTGCTGTCAGTTCAAACTGAAGGACCTGGGAGTCAATTCCAAAAAGAGTCGATTCACTGATTCATTGAGTCAACTTTAACGCTCAGGATCCACAGTCTGTATTTATTCTTCCTTCACTGTTTAAAACAGTTTTCTCTAAAAACCTGAGTTTGTCAATGTTTAGAAGTTTATAACACCTTCCCTGAAGGGCAGAAAGCCAACTGGAGTGCAGTCCTTCATGATTCTGAAGCTTTAGCCCAGAAAAGTGCACAAAATATGGAGGAAGTGTACAGGCCTGGGACTAATGAATCGACCCTGTTTCCGAGCACTGGAGTGGTCTAGAGATCGGATCTCTGGCCCGGTGCTTAAAAAAAAAAGAGCAAACAGACGAACCTACTGTTTTATAATCCTGTGTGTGCATGAACATAACGTATGGGATTGGAAATCAAGCAACAGTTTGATAGGAAATCTTCTAAATGAACACAAGTCTTGGATTATAAGCCCCGCCACCAAAGGGGACCAGAAACGGTCCAGACTCAAATAATAGGACCAAGCGTTAAAACACCATCAAAGGACCAAAATCCAAACCTGAAACCTCTCAAATCAGATGAAGAAGCTGATAAAAAAACCCTGAGGCAGGTTGTGTGTTGTGTTGCGAGTGTGTAGTGTGTTGACCTGGTGTGTGTTGGTGTGTCTGTGTCCCTCAGCACTGCTCAGATCCCCGAAAAACTCCTCGCAGCGCTGACAGAAGAAACCGATGACAGGGATCAAATCACCGGAACCTGCAGCGAGAGTGACCGTTAGCCTCAGGCACCAGAGGAGCTGCGAGGGTTCTGCGGAACACAGGGTTCCGTGTAAAGCGTTAGTACCTTCATGCTTGAGCAGACCCTCCAGCTCCTTCACCAGGTACTCCTTCCTCTTCTTCTGGATCTGTTTCTCTCTCCGTTCCTTCTCTCTCTCCATCTCCTCGCTCTGCTAACAGACACAAAGCTCCACGTCAGCATCATGCGGCGTCTTTGTTTGTTTTTATTTGTTTATTCCTGCGTTACCTCTCTGTGATCGGACTCTCTGTGTGAATGGCTGCTTTCAGATCGATTACTCCGAGCATCATCAGACTTCTGTACTGCACACGCCACAAACAAAATCAATAATCATCATATACACTGCGCTGAAATCACACAGATACTGCTATCTGATCTCACAGTCTAATCTCACAATCTTTACTGCAGTATCTGATATCGGTGTCTGATCTACTTCTCATTCTCTTTTTAGTGCATTATTATACTTCTGGTGTTGGTGTTTAGTCTAGGTCTCATATCTACAGCAATATTATAAGTCTGATATGAGAGTCTAATCTAGTGTTCATACCTTTACTGCATTAGTATAGCTCTGATATCAGTGTCTGATCTAGTTCTCATGCCTTTAGTGCACAATTAAAGCTCGTGTTGAGATCCAGTTCATTTACCTTTAATCTATTTTTCTAGCTCTTATTTAGAAGTCTGATCTATTGCTCATGCCTTCAGAGTGTTATTATAGGTCTGACACTGGTGTCTGATCTAATTATCTGATTGTTACTGCATTATTATGTGTGATATTGTGTCTGATCAAACTTTGACACCTTTAAGATATTTTTCTACCAATTAAGTCAATGTCTGATCTGTCATTCCTTTAGCATATTACGGGTTATTGATGATATTTATGCCTCATGTAACTGTAATGCCTCTAGTGCCTTACTAAACGTCTCATTTTTATGTCTGATATCTTCGGGTCAAGGATGTTCAGGATGCTCTAATTTCATTCTATTGGTATGTCTGATTGATGTCCGATCTAGCTCTGGTACCTTTATTGCGGTTCAGCAGCGTCTCCAGCGTCACTCTGAGAGTCGGGTTCGAGCTGGCTCCTCTCTGCTGCTCCTGCTTCTGCTTCAGTCTGGCGGCCATCTTGATGATGTCAGCCTGGCTCAGGTTCAGCCCGATGGTCTTCAGCAGGTTCTTCACCCTCTCGCACTCCTCCACCGACACGTCCGGGGTCAGGTGCTGGCTCGGGGTCATGGCTTTGCCTTTGGGCTCCTGGAGTAGGGACGGTTTGGAGATGCAGGGAGACGAGATCAGATTTTCGGCAGGTCTGGTTTGGGCGAGGGGGACGGTGACAGCTTGGGGTTTCTTCCTCGCGTCGTCTTCTCCGTAAAGAAACTCCTCCTCATCCTCGATGCAGGAGAAGACGCATTTATTCGGGAACGCTTCCAGCTTTTGTCCCGGATCGTTCCAGGATAAGATCCGAGGTAACGTGCTGTCGCTTCCGGACACTCGTTCGTGAGGAAGTACGGAGTTCCGGGTGAAGTCAGCGGCTCGCTCGGGGTCACAGGACTTCATCAGAAATTCTGGAAGATTCTGTGAAGGTGCAGTTTCCTGCTTTATCTTCATGTCTTCCTGTGTCTGATAAACAATGCAAATTTATTACTCGATCATTATATAATTAACATAACATAACATCATGTGATGACTTTGGGAATTAGAACAAACTGGTTCTAGCTGGAGAACATCACCATCATCAAACATCTACATCAAACATTAACGTTAGAGTTGGGTGATGTAAATATCGGAGATCTTGAAGACATTTTGACGACAAACATCACAATTTAACTGCCTGCTATAAGCTGTTATAAGTGTTCATACCTGGTTGATCATGAAGGTGTTCTTCACCACAGCCAGGTGTTTCTCCAGCTCTTTGCTCTGTAGGACCTGTTTCAGGTTCTGGAAGAGGTCAGGTACTCTGGAGCTAACAGACGGAGATGTGTCTTTAACGCTGCACTGAGAGTCTTTATGGAGCCGAGGCTGGCTTTTACTCCTCGCTAAGCTCCGCCCCCGGCTGCGACTGCGGCTGCGTGGCCGGCTCTTCGCTCTGGTGCGGCTTTTCCCCCGACTCCGACTCCTGCTCCGGCTCCTACTCCGAGCTCGGCTCCTTCCCCGACTGAGAGCTCTACTCTTTGCTCGACTCCGCCCCCGGCTCCTCCCTCGACTCTGGCTCCTGCTCTTACTTCGGCTCCGCCCTCTCGAGTGCTTCTCCGACCCGTGTCTCTCGGCTTCAGCGTCTGCACTCGGCCACCTCGTGACTTTGTCTCCCGATTCGCCGGACGGTTTGAGCCAGTCTTTAGTTTCCAGCATGCGCAGGAATTCCTCAGCTTTCTTCCTGTGAGGACGAGGAGAAGAAACAACACAGCCAATTTTAAAATTCAAAAGAGGAGGCGTGGCCCATCAGTTAGTGTGAAGGCCTCTGTGTCTCAGTGGATGAGGCGTGGCCTCTGTGTGTCAATCTCAGTGAAGGAGGCGTGGCCTCTGTGTGTCAGTCTCAGTGAAGGAGGCGTGGCCTCTGTGTCAGTCTCAGTGAAGGAGGCGTGGCCTCTGTGTCAGTCTCAGTGAAGGAGGCGTGGCCTCTGTGTCAGTCTCAGTGAAGGAGGCGTGGCCTCTGTGTGTCAGTCTCAGCGAAGGAGGCACTCTACAATCCCACCAGTTTTCCCTCAGATTTCTCATTCTTTTCTTTCTTTCTTTCTTTCTTTCTTTGCTCAGGTGCTTGTTCAGTCTCTGGTCATTTCAAGTCTGGACTGCTGCAGCTCTCTACTGACAGGTCTATCTCTGAATGCAATTTGTCCACTTCAAATAATCCAAAATGCAGCTGCATGACTTGTTAAGTTCTCCCACACCACCCACTGCTGCCCCTCCACTGGCTTCCTGTAGCTGAATCAGATTCTAAACACTGATGCTTACCTACAAAGCCAAGAATGGACCAGTGCCATCTGACCTCAAAGCTCTGATCACTCCTCACACTGCACCTCTCTCCCTCAGATCCACTAGCACTGCTGGAATGGTCCACCATCTCTCAGGGCAAGAGGTAGGTCTACATCTAGACTCTTCTCTGTTCTGTCACCGAGGTGGTGTTATGACCTTCCCCTAGATGTCCGAACAGCCGAGTCACTGACCGTCTTCAAACAACGGATGACGGCCTACCTCGTCCTGAAACACTTAGACTAGCTCTAATCCCTTCATCCATTTTCTCCATCATTTTAATACTTCACATTTAGTACCATTTATGTGTGTGTGTGTGTGTGTATAAGCGTTACTCACTTCACCTCCAGATTCTGCAGCTCGTCCTGTTGTAGTGTCCATCCTGCAGAAAATTGTGCTGGAGGAGCTGCTGCCTGTTCACACACACACACACACACTGCACTGTTGGACTGATACAGTATGAGAATGTGGTGTTACAGTACAGCCTGCAGTAAAGTAAAAATCAGAGTAAAATCATGGAGTTTTGGAGTAACTGTAACTATGTGATACCGTAAACCGCGATACTGCTGCTCGGTTATTTTACCGCACTGTAGGCAACACCGCACAGCCCTGAACCGGTTTAAGTGTGTTTATTAGTTTACCTGGTAACTCGGCTCGGTGCTGAAGCTCTGAAATCCCGGAGGAGGAATGGATCTGGGGTAAGACACAGGGTTCGGGTAATGCAGAGGGAAACTGGGTCTGTTAAACGGGCCTGGAAAAGGAGGACCGGCCCCGGGAGCAGCTGAAGGTCCATACCGGGGAGGAGGGACAGGAGCCCGCTGATAATCCGGGTTCGGCCCGTGGTGCATTTCTCCTGCTCTTAGCTATGCATTAACAATAAAACAGTACTCAGCAGTTATACCGTACAATCCTAACACATATTTTAATATTTTAATGTGATTAAATGAAATAAAGTACAATAAAATAACACTCTAAATCAAGATCGCAAATGTTTAAGTCTGTGTGGATCACGTAAACAAAGCTTATGTCTTCAAAATTCTGCACCCTAAGGACCTTGCTGTTTAGTAGCCATCATATTCGCCTGATTTAAAAAAAATCACAAAGCCTCAGCACTACTGATATCGAATAAAATTATAAATCTGGCCTTGTTTTTTATTACAACAAAAAGCTGTATCAATAATCCATCAACATGATTGATTTTAAAGGAACGTGAAGCTGATTTAACTATATGTGCTTTAAATAAAATGATAGCATTTCTATTACAAAGCATTTCGATTAATTTTCTATTATATTTACTACACAAATTTATTGTAAAATATGTAATAAAACCAAATCCTAATGAATGCTCTATAATTGCTTTACACGATTAAAACATTTTTTTGAATGTTACCCAAAATAAATATCAGGCACGTACTTATCTACCTTAAAAGGCAGTCGTATCGAACGGGATGCAGGATGTATGCGAAGTTCACAAAACGTCACTACACAACGACCTATTTGAGTGAGCCTGTCCATTAATATGCCAGTATAAAAAGTTATATTCATGCATTTTAATTTGTGTGTGTTTTTTAAACAATTACCTTGTTTTACAACATTCCTTAATACTTCGACATAAACAAATATTTATATAAACATATACATTTTTTTTTTATCGCTTCTTCTTCTTCTATTTTGTTTTACGATGGTAGAAATATTTTCGGTCAGCTATGAGCTCGCTGTTAGGACCCCTGTCCTGCCAACCGAGCATATCATGCAGCAGCTGTATTAACGTGAGAGTCTGAGATTCTTCATCATTTCTCTGGATTAAAGCTGAAATAAAGGATTTTTCTCCATGGAGAACGACATACTGGACTCTCTGGAGGATCTGGGGTATGTTGCAGAGAGTGTTTAGTGTGTGTGTCTGTGTGTGTAGGGTGTGTCAGAGAGCGCAGAGGTGATTTTAAACAGCTTCAGTACGAGTTGGTTCAGGTT
>JAUCMX010000008.1:28064020-28081520 GCA_033459395.1 Hemibagrus guttatus
GTGTGTGTGTGTGTGTTCAGCGTTCCTGATCTCAGAGCTGGAGTCTGCTCGGATGGTGTTGGTGAACGCTCCTCAGAGGAAAGCTCAGGATGGAGGAGGAAGCAGCTGCAGCGAGCTCTTCCTGGAGCTGAAGGGCATCTGTATGTCTCTGGGCATGTCCAAGCCTCCATCTAACATCACCATGTTCCAGTTCTTCAGTGGCATCGAGAAAAAAGTACACACACACACACACACACACACACACACACACAGTGAGTTTTACACTGGGGGAATATTTATTTCTCTAATTATTTCACAGTTATTTATTTTGTTCAGTTTTTGGAGGAACGTCGTGCAAAAAATGTTTATAATATTTTGATATTTTTTTCCTGATATTTCATTTATTTTCAATAAAATTTATATTTTATTCTAGAGAGTCAATTTTAGTGAAATTTTGTCTTACTCAATTTTACTGATTTTTTTTATCATAATTTAGTGAAATGTCCGTTTTAGTTTCTATTATATTCATAAATTCTATTAATTTAGTAAAAAATAATTTATAAATTAATTACATTTATTATAATTTAGTGAAAATCTTATATTTCAGTAAGATTACTGACATTGTGTGTTGTGTGTGTGTGTGTGTGTGTGTGTATTTTCTCTCCTCAGCTGAAGGAAGTGTTATCTAAAGCTCCTCCTCGTCACGTCGGTGAGCCTCTGATGACCAAAGCCCTCGGTCCTCTTCACTGGGTGAATGTTTACTTTTGTTTGTTTGTTTTTGTTTAGATTTTGCCTTTTGCTTTCATTTTCTTGTTTGTTTTTTGTTTGTTTGTTTTTTTCCTCAGGAGAAACTGGAAGTTATTAACCAGTCTCTCATGAATGAGTACGAGGTGAGGAGGAAGATGTTGCTGAAGCGTCTGGACGTGACGGTTCAGTCCTTCGGCTGGTCAGACAGAGCCAAGGTGGGTTTACCGTCCGGTCCGTCGGTTCCTCTGTCCGATCCGTCAGAGTGCATTTCTGATCCTTCCTGAATCCTGAGGGGGAAAAAATCTCTGAAATACACTTTCATATTTTTGTTTAAATGATGTATTTAACCTGCAGAAAAATAAATTAATTAAAATAAATTAATAACTTAACTATTTAATTAGATAACACTAAAAAATATGAAATGAAACCTTATTATTCACCTTTTTAATAATAATAATTAGTATTAATTAATCAATTAATTAAATGATTAATTAACTACACAGCTAATTGACAAATTAACAAACGTTTAATAAATGATTAATCAACGAATCAATAAATTAATTGATTAACTAATCAATTAGTTAGTTAATTAATTAATTAAAAAGGTTTTATTCCTATTTTTTTTTATATTGTTATAAATTTTGTTGCTATCACTGTAGCTAACACTCAACAAATGGCAGGGATTTTTTTCTCCATATTTTCATGCATTCAGTGTAAATATTATCATCTTCTCTATTTTTTTTTTTTTCTTAGAGCCAGACTGAGAAGTTGGCTAAAGTCTACCAGCCCCTGCGCTCGGTGCTGGGCTTTCAGAGCCGTGTGTCTGTCGCTCACCTTCTCGCCGCCCGGGAAGATTTATCCAAAATCCTGCGCACGAGCAGTGGCAAGACCCGAGAAAAAACCTCCTGCGCCATCAACAAGGTGAAGAAGTGCATGTGTAACGTTTATATTCTACAGAACAGCACAGGGTCACGTCTGTCTGAGTATCTCTGAGAGCACTGCGCTCTGATTGGTGGGGAGCTGCTGATTAATTCTCTCGAACAGCAGCTCTGTCTGGAGCGCAGGGTTATACTAATGCACTCGCTCTGATACCTTATCGTTTCCATAGCAACGTGTACAGCACACGCTCCACTGATTATAAACAGATTTGTGGTGAAGTTTCCTCCAGAGTGAGGAGATGTTTCTGGATCATGAGTGGAAGGAGTCTCCAGTGTCAGCGCTGTGTAACGGTCAGAGGTTTAAAACGAAGCTGTTTATAGCTTTTATAATGTAAATGTGAACGTTCAGTGTAGCTGTAAATGGATAAAAAGTATGATGTCATGGATAGAACATTGTGATCATTGGTAAGTTTCTGCGGAATAAAAGGAATAAAAGGAATAAAAAGAATAGATAGAATTTTCTTTTTATAGAGATAGATGTTTTCTTTTTTCCCTATAAAAAAAAAGAAATAAAAAACATTGTTATAATGTTCAGTTCTATGAGTGTGGCTGGTGAATATCAGGCATCACCTCATGTTCATGATGCACCAAAACATCTAAAAGTCCTTAATTTATCCTCTGGTGTACTTCCTGTGCCCTTATTTTAATGGAGTAAGATCTTCCAGTGGTTTGGACACTTAATCCAGGTGGAATGGGTTGTTTTTTCTGATGATCTCAAGCTAACTATGTAGTTTATGTCTCTACATCACACTAGCTAGGTGGAATGTGTGGCAACCAGCAGGAAACTCAAAGTAGCACCACACTCTAGCAAGATAAAAAGATCAGTGCCTCAAAGAGGACCTGTAGAGAGTCATGAGTCGAGTGTGAACAGTTTGATTCCAGATTCCATCCAATTGTCTAATCTCTGATTCCGACAGGTTTTGATGGGACGTGTTCCAGATCGTGGCGGAAGACCGAATGAAATCGAGCCTCCTCCGCCAGAGATGCCAGTGTGGCAGAAACGGCAAGATGGTCCAACTGGGGGCGGTGGAGGGCGAGGGGGAGGCAGGGGTGGCTACGATCAACACCAAGGAGGACGAGGAGGGGGTGGAAGAGGGGATAGAGGGAGTAAAGTACAAGGAGGCTGGTCAGATGGTGGGAATCAGGGTCATTATCAAGATGGAGGAAGAGGAGGGTACCGTGGAGGCTACCAGGGTGGGCACCAAGGGCAAGGATACACGGGAGGAGGATATCAAGGGCAAGGATACCAAGGTGGAGGGGGGCATCAAGGGCAAGGATACCAAGGTGGAGGGTATCAAGGGGGTAATCAAGGACACGGATACTCTGGAGGGTATCAAGGAGGTAACCAAGGGCAGGGATACTCTGGAGGAGGTTACCAGGGGGGGCAACAAGGACAAGACGGTGGTAGCAAAGGTCACTACCAAGATGGAGGGCGACAACAGGAGCGAGGAGGTAGAGGTGGTCGTGGAGGAAGGGGACGAGGAGGACGAGGTGGGCAAAGTGGAGGCTGGGGTGGGAGAGGGGGGCAGAATTTTAATCAAGGAGGGCAATTTGAGCAGTTCTTCCAACATGGTGGGCAACAGTATAACCAGTCAGGCTTTGGACAGGGGTTTTACTCCAGCTGAGTTCAACAAGAGATCAACAGGAAGTGAAATTTAGAACAGACATTGCTTTAAAAGTATATAAAGATGGACGACTTTGATGTGTTTTTGATAATGAGATGAGTTACACAGAAACAGCGGTTGATTTTCTTGTTCTTCTGCTAACAGATATGCTAACTTTAAGACCTTTGGGGACATGGACGACTCTGACAGCCTTAACTTGAAGTGTTTACCACGAGAATCTTTCATCTTTATTGTGTTATTTATTGCCAGCACTTGACGGTTGATTTTCTTTCACCCTTTTCAGCACTCTGTAACTCGCCGTTGTAGTGTTTTTCCGTTTGTCTTAAACACTTGTTTACAAAAATGGATGATGACAGAGGGAGAGAGAGACGTTTCATCATCCAGTGCATGAGTGTTTCCGTTCGAGCGAAAGAAAATAATTTTTCTGTTAAAGAATTCCCATTTCAGTTTTGTTTGAGGAATTCCTTTTGAAAGTGTGTTTTGAGTGTGCGTGAAGACTGACAGCAATAAAGCAAAGTATGGAATGTGTGTTTCTCTGAGTGTTTCATGTCAGGTAGCACGTGTTCGCGTGTATAAAGCCTCAGTTTCCGATCCGTTTTGTATCAAATTCATGTTAGCATTCATTCTGTGTAAGTTACTGTAAGGATAAGAAAAGGTAACTCTGGAGCTGGTTTTCTTTCTCTCCACACATCGATCCTTCCTTCAGTTTATGATCAGTCGACTGATCACTGCTGCTGATAAACAACTGCGTAACGTGATGCCGCCACCACCGTGTTTCACCACAGACGTGGAGTTCATCAGTCCGTGAACATCACCTGGGTTACATGCCTCATGAGGTGTTTGAGGTTCAGTCTACTGTATGACTGATACATACGTATTGATACTGTACACACACTCACACACACACACTCATTCATACATACATATATTAACAGATGTTTATACACACACACACTCATTCATTGACTGATCACTGTACAGTATCAATACATGTGTGTATCAGTCATACAGTAGGCTGAACCTCAAACACCTCATGAGGCAGGTAACCCAGGTGATGTTCACGGACTGATGAGCTCCATGTCTGTGGTGAAACACGGTGGTGGCGGCATCACGTTACGCAGTTGTTTATCAGCAGCAGCGGTCAGTCGATGTGGGTAAAAAAAAACCCTGGGGATTATTTCTCTTTTTGTTGTGTTAGAAAAGTCCACAGATTTATTTAATAATAATAATAATTTTTAAAAAAAAAAGCAATGTTTAATAAGTATTCATTTGCAGAGATCTACTTGACTTTCATGTTTAAAAGAGCGTCTTAATATTCTTTATATTTTTGTAATATCTGTAGTAGACAACGGTTTCAGATCTCAGTATTCTCCTGTGAGAAGATGAAGCTCAGTGCATTCCATGTTAGCGCTGGATGTTGTGACGTGGCGTGAATTAGGTAAAAAATCTATTTTTGCTTCGAAACACCCAAAGTCTAATCTCTTCGCCTGTTTGTAGTGAAAATGTTGACGTTCTCAGAATGAACACATTTACTCTCAGACCCTTTCAGACCTGAATTATGGTCCAGTGATGATTGAAAAAATAAAAGAATGTTATTTTCCTACCTGGAATACACCCAAAAACGAGTCAGTATAAAAAAATTAAAATATCACATTTTTATGATTGCTTTTTAAAATGTCCACTGCAATGGACGGTGGGTCATAACAGATGTAAAATAATGCCATTTGAACCGAATTTGTTGGTTTTTTTTATTTTTGGAGCATAAACTTAAAACATAAGGGAAAAATGCTATTGCAAGATGTCCAGCTTTTTATGTGATCACTTATCAACAAGAGAAACAATCATATTTAACAGTTATCCAAGGAGAGCAAGTGGTCACCAACTGATTCCTCATTTAGTTGTTGCATTTAGTTTAAAAGTTTTTAAAACTAAACCTTATGGTGCACTGCATTTTTAACTGCAGTTAAGGAATTCTGGTCTATTTTTGATCATCTTTTTTTTCATGAAGCAGTTTCTTTGTGGAATGAAGCAGTAGTGTTCCTTACATTTGTCACAGTACACATGTTTTCCCAGAGTGCACTTTGGAAATTTACACCTGGTTGCTTCTTTACGACGATCGTAATTTGGCATGTGGTCCGTCATGTCAGTGCGCGTCTTCAGTTGGCCGTCATTCAGCAGAGGATCTCCATACTGGTTCTTCTTGAAGCGGTAGGCTTGGTGACATTTTCTGGACCTAATATCTGACCTGTACAGACTTCTCAATCGATCCAGCTTGTCCTGGACTGGTTATATCTCATTACATCTTCAGGACGCTGGGTTTTCACAAAGGATCTTCTCTGTTGATCTGCTGTCTCTCCACCTGATCATCGTTTCCAGCTCCAACAAAGTTGGAAGCCACGACCACAGTGTGATTATCCAACCACTTGGTTAACACAACTTTTCCATCCCTGCTCCTGACCTGATCACGGTTACCTCTTCCTCTTTTAGACATCCCTTTGTCACTCATCAGTGGTGGGTTTGCAAAGCGGGACACCCTAGCTGTTCCAGCTGCATATATCTTCTTTGCTGCCAACAGCTCAAGCAGATTGTAAGTTGTAAAGAAGTTATCGAAGAAGACCTTGTGGTTTGGGCTGTGAAGCCGTTGACACAGATGGTTTACCACTGCAGCTCCATGGCCTTATCCCTCACAGAAAGCTCTGTGGTAGCATCTTGATATATAAGAAAATCATATGCTAGGCCAATTCTGCCACAGGGAAAGTATATTTTGATGCCTCATGGCTGTGGTTTAACTTTGATGTACTGAAGGCAGGAAAGTTTACCTCTAAAAGGTACAATTTGTTCATCAATGCTGAGTTCCTCTTCCATGGAAAGTGAAAGACACTGTTTTCGTACACTGTCATATAGAGGTCTGGCTTTATAAAACACATCTTTGTTTTCAGGAGGCCTATCATAATTGTTCACAACATGTGGATTGGTGCGAAGCTGAAAAACATCTGTCTCGGGACAAGGTTTGAACTGGATTCCCAATACATTCGCACTCTAGAGAAATTCAGCACTCCCATTGCCATGTGTAAGCCTACAAGGGCTTCTATTTCATG
Source organism: Hemibagrus guttatus (assembly GCA_033459395.1). Lineage (NCBI taxonomy): Eukaryota > Metazoa > Chordata > Actinopteri > Siluriformes > Bagridae > Hemibagrus > Hemibagrus guttatus. The sequence goes on from JAUCMX010000008.1 coordinate 28,070,408, forward strand.
CACTGTTGCATGTTTATATCCCCTCACAGCAGTTTGCTCAGCGTAGACATTAATTGTAGTCATCAATTCAAACATCTCCTGGGGAATATACCGTTTAAAGTAGGCACAAGAAGTTAATGGTTCGTTGATGTTTGTGGTAGGGTCTTCCCAATTAGACTGCACAGGGATATAAGGAGCATGCCGCCATTGGATGTCTTTTTTATAGATGAAGAAGTTGCTTTCGGCTGCTCCCTGTTCGGGGTCGCCACAGCGGACCGACTGATCCGCACAACAACTTGGCACGGGTTTTACGCCGGATGCCCTTCCTGCCGCAACCCTCCCATTTTTCCGGGCTTGGGACCGGCACTGCATCCAGTGGCTGGGGTTGAGGCATTGGCTGGGAATTGAACCCGGGCCTTCCGCATGAGCCACCAATGCCTCTGTCTTTTTTATAGATATATGTCATTTTAATAAAAATGACATATATCTATATATTTTATGAGCTATGAGCTACAGTAATAATCTTTCACTCACCTACTGTTGAGATTGTGGCACTCTCAGCAGCTTTACTCTCATCATCACTTGTCAAGCTTTCAGTGTCTAATATATTTCCACTGTCAATTAACCGAAACACTTCAAGCGCTGTAAACCCTGCTGAATAAACATTTTTCATCTCACTATACAATATATTTCATGCAGCATTTGACTGAACATGCTGTGATTGCTAAGCAAAATTGTATCTCATCTATCTTGCTCTTTAGTCTCATCATCTCCTGAATCCAAGCAGTTATAATCAGATGGTTTATCAGAGGTTCAAGAAAGTATTTCACTGTATACTCTAATTCATTTACTGTATAGTAAATTAATATTAGCAATTTAAAAATGATGATAAACATATTTTCAGATCAAATTTTTAGCTATAAAATATGTCCACAAATGTCCCAACCATGCCATACTAATACAAAACAATGATATTCCTTAAGACCTGATGTCCACTGAGATGGACATTAAACTTCAAAAAGATCCTGTGCTCTACAACTGAATTGTTTTCAAAATGACTTTGCATATTATCACTTGATATTGTTAAAATAAATAACACATATATAAACAGTGCAAATTGATAAAGCTACCATGGACATAAAATAGCATTTTAAAGGTGAAAAGTGTGCTTACTCCTCCTCTTGTTTAGTAGGTGAGCCATGGCTGTGTTGTGTGACTCATGAAGCTTGCTCATATTAAGTTAGGGGTCATAAATTGGTTGCAATTGGTCGATTAGGGGCCAATCAGTGACCTGGCATTTTTCAAATTCTGAAAAAATACAATTTTATTGGTTTACAGAGAAAACCATGTGATGTCCATTCCAATGGACGCAGGGTCTGAAAGGGTTAATTTTGACAAGTTGTTGATTGTAGGAGACTTTAACATTCATGTAGACGAAGCTAATGATGCTTTAGGACTCACATTTATGGACTTACTAAATTCCTTTGGGGTTAAACAAAACATTACTAGACCAACTCATCGTTTTAATCATACACTAGATTTAATTATATCACATGGAACAAATGTCACTGATACAGCTGTTCTACCTCAAAGCGTTAGCAGTTATTAAGCCTCTTCTTAAGAAACCTAAACTAGACCCTAATGAATTATCAAATTACAGACCGATTTCAAACCTTCCCTTTATATCTAAAATATTAGAAAAGGTTGTGTCTACTCAATTATGCTCCTTCTTACAGGAAAACTTTATCCTTGAAGAATTTCAGTCAGGTTTCAGGCCCCATCATAGTACAGAAACTGCACTAGTTAAGATCACAAATGACTTGTTTTTAGCTTCGGACCAAGGCTGCATCTCAATATTAGTCTTACTTGATCTTAGTGCTGCATTCGACACTATAGATCATAACATTCTCGTAGACCGCTTACAAAATCACATAGGTATTCAGGGACAGGCATTAAAATGGTTCAGATCCTACCTGTCTGATCGATACCAGTTTGTAGATTTAAATGGAGAAATGTCCAGTGTAATGCCAGTGGAATATGGGGTCCCACAAGGATCAGTTTTAGGACCTCTGCTTTTCTCAATATACATGCTTCCCTTAGGCAACATCATTAGAAGGCATGGGATTAGTTTCCATTGTTACGCTGACGATACCCAGTTATATATCTCATCAAAACCAGATGAAATATCTAAACTGTCTAGATTAACAGAGTGTGTTAAAGATATTAAAGACTGGATGGCTGATAATTTTCTATTACTAAATCCTGATAAGACGGAGATATTACTGATTGGTCCAAAAACCAGTACACAGAAGCTCTCACAATTCAACCTGTACTTAGAAGGATGTTCTATTACTACTAGCTCTACAGTGAAAGACCTGGGCGTAATATTAGACAGCAGTTTGTCCTTTGAAAAACATATTTCCGATATTACAAAAATAGCCTTCTTCCACCTCAGAAATATCGCCAAGCTTAGGAACATTTTATCTGTATCTGATGCAGAAAAGCTAGTTCACGCATTCATGACCTCCAGACTGGACTATTGTAATGCATTACTAGGTGGTTGTCCTGCGTTTTCGTATTTAGCTCCTAAACTTTGGAACAGTCTTCCTGACAGTGTTCGGGGCTCAGACACAGTCTCCCAGTTCAAACGTAGACTAAAGACATATCTCTTTACCCAGGAATACAGGTAAACTGATACAGTACAGTGCAGCACAGAGCAGTATAGTATTGTCAAGTATAATAGGGTTAGTGTGTGTGTGTGTGTGTGTGTGTGTGTGTGTGTGTGTGTGTGTGTGTGTGTGTGTGTGTGTGACATTCCGTGTTGTAATCCAGCTCCTGTCGCATCATCTGCTGCCATCTGCAGGTGTTTTCCATCATCAGCACCACAGTTTATATCCCTGTCAGCATCCTCGAGCTCACTCGCAGTGTTTCTGTCATTTTCTATCTGTTTCTTTTGTGAAAATATTCTCACTTTTGTGAATATTCTGTGTGTTCTTATTTAACAAAGGAGGAGACAGGAAAGCATTCATTCCAGACTTTGGGTCATTTATGTCTTTTCTGTATTTGTGTAGGTGATGTAGTGTTATTCTGTGTAGTAAATCTGGGTTTGTGTTATTTAAAACACGGGGGCAGTGGTGGCTCAAGTGGTTAAGGCTCTGGGTCGTTGATCGGAGGATCGGGGGTTCAAGCCCCAGCACCACCAGGCTCCACTGTTGGGCAATTGAGCAAGGCCCTTAACCCTCTCTGCTCCAGGGGCGCTGTATCATAGCTGCCCCTGCGCTCTGACCCCAACTTCCTCAGCTGGGATATACGAAGAAAAGAATTCCACTATGCTGTAATGTATGTGTGGCGATAATAAAGGCTTCATGCCCCCACTTCTTAAAAAGCAGTTCATATTTTTAAAAAAGCTTCATTTTTTCCCATCACACTGGTTCTGTGGGAATGACAGTGGTGTAGGACATAAAATAGGTAGAATATAAAATACTAGAATGTAGATAAAACAGCTGTGGCGGAGTCCAGTAGAGATTTCCATTCCTTTTCCAAATTCATGCGCTGCATGCGCTTCACACTTCTGACGTTCTCAGATCTTCAGTATCATTTACAGTGTGTATTAAAGCGTTCAGTAACACAGCAATACACTTACTTTTATCTGAACACAAACTAACACTGAGATGGAATAAAGTATGTTATAGTTTAATCCCACTCTCTGTGTTTATAATGATTTATAATCCCACTCTCAGTGTTTATAATGATTTATAATCCCACTCTCTGTGTTTATAATGATTTATAATCCCACTCTCTGTATTTATAATGATTTATAATCCCACTCTCAGTGTTTATAATGATTTATAATCCCACTCTCAGTGTTTATAATGATTTATAATCCCACTCTCTGTGTTTATGATTTATAATCCCACTCTCTGTGTTTATGATTTATAATCCCACTCTCAGTGTTTATAATGATTTATAATCCCACTCTCAGTGTTTATAATGATTTATAATCCCTCTCTCAGTGTTTATAATGATTTATAATCCCACTTTCATGTTTATAATGATATATAATCCCACTCTCTGTGTTTATAATGGTTTAAATCCCACTCTCAGTGTTTATAATGATTTATAATCCCACTCTCTGTGTTTATAATGATTTATAATCCCACTATCAGTGTTTATAATGATTTATAATCCCACTCTCTGTGTTTATAATGATTTATAATCCCACTCTCAGTGTTTATAATGATTTATAATCCCACTCTCAGTGTTTATAATGATTTATAATCCCACTCTCAGTGTTTATAATGATTTATAATCCCACTCTCAGTGTTTATAATGATTTATAATCCCACTCTCAGTGTTTATAATGATTTATAATCCCACTCTCTGTGTTTATGATTTATAATCCCACTCTCTGTGTTTATGATTTATAATCCCACTCTCAGTGTTTATAATGATTTATAATCCCACTCTCTGTGTTTATAATGATTTATAATCCCTCTCTCAGTGTTTATAATGATTTATAATCCCACTTTCATGTTTATAATGATATATAATCCCACTCTCTGTGTTTATAATGGTTTAAATCCCACTCTCAGTGTTTATAATGATTTATAATCCCACTCTCAGTGTTTATAATGATTTATAATCCCACTCTCTGTGTTTATAATGATTTATAATCCCACTCTCAGTGTTTATAATGATTTATAATCCCACTCTCTGTGTTTATAATGATTTATAATCCCACTCTCTGTGTTTATGATTTATAATCCCACTCTCAGTGTTTATAATGATTTATAATCCCACTCTCAGTGTTTATAATGATTTATAATCCCACTTTCATGTTTATAATGATATATAATCCCACTCTCAGTGTTTATAATGATTTATAATCCCACTCTCTGTGTTTATAATGATTTATAATCCCACTTTCATGTTTATAATGATTTATAATCCCACTCTCAGTGTTTATAATGATTTATAATCCCACTCTCAGTGTTTATAATGATTTATAATCCCACTCTCTGTGTTTATAATGATTTATAATCCCACTCTCTGTGTTTATAATGATTTATAATCCCACTCTCAGTGTTTATAATGATTTATAATCCCACTCTCTGTGTTTATAATGATTTATAATCCCACTCTCTGTGTTTATAATGATTTATAATCCCACTCTCAGTGTTTATAATGATTTATAATCCCACTTTCATGTTTATAATGATATATAATCCCACTTTCATGTTTATAATGATTTATAATCCCACTCTCAGTGTTTATAATGATTTATAATCCCACTCTCTGTGTTTATAATGATTTATAATCCCACTCTCTGTGTTTATGATTTATAATCCCACTCTCAGTGTTTATAATGATTTATAATCCCACTCTGTGTTTATAATGATTTATAATCCCACTTTCATGTTTATAATGATATATAATCCCACTCTCAGTGTTTATAATGATTTATAATCCCACTCTCTGTGTTTATAATGATTTATAATCCCACTTTCATGTTTATAATGATTTATAATCCCACTCTCAGTGTTTATAATGATTTATAATCCCACTCTCAGTGTTTATAATGATTTATAATCCCACTCTCTGTGTTTATAATGATTTATAATCCCACTCTCTGTGTTTATAATGATTTATAATCCCACTCTCAGTGTTTATAATGATTTATAATCCCACTCTCTGTGTTTATAATGATTTATAATCCCACTCTCTGTGTTTATAATGATTTATAATCCCACTCTCAGTGTTTATAATGATTTATAATCCCACTCTCAGTGTTTATAATGATTTATAATCCCACTTTCATGTTTATAATGATATATAATCCCACTCTCAGTGTTTATAATGATTTATAATCCCACTCTCAGTGTTTATAATGATTTATAATCCCACTCTCAGTGTTTATAATGATTTATAATCCCACTCTCTGTGTTTATAATGATTTATAATCCCACTCTCAGTGTTTATAATGATTTATAATCCCACTCTCTGTGTTTATGATTTATAATCCCACTCTCTGTGTTTATGATTTATAATCCCACTCTCAGTGTTTATAATGATTTATAATCCCACTCTCTGTGTTTATAATGGTTTAAATCCCACTCTCAGTGTTTATAATGATTTATAATCCCACTCTCAGTGTTTATAATGATTTATAATCCCACTCTCTGTGTTTATAATGATTTATAATCCCACTCTCAGTGTTTATAATGATTTATAATCCCACTTTCATGTTTATAATGATATATAATCCCACTTTCATGTTTATAATGATTTATAATCCCACTCTCAGTGTTTATAATGATTTATAATCACACTCTCAGTGTTTATAATGATTTATAATCCCACTCTCTGTGTTTATAATGATTTATAATCCCACTCTCAGTGTTTATAATGATTTATAATCCCACTTTCATGTTTATAATGATATATAATCCCACTTTCATGTTTATAATGATTTATAATCCCACTCTCAGTGTTTATAATGATTTATAATCCCACTCTCAGTGTTTATAATGATTTATAATCCCACTCTCTGTGTTTATAATGATTTATAATCCCACTCTCTGTGTTTATAATGATTTATAATCCCACTCTCAGTGTTTATAATGAATTATAATCCCACTCTCAGTGTTTATAATGATTTATAATCCCACTCTCAGTGTTTATAATGATTTATAATCCCACTCTCAGTGTTTATAATGATTTATAATCCCACTCTCTGTGTTTATAATGATTTATAATCCCACTCTCAGTGTTTATAATGATTTATAATCCCACTCTCTGTGTTTATAATGATTATATGCTACAATATGATTATAATTGTTCTCTTTTCAGTCTGGTTTCTCTCCAGGTTTCTCCCTCATGGCGTCTCACAGAGTTTTTTCTTCACCATCATCACCACTGACTCTGTCAGCAGGGATAAATTTATACATTTATCATTTTAATATTTCTGTAAAGCTAGTGTACATACACAGACACACACACACATGCACACACATGAGGGACAGTGGTGTCTGAACAGGTAAGGCTCTAGGTTATTGATGAGAAACTGGGGGTTCATAGATACACATATTTTTAGATGAAAATAAATTGAAGAGAGAGAGAGAGAGAGAGAGAGAGAGAGAGAGAGAGAGAGAGGATTGAGGTGTGTGTGTGTGTGTGTGTGTGTGTGTGTGTGTGTGCAGGTGATGTGAGGGCGGATGGACTTTGAAAGTCTCAGCGTTGCCATGGTGACTGATTAACTTCATCATCCAATGCTTAGCAACAGTGACCAGAAAAACATCTGTCAGGAATGATAAGATCTCTCTGTCTGTCTCCCTCTCTCTCTCTCTCTCTCACACACACACACACACACACACTAAAACACACACATACAGTGGTGTGAAAAAGTGTTGGCCCCCTTCCTGATTTCTTATTTTTTTTGCATGTTTGTCACACTTTAATGTTTCAGATAATCAAACACATTTAAATATTAGTCAAAGATAACACAAGTAAACACATCATGCAGTTTTTAAATGAAGGTTTTTATTATTAAGGGAAAACAAAATCCAAAACTACATGGCCTTGTGTGAAGAAGCATTTGCCCCCTAAGCCTAATAACTGGTTGGTCCACCCTTAGCAGCAACAACTGCAATCAAGTGTTTTCCATAACTTGCAATGAGTCTGTTACAGCGCTGTGGAGGAATTTTGGTCCACTCATCTTTGCAGAATTGTTGTAATTCAGCCACATTGGAGGGTTTTCGAGCATGAACCACCTTTTTAAGGTCATGCCACAGCATCTCAATGGGATTGAGGTCAGGACTTTGACTAGGCCACTCCAAAGTCTTCATTTTGTTTTTCTTCAGCCATTCAGAGGTGGACTTGCTGCTGTGTTTTGGATCATTGTCCTGCTGCAGAACCCAAGTTCGCTTCAGCTTGAGGTCACAAACAGATGGCCGGACATTCTCCTTCAGGATTTCAGGACATTCTCCTTCAGACAGCAGAATTCATGGTTCCATTTATCACAGCAAGTCTTCCAGGTCCTGAAGCAGCAGAACAGCCCCAGACCATCACACTACCACCACCATATTTTACTGTTGGTGTGATGTTCTTTTTCTGAAATGCGGTGTTACTTTTACGCCAGACGTAATGGGACTCAGACCTTCCAAAATGGCTTTATAACCTTTTCCAGACTGATCGATCTCAATTACTTTCTTTCTCATTTGTTTTTGAATTTCTTTGGCTCTCCGCATGATGTCTAGCTTTTGAGGATCTTTTGGTCTACTTCACTTTGTCAGGCAGGTCCTATTTAAGTGAGTTGTTGATTGCGAACAGGTGTGGCAGTAATCAGGCCTGGGTGTGGCTAGAGAAATTGAACTCAGGTGTGATAAACCACAGTTATGTTTTAACAGGGGGGGCAAACACTTTTTCACACAGGGCCATGTAGTTTTGGATTTTGTTTTCCCTTAATAATAATTTTTTTAAATATGTTTTTATATTTGTATATGTTTTTTTTAGTTCTGGCTGTTGACAAATTGAAAAAAGTTAATTAATTAATTAAACATTATTTCTAAAACTAAAATATTCCACATGCTTTTTTTCTCTTGATTAAAGTCAAATAAAGGTATTTAAAAATTATATATTTAAATAAAAGAGCACTGAGACTTCAGTAATAACATATTGTATTTATTTTAATAAAGAAACGTCATATATTAAAAAGTCCTTATCTTTATTATGTATAGGTTTATCTGTCGATCTGTTCATCATGTCCTCCTGAGTAACAGCATGTGGTTTATTATCTGAGCGGCGTACCTTCATCTCTAGTCCATAATGAGACCCTGCTCAAACATTATTAGTGTTATTGACTTTTTTTCCCCACTTGATGACGTCATAAACATCCTAACATCAAACTCCACACACAAAATCTACATTACAGCATATCATTACAACCTTCTGAACCCTGACACGGAACCTCCGTAACACGTCTAGCTGAAGTTCTCCTCTAAACATCATGTAGTGTTTTTAACTGTAAATATTACACAAACTGAAAAACAAATGTTTCCTCTCAGGTAAGATATACACACACACACACACACACACACACACACAGCAAAGGATTTGATAATAGTTCATTTTTAGGCTTAGCATATCGTTACTTGCTAGCTTCGTAGCTTTAGTGCAAAACTAAAGAAGCTGGTTTTACACAGCAAACGCCTCCTCGCTAAAAAAATGACCTTTAATCCCAGGAGTGGACAAATCGGCCTCGGACCACAGCATACATGTCTGTGCGTACGTTTATCTCCCTTCAGAAAAACTATTTTAATTTATTTTCTGTAGAAGGACTAACAGACAGCAGGGGGGCGAGATGAGGCAGAGTTACTGATCTCACTCTGAAGTTGATTATTTTCCCCTAACAGCATGCTTGAACATCCACAAATATTTTATTTTTTAAATAATTTACGTCTCCTTACAGAAAACCTTATCGGCTCTCTTCTGTGTTTCACCTATCATAATTCATTCATCAGTCCTCTCTTCTATTCTAATAATCTTCTCTGACTCTGACTCCTCTGACTCTGAGTCCTCTGATTCTGACTCTGACTCCTCTGATTCTGACTCTGACTCCTCTGACTCTGACTCCTCTGACTTTGACTCCTCTGATTCTCACCCTGACTCCTCTAAATCTGACTCCTCTAACTCTGACTCCTCTGACTCCTCTGACTCTGACTACTCTGACTCTGACTCCTCTGATTCTCACCCTGACTCCTCTGAATCTGACTCCTCTAACTCTGACTCTTCTGACTCTGACTCCTCTGACTCTGACTCCTCTGATTCTCACCCTGACTCCTCTGAATCTGACTCCTCTGACACTGACTCCTCTGATTCTCACGCTGACTCCTCTGATTCTCACCTTGACTCCTCTGAATCTGACTCCTCTAACTCTGACTCCTCTGACTCTGACTCCTCTGACTCTGACTCCTCTGAATCTGACTCCTCTGACTCTGACTCCTCTGACTTTGACTCCTCTGATTCTCACCCTGACTCCTCTGAATCTGACTCCTCTAACTCTGACTCCTCTGACTCTGACTCCTCTGACTCTGACTACTCTGACTCTGACTCCTCTGATTCTCACCCTGACTCCTCTGAATCTGACTCCTCTAACTCTGACTCCTCTGACTCTGACTCCTCTGACTCCGACTCCTCTGATTCTCACCCTGAGTCCTCTGAATCTGACTCCTCTGACTCTGACTACTCTGACTCTGACTCCTCTGATTCTCACCCTGACTCCTCTGAATCTGACTCCTCTAACTCTGACTCTTCTGACTCTGACTCCTCTGACTCTGACTCCTCTGATTCTCACCCTGACTCCTCTGAATCTGACTCCTCTGACACTGACTCCTCTGATTCTCACCCTGACTCCTCTGTTTCTGACTCCTCTGACTCTGACTCCTCTGACTTTGACTCCTCTGATTCTCACCCTGACTCCTCTGAATCTGACTCCTCTAACTCTGACTCCTCTGACTCTGACTCCTCTGACTCCTCTGATTCTCACCCTGACTCCTCTGAATCTGACTCCCCTGACTCTGACTCCTCTGACGCTGACTTCTCTGATTCTGGTCCTCGGACATATTAATGCGCTTCATTATCTAACTAATCAATCACACTCACATGAATATTTTTAACCCCACACTGCTCAACACTTTGATCATTTCACTTGCCTGCTTGGATTGCTACTGACCGTGTGATTTGTCCACCCCTGAAAAAATAAAACCAGCATGAAAAACGCCTTTTACCCCCAAACCCCTGCAGAACCATAAAAAATGAAAGACACCATCTTGAGCACTTCTTCATGAGTTCCACATTTCTGCTTCCAGGCAACTGGTTTGGATTTACATGTAACGTTAAATATGATGATGATGATGATGATGATGATGATGATGAAATCCTATTTAGAGAAATATCTTAATATTGTGAAACTGTATTCGATCCTCCAGCATCAGCACCCTCCTCAGCATCAGTCACACTGTCTCTCGTTAACGTCTGTGCCCGGTGCAGCAGCTGTGGCGTCTCTGTTTAATCGCCTCCTTCTTCTTCACTTTGGGGTCACTCCAAGGGTCTGAAGCACCCCAACATGTGCCCCAGA
>JAUCMX010000008.1:28086520-28096520 GCA_033459395.1 Hemibagrus guttatus
ATGTTCACATGTTAATGTTAACAGATCCAGTTTGTTGAAGCGGTGTGTGAATGCGGTGCTTACGAATCCAGCGCAGTGCTCACAGAAGGTGGGCTTCAGGTACGTCATCTCCTGAAAGTTATGGATGAAACCTGGCCCCATTTTACACTGCAGTATAGGATTAGCACGCAGGAAATACGCCATCATCTCATCCTTACTGATCAACCCGTCCCTACACACACACACACACACACACACACACACAGGCAGACAAGAAGAGAGGTTTTCAGTTCCTTAATGTATACTCTTTCAGTATCTTCAGTCATTTGAAGAACATTTCTCACATTGTTCACCATAACAACAAGAATGCTAATGATATATACAGCGGGTAAAAGAAGTATTGGACACGTCACCATTTCTCTCAGTAAATATATCTCTAAAGGTTCTATTGACACATTTTTATTATTATTATTATTATTATTATTATTATTATAATTATTATTATTATTATTATTTGTATGCCAAATACAAAATCCCTTGAGCCAAACATAAAATAAAACATTCATTCATTCATTCATTCATTCATTCATTGTCTTCCGCTTATCCGGAGCCAGGTCGCGGGAGCAGCAGTCTAAGCAGGGATGCCCAGACTTCCCTCTCCTCAGACACTTCCTCCAGCTCTTCCGGAGGGACCCTGAGGCATTCCCAGGCCAGCTGAGAGACATAATCTCTCCAGCGTGTCCTGGGTCTTCCCTGGGGTCTCTTCCCAGTGGGGCATACCTGGAACATTTCCCCAGGGAGATGTCTCAGAGGCATCCGAAACAGATGCCCGAGCCACCTCAACTGTCCCTATTCAATGTGGAGGAGCAGCGGCTCTAATCCGAGCTTCTCCTGGGTGACAGAGCTCCTTACCCTACCTCTAAGGGAGCGCCCCACCACCCTACAGAGGAAGCTCATTTCGCCCGCTTGTATCCGGGATCTTATCCTTTCGGTCATAACCCAGAGCTCATGACCATAGGTGAGAGTAGGAACGTAGATTGACTGGTAAATCAAGAGCTTCGCCTTCCAGCTCAGCTCCATCATCACCACAACAGACCGGTACATAGACCACATTACTGCTGCCGCTGCACTGATCCGTCTGTCAATCTCACGATCCATCCTTCCCTCACTCGTGAACAAGACCCCGAGATACTTAAACTCCTCCACTTGAGGAAGGACCTCCCCTCCAACCTGAAGGGTGCAAGCCACCTTTTTCCGGTCGAGAACCATGGCCTCAGATTTGGAGGTGCTGACCCTCATCCCAGCCGCTTCACACTCAGCTGCAAAATGCCCCAGTGCATGCTGTAAGTCCAGGCTTGAAGCAGCCAACAGGACAACATCATCTGCAAAAATCAGCAATGAAATCCTGTGGTCCCCAAACCGGACTCCCTCCAGCCCCAGGCTGCACCTAGAAATTCTATCCATAAAAACAATGAACAGAATCGGACAGCCCTGTCGGAGTCCAACATGCACTGGGAACAGATCTGACTTACAGCTGGCAATGCGAACCAAGCTCCTGCTCCAGTTATATAGAGACCGAACAGCCCTTAACAGAGGGCCACGGACCCCGTACTCCAGGAGCACCTCCCACAGAATGCCACGAGGGACACGGTTGAATGCCTTCTCCAAGTCCACAAAACACATGTGGACTGGTTGGGCAAACTCCCACAAACCCTCGAGCACCCTGTGGAGGGTATAGAGCTGGTCCAGTGTTCCATGACCAGGACGAAAATCGCATTGCTCCTCCTGTATCCAAGGTTCGACTAACAGTCAGACTCTCCTCTCCAGTACTCTGGAATAGATTTTCCCTGGGAGGCTGAGGAGTGTGATCCCCCTATAGTTGGAACACACCCGCCGGTCCCCCTTCTTAAAAAGAGGGACCACCACCCCGGTCGCCCAGTCCAGAGGCACTGTCCCTGACCACCACGCTATGTTGCAGAGACGTGTCAGCCAAGACAGCCCCACAACATCAAGAGACTTAAGGTACTCAGGGCGAATCTCATCCACCCCCGGTGCCTTGCCACCAAGGAGCTGCTGAACTACCTCAGTGACCTCAGCTTGGGTGATGAATGAATCTACCTCTGAGTCCTCGGCTTCTGGTTCCTCTACGGAAGGCATGTCAGTGGCATTGAGGAGATCCTCGAAGTATTCTTTCCACCGTCCAACAATATCCCCAGTCAAGGCCAGCAAATCTCCACCTCCACTGTAAACAGTGTTGGCAGAGAGCTGCTTACCCCTTTTGAGGCGCTGAACGGTCTGCCAGAATTTCCCCGAGGCCATCCAATAGTCCTTCTCCATGGCCTCACTGAACTCCTCCCAGATCCGAGTTTTTGCTTCCGAGACCACCTGGGCTGCAGTTCGCTTGGCCTGCCGGTATGCCTCAGCTGCCTCCGGAGTCCCTCAAGCCAACCAGGCTCGATAGAACTCCTTCTTCAGCTTGATGGCATCCCTTACTTCCAGTGTCCACCACTGTGTTCGGGGATTGCCACCGCGACCGGCACCAGAGACCTTACGGCCACAGCTCCGGATGGCTGCATTAACAATGGAGGAGGAGAACATGGTCTACTCAGACTCAATGTCCCCAACCTCCCTCGGGATCTGGTTGAAACTCTCCCGGAGGTGGGAGTTGAAAACCCCCCTAAAAGAGGGATCAGTAAGACATTCCCAACGGACCCTGACAATATGTTTGGGCCTGCCAAGTCTGTCCGGCATCCTCCTCCGTAAGCGGATCCAACTCACCACCAGGTGGTGATCGGTTGAGAGCTCCGCCCCTCTCTTCACCCGAGTGTCCAAGACATGCGGCTGAAGGTCAGATGACACGACCACAAGGTTGATCATTGATCTCCGGCCTAGGGTGTCCTGGTACCACGTGTACTGATGGGCACCCTTATGCTTGAACATGGTGTTCGTTATGGACAGGCTGTGACTAGCACAGAAGTCCAGCAACAGGACACCACTCGAGTTCAGATCAGGGGGCCGTTCCTCCCAATCACTCCCCTCCAGGTGTCCACTGTCGTTGCCGACATGGGTGTTGAAGTGCTAAGTAAAAGTGACTTAGAACTTGGGTTCTGCAGCAGGACAATGATCCAAAACACACCAGCAAGTCCACCTCTGAATGACTGAAGAAAAACAAAATGAAGACTTTGGAGTAGCCTAGTCAAAGTCCTGACCTCAATCCCATTGAGATGCTGTGGCATGACCTTAAAAAGGTGGTTCATGCTCGAAAACCCTCCAATGTGGCTGAATTACAACAATTCTGCAAAGATGAGTGGACCAAAATTCCTCCACAGCGCTGTAACAGACTCATTGCAAGTTATGGAAAACGCTTGATTGCAGTTGTTGCTGCTAAGGGTGGACCAACCAGTTATTAGGCTTAGGGGGCAAACACTTTTTCACACAGGACCATGTAGTTTTGGATTTTGTTTTCCCTTAATAATAAAAACCTTCATTTAAAAACTGCATGATGTGTTTACTTGTGTTATCTTTGACTAATATTTAAATGTGTTTGATTATTTGAAACATTAAAGTGTGACAAACATGCAAAAGAATAAGAAATCAGGAAGGGGGCCAACACTTTTTCACACCACTGTACATATATACATACATACATTTCACACACACGCCACACACACATACACATATAAACATATAATACATATATATATATATATATATATATATATATATATATATATATATATATATATATATATATATATATATATATATATGTGTGTGTGTGTGTGTGTGTATTATATGTTTATATGTGTATGTGTGTGTGGTGTGTGTGTGTGAAATGTTTAATGTTTCATATAATCAAACATATATATATATATATATATATATATATATATATATATATATATATATATATATATATATATATATATATATAGAATATACAGTCATGTGAAAAAATGAGGACACCCCATTGAATAATCAGTTCTTTATTAAGAAATGTCAGTTTCTGATCTTGTTTTAATTTGTATCTGTAGATGTAAGTGAAGTAATTGCATGTAAACAATAAAAGATCACTTAGTTTTCACATATTAAACAAAAGAAATCAACAAAAATGAGTGTCTGACCTGAGGAAAAAGTTAGGACACTTTGTGTCTAACATCTGGTGTTTCCCCCACTGGCTGGAATAACCTGAGTGAGACGTTTCTTGTAGCCATCTCCCACTTTGAAGGGTTTCTCACACACACAGTCCATTTCTAATCACCTCACAGGATCTCAATAGGATTTAGATCTGGACTTTGACTCGGACAGTCCAGAATTCTCCGTGTTTTACTTTTCGGCCGGTCCTCGGTGGAGTTACTGGTATGTTTTGGGTCATTGTCATGTTGCAAGGTCCAGTTCCACTTTAGCTTCAATGTTTTGACAGAAGATCTCACATGTTCCTCAAGCACCTTCTGATCCAATGTAGACTTCATCATGGATTCTGTGATGGTCAGCTGGTCAGGTCCTGCTGCAGCAGAGTATCCCCAAACCAGAACACTTCCTCCTCCATGTAACAGGTTACAATCCATCACGTTCCTTAAGATCTCGAAACTCCGGACTTTTGGTAGTCCCCAGAATATCAAAGTCTACAAAAGGGGGTAGAGCTTTTTCGTATTTAGCTCCTAAACTTTGGAACAGTCTTCCTGACAGTGTTCGGGGCTCAGACACAGTCTCCCAGTTCAAACGTAGACTAAAGACATATCTCTTTAGCCAGAAACACACCTAATACATCCCATAACCTTGTGCTCCAATACATCTGATTAAATACACATCATCATCTAGTGCCTGCTAATATTATGAATAGCAGCTACGCTAACTCCTTTCCATTTGTTTCCCTTCTACCCACCCCCAAGTCACACAGAGATTGTGCCAGCTCCGGTGGCATCCAGAGATGGACCCGCTCCAGCCGGGTTCTGCTTTTTGAGGACTGGAGTATTCAAAGCAGCACTGCCAACCCTATGTGGACATTTTACACATAACATTCTACACATGCTGTATCTCTATCACACAACTAATGCAGAAAGGACATTGTTCATATCACACTCTCCGGTGTCACCCAGATGAGGATGGGTTCCCTTTTGAGTCTGGTTCCTCTCAAGGTTTCTTCCTAATACCATCTAAGGGAGTTTTTCCTTGCCACAGTCGCTTGAGTCACCTCAGGCTCGCTCACTAGGGAAAATTTTGTCTAACATCTAGGACTGTTTGTTTGTATGTTTATTGTATTATGGGGGTCACAGTCCAGTGACTTCTGTGCCGGTCCCAAGCCCGGATAAATAGAGAGGGTTGCGTCAGGAAGGGCATCCGGCGTAAAACATTGCCAAATTTAACCATGCGAATCGTCAGTACGAATTTCATACCGGATCGGTCGAGGCCCGGGTTAACAACGACCGCCATCGGCGCCGTTGACCTACAGGGCGCCGGTGGAAATTGGACTACTGTTGGTTGAAGAAGTAGAGGAGGGAAGAGAGTGCACAGACAGAGAGAGAAGAGGAAAGGTAAGAGTGTAGGACTGAGAATAGGAACTCTGAATGTTGGTACTATGACAGGGAAAGGTAGAGAGCTGGCTGATGTGATGGAGAGAAGGAAGGTGGATATACTGTGTGTACAGGAGACCAGGTGGAAGGGTAGCAAGGGTCGTAGTATAGGAGCAGGATTCAAGCTGTTTTATTATGGTGTGGATAGTAAGAGAAATGGGGTAGGTGTGGTCCTGAAGGAGAAGTTTGTGAGGAATGTTCTGGAGGTGAAGAGAGTGTCAGACAGGGTGATGAGTCTGAAGTTAGAGATTGAAGGGGTGATGTTGAATGTTGTTAGTGGTTATGCCCCACAGGTAGGTTGTGAGTTAGAGGAGAAAGAGAGATTCTGGAGTGAATTAGATGAGGTGATGGAGAGTATTCCCACGGGTGAGAGAGTGGTGATAGGAGCAGATTTTAATGGACATGTTGGCGAGGGGAACACAGGTGATGAGGAGGTGATGGGCAAGTTTGGAGTTAAGGAAAGGAACCTAGAAAGACAGATGGTAGTGGACTTTGCTAAGAGGATGGACATGGGTGTGGTTAACACTTATTTTCAGAAGAGGGAGGAGCATAGAGTGACTTACAAGAGTGGAGGTAGGAGAACACAGGTAGACTACATCCTATGTAGAAGAGGCAATCTGAAAGAGATTAGTGACTGTAAAGTGGTAGTGGGAGAGAGTGTAGCCAGACAGCATAGGATGGTGGTGTGTAGGATGACTTTGATGGTCTGTAAGACGAAGAGGTCAAAGATAGCAATGGAGAAGAAAACCAAGTGGTGGAAGCTGAAAAAGGAGGAATGTTGTGAGGAATTTAGAGAGAAGTTGAGGCAGGCTCTGAGTGGTCAGGTAGTGCTGCCAGGTGACTGGGAAACTACAGCAGAAGTGATCAGGGAGACAGGGAGAAAGGTGCTGGGTGTGTCATCTGGAAGGAGGAAGGAAGATAAGGAGACTTGGTGGTGGAATGAGGAAGTTCAGGATAGTATCCAGAGGAAGAGGTTAGCCAAGAAGAAGTGGGACATGGACAGGACTGAAGAGAATAGACAGGAATACAAGGAGTTACAGCACAGAGTGAAGAGGGAGGTGTCTAAGGCCAAGCAGAAGGCATATGATGAGTTGTACACTAGGTTAGACACTAGAGAAGGAGAGACGGACTTGTACAGGTTAGCTAGGCAGAGAGATCGAGATGGGAAGGATGTGCAGCAAGTTAGAGTTATTAAGGATAGAAATGGAAGGGTGCTCACAAGTGAGGAGAGTGTACAGAGGAGATGGAAGGAATACTTTGAGGAGTTGATGAATGAGGAAAATGAGAGGGAAAAAAGAGTAGAAGGGGTGAACTCTGTGGAACAGAAAGTAGAAAAGATTAGAAAGGATGAAGTCAGGAAGGCTTTGAAGAGGATGAAAAGTGGGAAGGCAGTTGGTCCTGATGACATCCCAGTGGAGGTCTGGAAGTGTCTGGGAGAGGCAGCAGTGTAATTTTTAGCTAGTTTGTTCAACAGGGTTTTAGAGAGTGAGAAGATGCCTGAGGAATGGAGAAGAAGTGTGTTAGTGCCGATCTTTAAGAATAAGGGTGACGTGCAGAGTTGCAGTAACTATAGGGGGATAAAGTTGATGAGCCATACAATGAAGGTATGGGAAAGAGTAGTGGAAGCTTGGTTAAGGAAGGTAGTGGAAATTTGTGAGCAGCAGTATGGCTTCATGCCCAGAAAGAGCACAACAGATGCAATTTTTGCTCTGAGGACTTTGATGGAGAAGTATAGGGATGGTCAGAGGGAGTTGCACTGTGTGTTTGTAGACTTGGAGAAAGCGTATGACAGGGTGCCAAGAGAAGAGCTGTGGTACTGTATGAGGAAGTCAGGAGTAGCAGAGAAGTATGTCAGAGTGGTGCAGGACATGTATGAGAGGAGCAGGACAGTGGTGAGGTGTGCTGTAGGTCAGACAGAGGAGTTCAATGTGGAGGTGGGACTGCATCAGGGATCGGCTCTGAGCCCCTTCCTGTTTGCTATAGTGATGGACCAGTTGTCAGAGGAGGTCAGACAGGAGTCTCCTTGGACAATGATGTTTGCAGATGACATTGTCATCTGTAGTGAGAGCAGGGAGCAGGTGGAGGTAAACCTGGAGAGGTGGAGGTTTGCGCTGGAGAGAAGAGGAATGAAGGTCAGTCGTAGTAAGACTGAGTACATGTGTGTGAATGAAAGGGAGGGAAGTGGAACAGTAAGGTTACAGGGTGAAGAGGTGAAGAAGGTACAGGAGTTTAAGTACTTGGGGTCAACAGTCCAGAGTAATGGAGAGTGTGGGAAAGAGGTAAAGAAGCGAGTGCAGGCAGGTTGGAATGGGTGGAGAAAGGTGTGGGGAGTTCTGTGTGATAGGAAAATATCAGCGAGAATCAAGGGGAAGGTGTACAGGACAGTGGTGAGAGCGGCCATGCTGTATGGTTTAGAGACAGTGTCACTGAGGAAGAGACAGGAGTCAGAGCTAGAGGTAGCAGAGCTGAAGATGTTGAGGTTCTCTTTGGGAGTGACAAGATTGGACAGGATTAGGAACGAGTACATCAGAGGGACAGCTCATGTTGGACGTTTGGGGGACAAAGTTAGGGAGGTCAGATTAAGATGGTTTGGACATGTTCAGAGGAGGGAGAGTGAGTATATTGGTAGGAGAATGTTGGACATGGAGCTGCCAGGCAGGAGGCAAAGAGGAAGGCCAAAGAGGAGGTATATGGATGGAATTAATGAGGATATGAAGCTAGTGGGTGCAAGTGTTGAGGATGCAGAAGATAGGGATAGGTGGAGAGAGATGATTCGCTGTGGAGACCCCTGAAGGGAAAAGCCGAAAGAAGAAGAAGAAGAAGAAGAAGAAGAAGAAGAAGAAGAAGAAGAAGAAGAAGATGTTCTGTAAAGCTGCTTTGAGACAGTGCTCTTTGTTAAAAGCGCTATACAAATAAAATTGAATTGAATTGAATGTTTTACAGTTGGTGTGAGGATCATCTGCTGAAACTCTGTATTTGGATTACTCCAAACACGCCCTGTTATGGTGTCCAGATAATTCAGTTTTAGACTCATCTGTCCGAAGCACATTACTCCAGAAGTCTCGGCCTTTCTCTCTGTGTTCTTTGGGAAACTTCAGTCTTGCCCTCATGTGTTTTTAGACAGTAAATGTTTCCTTCTTGCACACATCCCATAATAATTAAAGTTGTGCAGTCTCTTTCTGATTGGAGATTCATGCACTTTGACATAAACTGGAGCAGAAGCTTTCTGTAGGTCCCGTGATGATATTTTAGGGTTTTGGAGACATCTTTAATTGTCTGCTCTCGGGGCGAATCTGCTCGGACGGCCTGACCTGACCGTGTGGTCAGTCGTTTTAAATGTTCTCCACTTGTAAATGATTTTCTGGACAGTGGAATGGCTGAGTACAAATTCTTTTAAGATCTTTTTCTATCCCTTACCAGACTCATAAGCATCAACAATCTTCTTTCTGAAGGCCTCAGAGAGCTCTGTGGATCTGACCATGGTGATAGCTCTCATCTCAACAATTAAGAGCAGACCAAGCTAAATATCTGAGGTGTAAATAAGACACGCCTCCTTCACAATGCTCTGGAACAATCTTCTCATCATTTGCACCTGATGTGATTCACCTGCAGGTCATTTTATCCATTTTAAGTAGAAATAAATGTGGGCGTGTCCTTACTTTTTCCTCACAAGAATCTGGATTTTTTTTTAATGACATTTTACAGATAAAGACTTTTCTTTGGCTTTATTTGTTTTGTTATATTACTTAAATCTTTCAGTATTGTTAGAATGAAGCTCTAATGCCCGTATGTTTAGTGCCATTTCACATCATTACACACAACTTAATGTATGGACATATATTTTTTTGTTGCTGGATTGTAGGGTTGTTACCAACATTTGGTGAACATTTCATGTCAATAGAACCTTTAGAAATATACTTACTGATAAAAATGGTGATGTGTTCAATACTTATTTTCCCCGCCGTATCTTATTATTATTAAGATCAATTACTAATGCAAAAAAAAATCAAACTATTAATATAAAATCTGACAATTTGATTAATCCTGTAGATAACTTCTGCTACAAAACTTTTGATTGAGGCTGTGTGTGAGTGTGTTGTGTGTGTGTGGTTGTGTGTGTTGTGTTATGTTGTACTTTGTGGTTGTGTGTGTTGAGAGTCTTGTGTGGTTGATTGTGTTGAATTGTGTGTGTTGTGTTTTGTTGTGTGGTTGAATGCGTTATTGCGTTGTGTTGTGTGGCTGTGTGTGAGTGTGTTGTGTGTGTGTGGTTGTGTGTTTTGTGTGTGAGTGTGTGAGTGTGTTGTGCGGTTGTCTGTTGTGTGTAGTTGTGTGTGTGTTATGCGTGTGTGTTGTGTCTTCTGTGTTGTGTATCTTGTGTGTGTAGGTGTGTGTGTGTTGTGTGTGTAGGTGTGTCTGTGTTGTGCAGTTGTGTGTGTATATTGTGTGTG
>JAUCMX010000008.1:28106520-28116520 GCA_033459395.1 Hemibagrus guttatus
TATAGAGTCTATAGAGTTATTTATAAAGCTTCATCTTATCAGGAAGAGAAAATACAGAGACCAATAAAACTGTGTGTGTGTGTGTGTGTGTGTGTGTGTGTGTGTGTGTGTGTGTGCGTGTGTGTGTGTGTGTGTGTGTGTGTGTGTGTGTTGAGTGTGTGTGTGTGCGTGTGTGTGTGTGTGTGCGTGTGTGTGTGCAGGTCAGTGTGTATTTAGGTCATTCAGGAGAATAAATGTCTCCCTAATGAAAAGAATCCCTGACAATACTGACCTCTTGGGGACATTTGTTTGTGTTTTAAAAACAAAATAGAATTTTTTCCTTAAAAAAAAAAAAAAAAAAAAAAAAATAAACTGAATTAATGAGGAAAAGGAAATTAAAAAAAAGAAAAAAGAAACTAAAAAAGACAAGAAGAAACTGAAAAAGTAAGAAAGGGGTGTTTTAATCTGAGTTTTAATCTGAGTCCAATCTGAGATTTAATCTGAATCTGTTATGGGGGCAAGTGCCCCCGATGGACCACTAGGGGGCCTTTAGCAGGGGTTTTGTTTATTTAGTCATGTGTTTGTTCTAGCCACGCCTTTCCCTAATGTGTTCATGCCTGTCACCTGTTCCTAATGTGTCTGTAATCATGTTCCTTATCTATAGTGGCCGTCTGTCTTCGTTACTTTGCCAGTCCTTGTCTTTGTGTTACGTCCGTGTGCTACATGTTTTTTTGTTTAATAAAACCCCTGTCCGCCGTCCATCTCCGCGTTGGGTCTGATTTCTTTACACCGGCACATCAGCAGCATCAGCAGCGTTCTGTGACAGAAGGACTGGCCTAAACCGTACAGACCCAACGTGGTGCGAGGTATGCGAGGCTTCCTTTTTTTCCTACTCCTCCTAGCACGCCCCGTTTGGATTTTTTGTTCTCTCCAGCACATCTTTCCGCGTCTGTTCCCCTTTGTAGCGGAAAGATGTTTTTAACCTGCCTTTTTTTTCTTTTTTCGCCGGTACTCGTTCCGCTTTTTTGCCCTGTGAGGAATACGGCTCCACTTCCTCCCTGTGGGGGGCGTCCTTCTTCTCCTGTTCTTCTTCTGTTCTTCTGTACAGGACGCCGCCTCACTCCTCATCGGCGGAGGAGATCGCTGGCCACACCTCCCTCCCTCCCTCCCTTTGGGGGTCTTCGGCCCAGCCGGGCTGAGGTCGTCGCTCATCTCGATTACGCGTCAGGGGACGTCGCTCGGTGCTGCTGCTCGGCGGTGGACGTCGTTCGGTTCTGCTGCTCGGCGGTAGACGTCACTCGGCCCCCCTGCTCGGCGGTGGATGTCGCTTGACGCTTCTGCTCGGCTGTGGACATCGTTTGGGACCCTCCAGCCTTACCGTCGTGCCCGTCGCTCCCCCCACTTGCCTCACCTTGCTCCTCGCTCCTCCCACTCACCTCACCGTGTTCCTCGCTCCCGTCACCTGCCTCGCCTTGCTCCTCACTCCCCCCACTTGCCTCGCCTTGCTCCTCGCTCCCCCCCCTCGTTGCCTCTCTGTGTTCTTCGCTCCTCTTTGGGTTTCCCTGGACCGAAGGTTTTTCCGGACTAGGGGGAGGGGTTGGCGCGTCGGGAGCCACGCCGTGGGGGGGGGTACTGTTACGGGGGCAAGTGCCCCCGATGGACCACTAGGGGGCCTTTAGCAGGGGTTTTGTTTATTTAGTCATGTGTTTGTTCTAGCCACGCCTTTCCCTAATGTGTTCATGCCTGTCACCTGTTCCTAATGTGTCTGTAATCATGTTCCTTATCTATAGTGGCCGTCTGTCTTCGTTACTTTGCCAGTCCTCGTCTTTGTGTTACGTCCGTGTGCTACATGTTCTTTTGTTTAATAAAACCCCTGTCCGCCGTCCATCTCCCCGTTGGGTCTGATTTCTTTACACCGGCACATCAGCAGCATCAGCAGCGTTCTGTGACAGAATCCAATCTGAGTTTTAATCTGAATCCAATCTGAGATTTAATCTGAGTTTTAATCTGAATCCAATCTGAGTTTTAATCTGAATCAAATCTGAAATTTAATCTGAGTTTTAATCTGAATCCAATCTGAGATTTAATCTGAGTTTTAATCTGAATCCAATCTGAGATTTAATCTGAGTTTTAATCTGAATCCAATCTGAGATTTAATCTGAGTTTTAATCTGAATCTAATCTGAGATTTAATCTGAGTTTTAATCTGAATCTAATCTGAGATTTAATCTGAGTTTTAATCTGAATCAAATCTGAGGTTTAATCTGAGTTT
This sequence comes from Hemibagrus guttatus, assembly GCA_033459395.1. Taxonomy (NCBI): domain Eukaryota; kingdom Metazoa; phylum Chordata; class Actinopteri; order Siluriformes; family Bagridae; genus Hemibagrus; species Hemibagrus guttatus. The sequence goes on from JAUCMX010000008.1 coordinate 28,108,771, forward strand.
TAATCTGAATGCAATCTGAGTTTTAATCTGAATCCAATCTGAGATTTAATCTGAGTTTTAATCTGAATCAAATCTGAGATTTAATCTGAGTTTTAATCTGAATCTAATCTGAGATTTAATCTGAGTTTTAATCTGAATCAAATCTGAGGTTTAATCTGAGTTTTAATCTGAATCAAATCTGAGGTTTAATCTGAGTTTTAATCTGAATCCAATCTGAGATTTAATCTGAGATTTAATCTGAATCCAATCTGAGATCTAATCTGAGATTTAATCAGAGTCAAGCTGTGAGTTAAAGCTGTGGAGTCAGACTTCAGTCACAGGTTAAAGACTTTGAATCCAAGTCACAAGTCAGATTACAGGCTTGAAGTCTGAGTCAGCTGTGTGAATAATCTTCAGACTGAGGTCAAGGTTTTAGTGTCTGATGTGAGACGTGAACTTTAATCACTTTATTCTAATGAAATCTGATCGTCCAGTCACAATCCTGATGATGTGACATCACTATTAGTCTTTATTTACACCTTTTTTAGCCTTCTGCTCAACAGTGTGTTAGCATTAGCGCTACGTCTCCAGCATTATATAACTGCCAGTAAGGAAGTAGCTGAGGAAGCTAGCAAACAGTTAGCCATTATGCTAATGATAAATACCTCATTAAATAGCAGATCTTCAGCCTCAATTGCTCGCTGTCGTCTCCTGTACAGTCCCGATACGTACACACTCGTTAAGGACACACACAAACACGTGAACAGTTACATGCTACATGAAACAGAAGTAAAAACAAACAAACAAACAAACAAACAAATTAATTAATTAATTAATTAAGCAGGTAAAGGATATATGATGAGGAGTTTTCCTGCTAGCTCCTTAGATGAGACGTACCATCGGTGCATTAGCAGGAGAGTTCGGGGAAGATTATTCCCGTTTACTTCTCCTTCATCATCTGCACACACACACACACACACACACACACACACACACACACACACACACATACATACACACACACACAGCATTATAGACATGGTTTAATTCAAATAACCAGCCGTATACATGATCATCTGACTCCTCAGAAGCCTTTATTATCATTTTAAAAGCTAAATTAGCCTGTTACTTAGGAAAAGGGAAAAATAAACAAAATAAAAAAGAAGAAACTGCAAAAATATGAAAAAAGACAACGACAAAAATTAAATTTACAGTTACCTCAGGTAATGTTTACCTGTTTAAAAAACACCTAAGCAAACATTGTAGTTAGCAAAACCTATAAACACTCGTCCCCTCAGCAGTCTCTCTTTATTCTCTCTCTCTTCAGCTATAAACACTCATCCCCTCAGCAGTCTCTCTTTATTCTCTCTCTCTCTTCAGCTATAAACACTCGTCCCCTCAGCAGTCTCTCTTTATTCTCTCTCTCTCTTCAGCTATAGACACTCGTCCCCTCAGCACTCTTTATTCTCTCTCCTCAGCTGTAAACACTCGTCCCCTCAGCAGTCTCTCTTTATTCTCTCTTTCTCTTCAGCTAGAAACGCTCGTCCCCTCAGCAGTCTCTCTTTATTCTCTCTCTCTCTTCAGCTAGAAACGCTCGTCCCCTCAGTAGTCTCTCTTTATTCTCTCTCTCTCTTCAGCTATAAACACTCGTCCCCTCAGCAGTCTCTCTTTATTCTCTCTCTCTCTTCAGCTATAAACACTCGTCCCCTCAGCAGTCTCTCTTTATTCTCTCTCTCTCTTCAGCTATAAACACTTGTCCCCTCAGCACTCTTTATTCTCTCTCTTCAGCTATAAACACTCGTCCCCTCAGCAGTCTCTCTTTATTCTCTCTCTTCAGCTATAAACACTCGTCCCCTCAGCAGTCTCTCTTTATTCTCTCTCTCTCTTCAGCTAGAAACACTCGTCCCCTCAGCAGTCTCTCTTTATTCTCTCTCTCTTCAGCTAGAAACGCTCGTCCCCTAAGCAGTCTCTCTTTATTCTCTCTCTCTTCAGCTATAAACACTCGTCCCCTCAGCAGTCTCTCTTTATTCTCTCTCTCTCTTCAGCTATAAACACTCGTCCCCTCAGCACTCTTTATTCTCTCTCTCTTCAGCTATAAACACTCGTCCCCTCAGCATTCTCTCTTTATTCTCTCTCTCTTCAGCTATAAACACTCGTCCCCTCAGCAGTCTCTCTTTATTCTCTCTCTCTTCAGCTATAAACACTCGTCCCCTCAGCAGTCTCTCTTTATTCTCTCTCTCTTCAGCTAGAAACACTCATCCCCTCAGCAGTCTCTGTTTATTCTCTCTCTCTCTTCAGCTATAAACACTCATCCCCTCAGCAGTCTCTCTTTATTCTCTCTCTCTCTTCAGCTATAAACACTCATCCCCTCAGCAGTCTCTCTTTATTCTCTCTCTTCAGCTATAAACATTCGTCCCCTCAGCAGTCTCTTTATTCTCTCTCTTCAGCTAGAAACACTCGTTCCCTCAGCAGTCTCTCTTTATTCTCTCTCTCTTCAGCTATTGTCACGAGTCGCGCTAGAGGTGACCGCGAGAGGGAGCCATCGCCCGTGTTTTGAGTTTACTTCCGGGTGCACGCCAGCTTTAAAAACGCTGCGCACTTCCTGGTCAGCGCGAAGTATCTTTGTCTATGGAGATACCGAGCGTTTCGTTATTGGATTGATTTTTGTGCATGACCTGGATTGTTTATTGATTTCTCTTTTGAATTACCTGTGTGGATTACTGGATAACTGTGTACTTACTGTTACTGAACTGGACTGTTTAAAGTTTATTCTATTGGATTATCCCTGTTATATCTATTGCTGGCGTTTTGATCTTGGACTGTTTAAGGACTTTCGTTTCTCTATCTTCCTGTTTGTTTGTACTTTCTTCTTTAATACACCATTACCGAACTTTGAGCCTGTTTTCGACTCTGTCTTTGCTCGCCCCCTATCGCCAGTTCGGCGAATGGATCCAAACACTTCCGCCTTTGGTGGAGCTCCGTTACAGAATACTTCGCCTATCATGGATCCAGCGGAACTTCGCGACACCATCGTGCGGCAAGGAGCGATTATACTCTCCCGTCAGAACCAGGTGGAAGCGCTGGAGAAACAGCTACGCAGCGCGACCCTCGCCGCATCACGAGATCTGCCCGCAGCTCGCGGTGAGTCACCTCACTTAGCATTACCCGAGAAGTTTGATGGTTCTGCCGACCGCTGTCGGGGCTTTTTGCGGCAATGCAAGGTGTTTTTCGTACATCAGCCAGGGATGTATAGACAGGAAGAGACCCAGTGTGCCTTTGTACAAATAGGGCTCTGGAGTGGGCGTCCGCTGTGTGGGATGCCGACCATCAGGTTAGGTCGTCATTTTCCTACTTCGTGGAACTAATTTGGGAGGTATTTGAGTACCCTGCGGGAGGCAAGGACATATCCACTCAGCTCATGGAGCTACGCCAGGGATCGGACACCGCGGCGGACTACGCCATCAAGTTTCGCACCCTGGCGGCCCAGTTGGGATGGAACGACGCATCACTTAGGGCAGTGTTTCGGGCTGGACTGAACCCTGAGCTCCAGACGGAGCTAGCGTGTCGAATTGAGGCTTCTACACTGTCTCAGTTCGTAGCCACGGCCATTCGATTGGACAATCTCATGCGCCAACGCCAAGCAGGGACTTCTCGCTCCACCTCGGTCCACCCCAGGACCCAATCGGGTCACCCTAGTTTCAGGGAGGAGGCTCCCGAACCCATGCAGCTGGGGAGGTCCGGGCTGGCGGAGTCGGCGCACCCACAGCGAGGGCGGATGAGACTGTGCTACAACTGCGGGGCCCCTGGACATATGAGCCCTCCGTGCCCGGAGAAGCCTCCCTCGGAGCAGGTGGGTGGCAGCTTCCTGTTCTTCAGTTTGCTGGTGCCGGTGTCACTACAGGTATCTGACCACTCTGTCTCAACCTCAGCTCTAATTGACTCCGGGGTGGCGGTCAATCTTATCGATGGGGCATTGGTGGAGAAGCTCGGAATCCCCACCTTCCCCTGCGTGCCACCTCTTAAGATTATGGCTATTGACAGTCAGCCAATAGGGGAGGGTTATCTCAAAAGCCAAACCGAACTGCTGGAGTTCCGAGTAGGCTTATTCCATCGTGAACGTCTGGCATTCTACGTCACCTCCTCACCGGTCAACCCTGTCATTCTGCGGTTCCCGTGGCTCCGGCGTCATGACCCCCAAATCTCCTGGCGCTCGGGGGAGCTGGTACGCTGGTCACACGCCTGCGCAGAAAGGTGTCTGCAGAACCTGGTATCTAGGCTCTGCAGGACCACATGTGTGAGGGAGACGTCTCCCCCTACCCCGGGTCACCTTCCACAAGCTTACACAGAGTTCAGGGAGGTCTTCTGCAAGGAGAGGGCAGCTCGACTGCCAGCGCACCAACCCTGGGATTGTGCCATCGACCTGCTGCCTAACGCCTCTCCTCCTAGGGGGCGGGTTTACCCCGTCTCGTTACCTGAGTCTAAAACTATGGAGGAGTACATAGAGACCGCCCTGGCAGCGGGCCACATTCGGCCCTCCACGTCCTCGGCTGCGGCAAGTTTTTTCTTCATGGGAAAGAAAGATGGAGGCCTACGGCCGTGTATAGACTATCGGGGATTGAACGCCATTACCGTTCCATACCCCTATCCTCTGCCCTTGGTTCCTGCAGCACTGGAGCAACTGAGAGGGGCGAGGATTTTTACAAAACTCGATCTCCGGAGCGCTTATAACTTAGTCCGGATTCGCAAGGGGGATGAATGGAAGACAGCGTTTCATACAACTCATGGTCACTATGAATACCGAGTTATGCCTTTTGGTCTCACCAACGCCCCCGCAGTCTTCCAAGCCCTTATAAATGGAGTATTTCACGATCTTCTGGGGAGATAGGTCATCGCCTACATCGACGACATCCTCGTGTACTCCAACTCCCCCGAGGAACATGTACGACACGTCCGAGAGGTGCTATCCCGGTTGCAGCGGCATCATCTGTACGTGAAGTTGGAAAAGTGTGAGTTCCACCGGACCACAGTGACTTTTTTGGGCTACGTGATCTCACAACGGGGCATGGAGATGGACGCTGTCAAGGTCCGGTCAGTCACGGAATGGCCTGCCCCCACCACAATACGGGAGTTGCAGCGGTTCCTAGGGTTCGCTAACTTCTACAGGCGGTTCATACGAAACTACAGCACGGTGGCAGGTCCGCTAACATCCCTACTGAGGGGGAAGCCCAAGAGATTGTCATGGACAGACCAGGCTCGGGCGGCCTTCCAGCAGCTTAAGGACTGCTTCACCTCGGCCCCCATTCTACGGCACCTGGACCCTGACTTACCCTTTGTGGTGGAGGTGGACGCCTCCAGTAGCGGCCTCGGGGCCATTCTTTCTCAGCGTCATGGCGAACCGGGAAAGCTTCATCCTTGTGCTTTCTATTCACGGAAGTTAACGGCCGCAGAGGCAAATTACGATGTCGGCAACAGAGAGCTATTGGCCATCAAGGCAGCACTGGAGGAGTGGCGTCACTGGCTGGAGGGAGCACGTCACCCGTTCCAGGTGCTCACTGATCACCGTAACCTGGAGTACCTTCGTGGCGCCAAGCGCCTGAACCCGCGGCAGGCCAGATGGGCCTTGTTTTTTACGCGCTTCCGGTTCATGGTGACGTACCGCCCTGGGTCCAAGAACGGGAAGGCCGACGCTCTCTCCAGGAGATTCGAGACCGCCAGTGATCCTGTCCTAGTTGAGCCCATCCTGCCAGCGACTGCCTTTCTGGCTCCGGTCCGGTGGAACCTCGTGGAGGAGATTCAGCGTTCCCATGCCGATGATCCGCCTCCTGCGGGGTGTCCGCCGACCAAAATCTTTGTGCCTCCCCCGTTTCGCCTGCAGGTAATGCAGTGGATACATGAGGCCCCCAGCTCCGGTCATCCCGGGATTCGGCGACCTACACAGCTCGTCCACCGTTGCTTCTGGTGGCTCTCCCTGGCCTCAGATGTGGAGGGGTACGTTCGGTCATGCCCCACCTGCGCTCAGGCACGGACCAGTCGCCAACTCCCGGAGGGGTTGCTGGAGCCCCTTCCGATTCCTCAACGCCCCTGGTCTCACCTATCGGTGGATTTCCTAACGGACTTGCCTGACTCAGGAGGCTATACAACAGTTCTGGTGGTAGTGGACCGCTTCTCTAAAGGATGTAAACTGATCCCCCTCAAGGGGTTGCCTTCGGCCATGCAGACGGCCGAGGCTTTGTTCCTACACGTGTTTCGGAACTTTGGTCTTCCTGAAGACATTGTGTCGGACCGGGGGTCACAGTTTACCTCCCGGGTGTGGGGAGCGTTGTGTGCACGACTGGGTATCGGAGTTCACCCCCAGTCCAATGGCCAAGCGGAGCGCCTCAAACAGGAGATTGGCCGGTTCCTCAGATCTTACTGCAGCAGGGAGCAGCAGCGGTGGAGTGAGTTTCTGTCTTGGGCGGAGTACGCCCAGAACTCCCTCATCCACTCCTCGACGGGACTGACCCCGTTTTAATGCGTACTGGGATACCAGCCGCCTCTATTCCCCTGGTCAGGGTAGCCTTCTGATGTCCCAGCTGTGGAGGAGTGGTACCAACGGAGCCAGGAGGTCTGGGAGAGGGCACATGTACATCTTCAGCGGGCGGTGCGTAGTCAGAGGATACAGGCCGACCGGCGTCGCCGTCCACACCCTTCTTACCAGGTGGGACAGCGGGTGTGGCTGTCCACACAGAATCTCCGTCTCAAACTGCCGTGCCGCAAACTCAATCCCAGGTTCATCGGCCCGTTTGGGATAATCCAGCAGGTCAACCCAGTGGCGTATCGGCTGCGGCTCCCAGCGGCGTATCGTATCTGCCCTACGTTCCACGTGTCTCTTCTCAAGCCTGCTTATCCTTCGGCTGAGGGAGCACCGGACGGCGGGGAGCCACCACCACCACTGGACATCGAGGGGTCCCTGGCATACCGGGTACGTGCCCTCTTGGACTCCAGACGGGTCCGGTCGCAGATCCAGTACCTCGTGGACTGGGAGGGGTACGGCGTCGAGGAACGTTCATGGGTGAAAGCTGCTGACATCCTAGATCCCTCCCTCACGGAGGACTTCCAGCGCGACCACCCGAACAAGCCTGCGCCACGTCCCAGGGGTTGTCCGCGGCGTAGGACCCCAGGAGGTGTCCCTAGAGGGGGGGGCTCTGTCACGACTCGCGCTAGAGGTGACCGCGAGAGGGAGCCATCGCCCGTGTTTTGAGTTTACTTCCAGGTGCACGCCGGCTTTAAAAACGCTGCGCACTTCCTGGTCGGCGCGAAGTATCTTTGTCTATGGAGATTACCGATCGTTTCGTTATTGGATTGATTTTCGTGCATGACCTGGATTGTTTATTGATTTCTCTTTTGGATTACCTGTGTGGATTACTTACTGTTACTGAACTGGAGTGTTTAAAGTTTATTCTATTGGATTATCCCTGTTATATCTATTGCTGGCGTTTTGATCTTGGACTGTTTAAGGACTTTCGTTTCTCTATCTTCCTGTTTGTTTGTACTTTCTTCTTTAATACACCATTACCGAACTTTGAGCCTGTTTTCGACTCGTTTTCGTCTTTGCTCGCCCCCTATCGCCAGTTCGGCGAATGGATCCAAACACTTCCGCCTTCGGCGGAGCTCCGTTACAGCTATAAACAGTTGTCCCCTCAGCAGTCTCTCTTTATTCTCTCTCTCTCTTCAGCTATAAACACTCATCCCCTCAGCAGTCTCTCTTTATTCTCTCTCTCTCTTCAGCTAT
>JAUCMX010000008.1:28119150-28131650 GCA_033459395.1 Hemibagrus guttatus
GTGAGTGAATGTGTGGGGTGTTTGTGTGTGGGGTGTGTGTGTGGTTTTGAGTGTGGGTGTGGGGTGTGTGTGTGACTGTATATGTGTGTGTGTGTGTTGTGTGTGTGTGTGTGTGTGTGTGTGTGGGGTGTTGAGTGTGTGTGTGTGTGTTATGGTGTGTGTGTGTGTGTGTGTGTGTTTTATGTGTGTGTGTGTGAGTGTAGAGTGTGTGTGTGTGTGTGTGGGGGTTTGTTGAGTGTGTGTGTGTGTGTGTGTGTGTGTGTGTGTGTGTGTGTGTGTGTGTGTGTTGTGTGTGGTGTGTGTTTGTGTGTGTGTGTGTGTGTGGTTTGGTGTGTGTGTGTGTGTGTGTGTGTGTGTGTGTGTGTGTGTGTGTGTGTGTGTGGGGTGTATGTGAGTGTGTTGTGGGGGGGGGGTGTGTGTGTGTGGTGTGCGTGAGTGTTTTTTGTGTGGAGTGTTGTGTGTCTGTGTGGTGGTGGTGTGGGGTGTGTGGGTGGGTGTATGAGTGTGTGTGTGTGTGTGTTTTTTGTGTGAGTGTTGAGTGTGTGTGTGTTTTTATATGTGTGTGTGGTGGTGTATGATGTGTGTGTGTATGAGTGTGTGTGTGTGTGTAGTGTTGAGTGGTGTGGGGTGTGTGTGTGTGTTTTAGTGTGTTGTGTGTTTGTGTGTGTGTGTGATTTAATGAGTGTGTGTGTGTGTGAAAGTGTATGTGAGTGTGTGTGTGGGGGGGGGGTTGTGTGTGTGGTGTGCGTGAGTGTGTGTTGTGTGTGTGTGTGTGTGTGTGATGAGTGTGTAGTGGTGTGTGTCTGTGTGTTATGAGTTTGTGTGTGTGTGTGTGTGTGTGTGTGTGTGTTTTTATTAGTTGTGTAGTGTGTGTGTGTCTGTGTGTGTATGAGTGTACACCTTCACACCTGTGATTCTTACATTACACCAAAATGAGTGTACAACTGTTTCCTGATTCCAAATAAAATACTGTATTATTAAAATAAATAAATAAAGTGCTAAAACACCCCCCCCCCCCCGTCTGAATGTGTCTAGTGAAGAATCATGGATTGTGTGTGTGTGTGTGTGTGTGTGTGTGTGTGTGTGTGTGTGTGTGTGTGTGTGTGTGGGGGCTTTGTGTATATAAACGATGGCTCGTCTTCCTGCTATTCTTTTCCCAGTGTGCGTTTCCTGCCTGTGTGTCACTAAAAATACACATCACAGCTAAAGGTAAACTGGAATATAACACAGGAAATGTGTCACTGTGTGTGTGTGTGTGTGTGTGTGTGTGTGTGTGTGTGTGTGTGTGTGTGTGTATGTGTGTGTGTTTAATTAGCAGCATGCTTAAAAAAATTTGGGGTACTTTCTGTCCATGTGAAACTGTGTGTGACAGGGAAGTGTGTGTGTGTGGGAATCAGTTCCCTGTAATGAGTAAAGATCCTCAACACTTGTGTGTTAGATGATAAAAGTGGTGTGTGTGTTCATGTGTCTGTGTGTTGTGTGTGTTTGTGTGTTTTTGAGTTTCTGCAGCGGCTCATCAGCAGGATGTGTGTTAAAAATCGTAAGTTCCTGCGGTGTTCTAAAGCTAGAAAATGACGTTATGGTATCCTACGCTCTCAGCATCACCTTCAACTGACCTCTAAATCAAGAGCATGGCAACAGTGGAACATAAATCAGCTCTGAGGGGACAAAAGCATGAGCCGCTAGCATCCTGCTATCGCTTTGCTAATGTTTCGCTAACCGCTAACAACAACACAGAGTTCAAAGCTCGCTTGTATTTCACCAACCACGCAGACAAAACACTCACCCTGACCTCATCAACACAGAATCTCTCTCTCTCACACACACACACACACATACTCTCTCTCTCTCTCTCTCTCTCTCACTTTATCTCTCTCTTCATCTGACCCCCTTCCCTCTCTCTCCCCTCACACTCTCTCTCTCTCTCTCTCTCTCTCTCTCTGTCTCTCACCTTATCTCTCTCTTCATCTGACCCCCTCTCTCTCTCTCTATCTCACTTTATCTCTGTCTGTTTCTCTCTCTTTCCATCTGACTCCCCTCCCTGTATCTCTGTCTTTCTTTTTTGTTTTACACACCCTCTCTCTTTATCTGTCTTTCACCCTTTCTGTCTTTCACTCTCTTTTCTCTCTCTCTCACTTTCTCTCTCTTTCCATCTGACCCCCCTCCCTCTGTCTATCTCTTTATCTGACCCCCCCTTCCTCTGTCTATCACTTTATCTGACACTCCCCTCTCTTTATTTCTGTCTTTCTCTCTATCTGTCATTCACTTTCTCTCTTTTTCTATCTCTCTCTCCACCTGACCCCCCCCTTTATCGCTCTCTCTCTCTGTCCGCTATTCTGTCTCAGAGTATAGACATTAACGTTACCTGGTTACTGATCTGTTCTAACATCAGACTTTGTCTAATCTATCTATCTATCTATCTATCTATCTATCTATCTATCTATCTATCTATCTATCTATCTATCCTTTATGCTATTTTCTGATGTTGTCTTTCTGCCATCCTTCAACTGATGCTGCGTCTCGTCGTAATTTCCCACATACAACCAGGAAGAGCTACAGAAAACACCAGCAACCTGGAAACTCCACAACTCCAGATCTTCAGAACTGGCAGGTCCTTCACTGTTTATTGAGTGACATCACTTCAAGATGGATGCTCAAGTTACCCCCCCCCCCCCCCACACACACACACAACTCATTAAATCTCCAACAATGACCATAATAATCACAGTTTAAAGTAAGTAATCCTTGATGTTAGAGTTATCACTAACATTAGCTAGCTTGCTACCGAAGCTTGTTGCTAAGTGACCGGCTGTCGTTTGTGCTGAGATTTCGGTGTAGAAGAGCAGAACCATGTCCTCTCAGACCCAAAAGTATAAAAACACTCCAACAGCTTCACATGTTCTGACAGAGCAAACAAACCACGCCTCTGTGCCTGTGTGTGTTACAGAAAACCTCTCCTGAGTGTACCTGCGATCACCTGTCGCTAAGATCACGGGTCATCACCTGTTCCGTGTTCATGCTGTAAATCACACAGCGATCGCGGCTCTTTACACACACTCACTGATGCTGCAGTGTTCAGATTTAGCTGAACGTCATCACTAGAATAAAGTCGTGTCACCAATCGAATCGTGATTTATTTCAATTTTACGGAACAACAACGGACATCGTTATAACATACTGTAACACAGTTTAAATCCGCTCCCGGGATTTAACAACACTGAAAACAGGAAGAAGCTAGACTGTGTAAATGTTTAAACTGCTATTTTACTCATTATTATTTTAAATCTAGCCTGAAGACTTATTATTATTCTTTTTTTTAATTAAATGTGCATTGCTGATGTTTTTCTCTTCATTAATTCTTCATTTAATTCCCTTTAGGTCGAATTCTGTTGTGTCAAACGTGCTCCAGAAATAACGCCAGGGCTTCTCTGGTCTTTTTGTGTTGTTTTAGTTTCTGAGGTGGAAAATGACATCGTTACGGTTCTTTGATCTACAACATGTTAGCACATGCTACAATCTCCTGAGTCTGCTTCAGCTCTGTTATGGAATTTCTGGCTAAATATAAATTGACATGACGGAGCTTGCTGATTTCTGGAGAACTGACGTCCAACAGCTTTATCACGGCCTGCCTGAAACCTGCTGGAACCTGTTTTGTTTTGACCAGAAAACATTTACACACAGATTTTAGTATACTATGGTGAAGATCTCGAAGCTCCAGCCTGGTCTGAGACGCCGTGGAAGAAGCAATCCAACTCGGATCCATGTTAAGTGCCCAAAACAACAACAAGGAAAATAGAAAAGAAGTTTGTTCTTTGTACGCAATAACATCAGGCTGAAAGTGGGACGCTGTAACAAAGACTGGATGATATATCACCAGTGGTGACGCCTGATTGGACGGTAGGGTGATGACATCATCGATGTGTTGCTCAGCCTCACAGCATGCACGCGATGGGATTGTGCAGCAGTGTGTTTTCGAGTGTGTTGTGTGGTTAGTTTGGTATGAAGGAAGGAAGCTTTTTCTGAACTGAGTGCAGGCAGTGGCTTTGTTTGCGCCCCCCCCACACACACACACACAATAACTAAATTTAGAGCAGTAAAAAAGGTGTTACTGTTAACCGATTAATTCTCTCTAACAGCAGCTCTGACTGGAGCGCAGCTTTATATTACTCACTCTGATACCTGATCGTTTCCATAGCAACCGCTGGTGTGTAATTATTGACACAGCATTTGTGTGTAAGGAGTCTCCAGTGTCTGTTCTGTGTATCAGTGTGTGTGTGTGTGTGTGTGTGTGTGTGTAAGGAGTCTCCAGCGTCTGTTCTGTGTATCAGGGGTGTGTGTGTGTGTGTGTGTGTGTGTGTAAGGAGTCTCCAGTGTCTGTTCTGTGTATCAGTGTGTGTGTGTGTGTGTGTGTGTGGGTGTGTAAGGAGTCTCCAGTGTCAGTTCTGTGTATCAGGGGTGTGTGTGTGTGTGTGTGTGTGTGTGTGTGTGTGTGTGTGTGTGTAAGGAGTCTCCAGTGTCTGTTCTGTGTATCAGTGTGTGTGTGTGTGTGTGTGTGTGTGTGTGTGTGTGTGTGTGTGTGTGTGTAAGGAGTCTCCAGTGTCAGTTCTGTGTATCAGTGTGTGTGTGTGTGTGTGTGTGTGTGTGTGTGTGTGTGTGTGTGTAAGGAGTCTCCAGTGTCAGTTCTGTGTATCAGTGTGTGTGTGTGTGTGTGTGTGTGTGTAAGGAGTCTCCAGTGTCAGTTCTGTGTATCAGTGTGTGTGTGTGTGTGTGTGTGTGTGTGTGTGTGTGTGTGTGTAAGGAGTCTCCCGTGTCAGTGCTGTGTATCAGTGTGAGTTTGTGTGTGTGTGTGTGTGTGTGTGTGTGTGTGTGTGTGTGTGTGTGTGTGTGTAAGGAGTCTCCCGTGTCAGTGCTGTGTATCAGTGTGTGTGTGTGTGTGTGTGTGTGTGTGTGTGTGTGTGTGTGTGTAAGGAGTCTCCAGTGTCAGTGCTGTGTATCAGTGTGTGTGTGTGTGTGTGTGTGTGTGTGTTGAGATGTGTTGAGAGTGTGTTTTCTTTTATTAACTTGAAGAGAGAGAATAAAGACATTACAGGAAGTCACCTGGTTAACATTAAACGTAACTATAAACGGACAAAAAGTGTGTCATTGTTTAATGAACAATAAATTGTTGTGAATTTGCTGAAACTCAGGAGAACATATCGAGAACAATTAGGAGAAGCTGATTTTTTTCCATCATGGTGTTTGTGTGTGTGTGTGTGTGTGTGTGTGTGTGTGTGTGTGTGTGTGTGTGTTGAGTATGATCTTTTTTGAATATCCCCCATACGACACACACACACACACACACACACACACACACACACACACGTCCTCTCTGACATTTATTACGATGACGTATTCAGTTATATCATCTTCTGCTCTCATTGGAAGCCGCTGATGTCTTCTGTAATAAAAGACACATTCAGGACTCACATGCTAGTTTTTAACGTCGCCTGACGCTAACTCCCCTGACGCTAACTCCCCTGAGGAAAGAGTGTTAGCGTTGTTTATGAGGAATTGTGTAAGTGTAACGTGTGGAGACCATCGCGTACATCCCAGCTTCACGGGCAGAAGATAGAGAATGCAGCGATTCATTCAGATCAAGCGTACTGAGGGAACGCTGGAGGTCCTGAAGGTCACTTATATCACACTGTTCTCTTTAACTGTGTGTGTGTGTGTGTGTGTGTGTGTGTGTGTGTGTGTGATATACTTTTTTGTGTTTTTCCTCAGAAGATGAAGTTCTTCTGAAGTTGATTATTTTCCTCTAACAGCACACACACACACACATACACACATACACACATACACAGATACACACACACACACACACACACACACACACACACACACTGATACACACACACACACACTGATACACACACACACACTGATACACACACACACACACTGATACACACACACACACACACACACACACACACACTGATACACACACACACACACACACACACACACTGATACACACACACAAACTGATACACACACACTGATACACACACACACACACACACACACACACACACACACACACACACACTGATACACACACACACACACACACACTGATACACACACACACACACACACACACACACTGATACACACACACACACACACTGATACACACACACAAACTGATACACACACACACACACACACACACACACACACTGATACACACACACACTGATACATACACACACACACACACACACACACACACAAACTATATAAATAGCTAGAGGGTTTACTGGAAACAGGAGCACCAACACAATCAGGGAGAGGGGGCAGGGTGTCTGTGTTTGTGTGTGTGCAGATCCCCATAAAGATAGAAATGTGTCTGGTCCTGATAAAGAATGTGTGTGTGTGTGTGTGTGTGTGTGTGTGTGTGTGTGTGTGTGTGTGTGTTTGAAAATACTTCACTAATTAACTCTGAGGTAATGAGGGTGAGAGTAAAGACGTAAATGACTCTCTGTGTGTGTGTGTGTGTGTGTGTGTGTGTGTGTGTGTGTGTGTGTGTGTGTGTGTGTGTGTGTGTGAGAACAAAGAGAATGTGTGATCAGAAGGTTAATTATTGAAAAGACGTGCATGTCCGCATGTGGATTTTCGGATTTTCCCTGCAGTTTTGGAAATAATAAGAGAGCAAAACTAGCATTCTTCCTGTGTTTGCACACACACACACACACACACACACACTCTCTCTCTCTCTCTCTCTCTCTCTCTCTCTCTCGCACACGCACACACACACACACACACACACACACACACAAGCAACTTCCTCACCTGTAGCAGACTTTTTGAAGTGGGGAAGTTATGCTATAACAGCTTTCAAACATCCTGCAGTGCATGCACTTCAGTCAGATGCAAACACACACACACACACACACACACACACACACACACACACACACACACACATGCACACACACAGGTTTTTTTTTCATTTGCAATACACAGCTGATTAGTGTTACTGAAGGTGAAGCTGAGTGAAGGTAGAGAATTTTACCATCACAGTATTTGCATTAACTATTTGTTGTTTTCTGAAATGAAATCCAGCAGCAGGAGCAGCCTCAGCCTCATACAGAAACTCAACCTCATACGGAACCTCAACCTCATACAGAACCTCAACCTCATACGGAACCTCAACCTCATACAGAACCTGAACCTCATTCAGAACCTCAACCTCATTCAGAACCTCAACCTCATACAGAACCTCAACCTCATTCAGAACCTCAACCCCATACAGAACCTCAACCTCATACAGAACCTCAACCTCATTCAGAACCTCAACCCCATACAGAACCTGAAGCTCATACAGAACCTCAACCTCATTCAGAACCTCAACCTCATTCAGAACCTGAAGCTCATACAGAACCTCAACCTCATTCAGAACCTCAACCTCATTCAGAACCTGAAGCTCATACAGAACCTCAACCTCATTCAGAACCTCAACCTCATTCAGAACGTGAACCTCATTCAGAACCTGAAGCTCATACAGAACCTGAACCTCATTCAGAAACGCAACCTCATTCAGAGCCACAACCTCATCAGATTCATTTAGCAGATTATTTCTTTTTATGATATCCGCACTGTCTTGGGGATTATCCATATCAGTAATTGTCATAAATACAATAAATTAATGAGATGTTGTTAATCTGCTCTGTCAGGGATTCTCAGAGCTTTTACTGTGCAGTGTGTAAAAATAACAACTACACTAACAAATACACACAAAACTACACACACACACACACACACACACACACACACACACACATTACAGGCAAGAGTGTATCAGGCAAAGCAACTAACAGACACAAGAGGCATGAGAGTGAGGTAGCCAGAAACTTAAACACTGATGCAGAATGAAACAGAATGAGTAATCAGAGCCATGAGATGTGCTGGGGCTGATGGGAAATGTAGTTCAGCTTTTTTTGTGTGTTACCCTGACAACCATATGGTCACCCCTCAGATCACACAAAAAAAAGCAAGAAAATTAAACACATTATTTTATTCTGATCTTTTAAACAGCAGATATAAACTGAGTACTGGTTAAAGTAGATGGTCAGATTTCTGTGTTAAATCTGTTGGAATGGAGTACAGACGTGGGGAGAGTTAATGCTAAGTACACACTAGATGACTTCAAAATGACTAAAAATGACTTTTTATCACTTGATCTGGTTTTTGTGGATGTTGTGGTGTGCGCGTTACACAAACTATTTCAAATGAGGCTACAACCTCTTTCACCTTCAGAACGATCCGAGGCAAAAGGGTTTAAACCTTAATTTATGTTAAACGGTTAAAATCTCTCTCTATATCCAACCACCTGGACATTTTATTCATAAACACGGTGTTGTGTTGATGACATGCTTTACAATACAGTTATGCAAAAATGTAAAAGACAAACTTGGAATAGAAATTTCTGCATTTAAAATTCAGAGAAAACAAAAAGTTGTTTGCTTCCAAATCCTCTTGATTGGACAGTTTTGATTAGATTCGTGATTACAACCTGTTGTAAAAGAAGATTATTTATTAATTTCTTCCTAAATTAAAGGCAAGAAACAAATGAATTTCGCTGTGTTAGTCTGTCCACAATAAAGTGACTGATCTCTGGCTTTTCTCTAAACCTAAAAGAGCCTCGGTGTAGGCCGAGATGCTAGTTCATAACTGTACACATAGCTGAGGAACTAGTGTTTGCTTCCATGACCTTTTGATTGGACCCTTTTGATTAGAGTCGTGATTATAACCTGTTGTGTAAAAGAAGTTTATTTATTCATATTTATTCACCTAAATTAAGGGCAAGAACCTCATTTCAAAGAAATTATGTCTACTATTCTATATTGAATTTTAGAAGCAGTGTATCTTTTATTTATTTATTTCTAAATATTTTATATAGTTTGAGCTAATTGTGGAGTTATTATCATCGATCTGGAAGGCCTTATTACACACAATAAATGTAGCTATGTAAAGTATAATAAGCACAATAAATGAGGTCTGATTTATTATAAAGTCAGCACTGGTTAAAGTAGTAAATTCCCTTCTCTAACCTCAGACTGTGGATGTTTCTGTTTTGGTTCTGCTGTGCTCGAGTGCACCATGACATATTAAGGATTTTTATTAAATTGTAAATATTCTACCTGTACCTGGCTCTGAGAAACTAGTGCACTCTTTCATCATGTTTAGTGTAGTTTGTCTAATAAAATCCACATTAACTCCTGCTCATTTATCTTATTAAACAGACTTTTTATTCATCCACATACCACATTGTTTTTTTTGTTTTTTTTTATTTATTGACATGTATTCAGTGTACAATTTGGTAGTAAGTAAAACATACCACTTTGTTTTGACATACTCATCATTACTTACAAGTACTTTGAGAATTTAAGAGCAAAATGGAAAAAATATGAGTCATTATTTTTAAGCCGTCTATATATAGGTCACTAAGGATATTGTACGCATAATGTTAATTATAGCAGTATAACAGGCAATCGATTATCAGAGCACGCTGTGTGTGTGTGTGTGTGTGTGTGTGTGTGTGTGGTGTTTCCTTTAACCGAGGAGAAAATGACACATACTTTATGCACACATACACATTAAACACAACCACCAATAGGATGGAAACAAACTTATGAGTCACTTCATACCTTTAACATTCCCACCGTGAACTGGAAATAATTCAGCAGTAATGGAATGTGATCGGAATAAAGGGCCCAGATTTTATTTCTCATTATTCAGATATGAATTCACAGTGCAGACGTTTAGCGGTCCAGAAATACTCATGTGAAGCTAAAAAATTGGAACATCTTCATTTATTTGATTTTTTATTATCACGATTATTGAATTATTTACTGATTATTTATTTATCAGGAAAAAGAATTACACACCACACACTTCATTAGAGATTTAAGACTTTTAGCAGTGTATTTCTAATATGACAAAAATAAAGTTAATTAGTTAAGTGTTGGCTAGATTATTAAATAAAAAACATTTATCATAATAATTTCCGTATTATGCATATTATAATGAATTTATAACTTTATCCCAATAATAAGGACATAAACACTGTAATATGTCTCCTAATCGAGTTGCATAATATTTTTGAAATCTATATAATAAGTTATATTTCTTATTTAGGTTGGTATCAGTGACATTATAGAATGTCACTGATACATATATGTGATATATATGTTTTTTAATACTAAAGCTAATAAGATTTCAGAAATGAGGTTCAAACTTTAAAAAAGACCACAGTTCAGAAAGTTTATCAGCATTTCCTAAGCTTTAGTTGATGTCCCTCAGCTTCTCAGCTCTTCAGTGGACTTTGCTCCACCTCCCAGCTTTGTAGATGAGGTCACTCCCTTCCTTGGCTCTGTGGAGGATGTTGCTGTCCCTTCTAGCTTTGCGGAGAAATCTGCTTCCCCTTATAGCTTCACAGAGGATGTTGCTTCCCTTTATAGATTTCTGGAGGAAGTCACTGTCCCTTCTAGCTGTGTGTTGTGTCTACCAGCTTTGCAGTGACCAACTCTGTCCCTTGTGCCTTCATGGAGGACATCGCATGGAGGACATGCCTTCTAGCTTCACAAATATCATAGAGCTCACCTCCAGCTTCATGGAGGGCACACTATAACTTCTAGCTTCATGGAGAATGTCACTCTCCCTACTTCACAGAGGAACTTCCAGCTTCACAAAGTGTGACACTGTCCCTTGTGTCTTCACAGAGAACGTTGCTGTCCCTTCAAGCTGAGCAGTTAACATTGACATCCATTCCAGCTTCACAGAGTCATTGTCCCATCCAGCTTCACAGAGAGCAACTCTGTCCCTTGTGCCTTCACAGAGGACATCACTGTCCTTTCTAGCTAAGCAATTAACATTGATGTCCACTTCCAGCTTCACAGAGAACATTAATGTCCCTCTAACTTCAAAAATGAAGTCATTGTCTCTACTAGCTTCACAGAGAGCGACTCTCTCCCTTGTGTCTTCACAGAGCACTGTTCCTTCTAGCTTTGTAAAGAACACTGATCTCCCCTCCAGCTTCATGGAGGGCTTGCTAGCCCACAGAGTATGTCACTGTGGAAGGCGTTTGTCTACTGATCAGAAGGTTGTGAGTTTAAATACCAGGATTGCTAAGCTACAACTGCTGGGCCCCTGACCAAGGCCCTTAACCCTCAACTGCTTAGGTGCATAAACTTTTACCTTCATGTAGAACGTTGTCCACACCTTATGGCATCACAGAGGTCATCGCTGTCCCTTCTAGTTTTGAACATTGTTCTTCCCTCTTGTTTTGTGGAGAACATCAATGTCCTTTCTAGATTCACAGGGAATGTTGTTCCCCTTTACAGCTTTGCGGACAACTTTCACTAATCCTTCTAGCTTTGCAGAAAGCATCACTCTTTCTTTTAGCTTCACAAAGAACATGGTTCATCCTTCCAGCCTTACAAAGAATGCTGCAGAAGACATCACTATCCCTTCAAGCTTGGCAGAGAATTTCATGCCTACTTACAGCATCACAGACGACATGACCGTCTTTTCAAGCTCCACAAAGAACACTGCTCTACCTTGAAGCTCTGCAGAGGCTTGCACTGTCCAGTTTAGCTTCACAGAGGGTTATGCTATCTTTTACCTTCACAGATGACGTCGCTGTATCTTCTAGTTTCACAAAAAAACCACTCTCTCTTCCAGAAGATGCCACTGTTCCTTCCAGCCTTCCGGGGAATGTTGCTCTCCTTTATAGCTTCCTACAGCATCATTGTTCCTTGACCTACTAGTTCACACTGAGCCACTAGTTTTGCACTGACCTACTAGTCCACACTGACCTACTAGTTCACATTGACCTACTAGTTCACACTGACCCACTAGTTCACATTGACCTACTAGTTTGACACTGACCTACTAGTTCCACACTGAGCCACTAGTTTTGCACTGACCTACTAGTTCCACACTGACCTACTAGTCCACACTGACCTACTAGTCCACACTGACCTACTAGTTCCACACTGACCTACTAATTCACACTGACCTGCTAGTTCCACACTGACCTACTAGTTCACACTGACCCACTAGTTCCACACTGACCTACTAGTTCACACTGAGCCACTAGTTTTGCACTGACCTACTAGTCCACACTGACCTACTAGTTCCACACTGACCTGCTAGTTCCACACTGACCTACTAGTTCACACTGACCCACTAGTTCCACACTGACCTACTAGTTCCACACTGACCTACTAGTTCCACACTGACCTACTAGTTCCACACTGACCTACTAGTTTCGCACTACTAGTTGACCTACTAGATCTAGTGCTATACAAATAAACTGAACTGAACTTGATTGGATGATAAAAAAATGTTTCAGACATGTTTCAAGTGTGTGTGTGTGTGTGTGTGTGTGTGTGTGTGTGTGTGTGTGTGTGTATACACTGTGTGTATTTATTGAAAGAAAGAGACGTAGA
>JAUCMX010000008.1:28134150-28141650 GCA_033459395.1 Hemibagrus guttatus
CAAACAAACAAACAAACAAATAAATACATAAATAAATGAATAAATAAAAGAAATAAAAGAATAAAATAAAAAGAATAAAAAGAATAAAAGTTTCTTACATTTTCAGTTTGTTTATTTTTAAACCCTTAATTATTTATTTCTCTCTTTATTTCAGCACAAATTCAGAGGATGTGATGTCATCATTTTAGAATATGGACACACACATACACACACACACACACACACACACACACACACAACAACGTACATACATACACACAAACACACATACACACACAATCACGCACACACACATACACACAAAAGCACACAATCACACACACACACACATTTCAGTCACATGGTCAAGGAGGGCGGGGCTTAAGTTACATTTGTTCAGCTATTCACAGCCTTCACCATATTCCATCAGCAGCAGCTCAGTGAATGCTAGCGTAGCTTCTAAAGTCAGATCAATTCTGCCAAATGGGAACATTAGCATAAGTTCAGCTAACTAGCTAGTGTGTCTGTGTGACGTGTGTGTGTACAAAATAAACAAACGATAAAGAATAAAGAGGAGAATAAAGGCGTGTGGAGAAATCACCAGTGGTGCCTCAGGAAGATTTATTCATACACATCTGAATATGGAGAAACGTACAAGAGCTAATTTATTCATGTACAAATTACAAACACATAAAACCGTTTATCAAAACTCTTCTGTGTACAAAAAGAAAACACACGAAATCCCACGGCTGTTTAATAGCAGCTTTGCAACCTGGCAAGACTTTTCTCCGAATAAAATCATTTGGGTTCAAGAAAAAAAAATGTATATATATTTTTATATATATATATAAAAAGAAACGACTTAAAGCACTTCATTTTTTCACATCAAGAGCCGTTCAGGTAAAAAAGCTAAATGCTAAAAGCTACATTCCATATTTACCTCAGTTCCCCGAGTAACCCCACGTTCACACTAGCGAGGGTTCATCCGCTACGGCACAAGTATGCTAACAGTTTAGCTGTAAGACGCGTCAAAACAGTTTTAGCTTTAGTTCTAGCTTCACAATGTTACCTTAACTAGTGACACACAGGTTATTTCTGTATTAACTCAGTTACTATGCTAGCTAATTAGAATACTTTAGCTCGCTAATTTACTAGTACTGTTACTATGCTAGCTAATTAGAATACTCTCACTCGCTAATTTACTAGTATTCAACTAATATATTACTGTACTAAGTTTTTTTTAAAAATTCATTAGGATACTATAGTTAGGTAATTAGCATAGTTAGCTCATTTATTAGAATGCTACAGTTAGCTAAATTACTTATACACAAGGTTACAACAGCTAGCTAATTAAAATTAAACCACAAGAGGTTAATGTTTCTATACCAGCTAATTAACTAGCTCTAGGTCCCTAAATTACTCTACTAGTTAATTTACTAAATGTAGCTAATATCATTAACTAATTTATCACTACTAAGTTACAGAGTTAGAGTAATTTATTATTATTTATCTAATTTACTATTAACCATACTACACTACAGCTAAATGTTACTGTCGCTAGCTATTTTATTACTAGTTTAGCTATCAGTATTTTACTGTAGTAGTTAATTTACCTATTTATTAGGTTACTAGAGCTAGTTACATTTGCTATCTGGAAGCTTTTCCAGAAAATTTACAAACAAATAAATAAGTTTACACACTAAAATACAAAAGAAAAATCTACACTTTCGTGGAATTTTCAGATTAATTGCTGAGACTGAAGAATAGTGGGCGGGATTAGTCCAAGATTGTACGATTTTGGTGTTCAGGATGTTTTAGCTACATGAAAATATTCACAACATGGACACGTTTAACACAAAAGGTGTTTGTTATTGAAACTGGATTCAGAACACTAACAGATTTTTATTAATTAGCTAGCTATAGCATAGCATACTAGCTGCTACACATCATGTTAGCCCCATTTTGCTGTGTTTCATGTTAATGTTGATCTCAGTTAGCTAGCTAGCTCTTTAACGTCTCAGTGATGAGCCTCTCTCAGTGTCTCGCTAGTCAGCTAGCTCAAATTAATCTTATTGTATAAAGCTATTAGCCAGCTGTCTGCTGGAAAGCTACATGTTCAGAATAGCTAACGCTAATGCTTTTTTCCCGTCTAACGTGAACGTGAGGTTAAACAGCTGGTCTAGAAAAAGAATGGTGGTTTGATCAGTTTCCAGGTCAGATTCCCGCTCGGAAATACAGAGGATAGATATGGAACGTCGCGGAAATTAAAAAAAACAATTTATTGCTGTTCAATGTCCCAGACACAGAAAAGATTATTTTGTATTATTTATATAAAAAAACTTTTAAATTGTTACTTTGTTAAAATTCTAAAAACAAGGCACTGTGTGTGAGAGGAGTTCATCACCAGTTAGCGTTCTTAGCGGAACCTTTCCTTAAAACTTGAAATTAATTCTTACATCTTTCTTCTTAATCCTAATTTCACTGTAACGATGTGAATTACCCACAACGCACTGCATTAGCGCCTCGTGTGCTTTTCGTTACGCTAGTTGCTAACTGGCAGGCTGTTAGCATGAAGACTATAATAGCGGAACATTATGTCGTAGCTACAAACCTATTTCAAATATAATTGCGTTGTTTGTTTTCTGTAGCTGCTTCAAAACTTTTCAAGAGGAAGCTGACAAAGTCTAAAGCCACGAAGGGTTCTTCAGTTATTCCTCTGGAGGAACCTTTAAGAATTTTTGTAGAACTGTACAGCTGAGTGTTTATGTGAAAAAGTTCCATGTGGAACCCATTTTAGAATCTAACAACTTCTAAAGTACATTTAATAACTTCAGCTTAGAACAATAAGAACTTATTACAAAGTACACATGAGGAACCAGAACCCTGCTACAGAGTGTTGGAGAACCCTTTAAGGAGGCTAAGTACTCCTAATTATTGAATGATCCATTAGAACCTTGCTCTAAGTAGAACCTTTTAAAAAAGCTAAGAACCCTTGATTATTGCAAAATACTAATGAGGAACAAGAGCGGGGCATTGGTGGCTCAGTGGTAGGGTTCTTGCCTATCATGCGGAAGGCCCAGGTTCGATTCCCAGCCACTGGATGCAGTGCCGGTCCCAAGCCCGGAAAATGGGAGGGTTGCATCAGGAAGGGCATCCGGCGTAAAACATGTGCCAAGTTGTTGTGCGGACCAGTTGGTCTGCTGTGGCGACCCCGAACAGGGAGCAGCCGAAAGCAACTTCTTCTACTAATGAGGAACAAGAACCCTGCTACAGAGTGTTGGGGAACCCTTTCTGGAGGCTATTGAATGATCCATTAGAACCTCATAAAAGGTTCCAAGTAGAACCTTTGATTATTAAAGATAAGAACCCTTGATTATTACAAATAAGTGTCAAAGGCTGTAGGACCCAACAGCATTGAGTTTATCTGAAAGGGTTCCATGTAGAACCTCTAATTATCAAGAAACTCCTTAAAAAACTCTATGAAGCTTTCAGTGTATCATTAATGACCTCATCTTCAAACACATGGTTCTATGTGGAACCCTGTCTGAGAAACACTCAGTTGTAGGGTTCTACATTCCTCAAGTGTTCTTTACTATAAGTAAGGGTTCTGAGCGTTCTGAAATGGTTCTATCTGGTTAAAGTAAGTAACGGTTCTTACATTACATGGAAGATGTTCTACAGCGAAACTTTAAGGGTTTGAGGGACAACTGAAGAACACTTTCAGAATGTTTTTATAATTGAAGTCAGCAGGTTTTTCTGGCAAAGGAAAAATTCCTGCAACATGTAAAAAACAGTGAAAGATATTTAGGATGGATTTCAGACATGTTTAATCTCAGTGGACCAGAAGGATGTGAAAAGATCCCAGAACTGATACTGTGTGAAGATACCTTGTGGAGATACGGTGTGGATATACGATGTAGAGATACTGTCTGCAGATACCATGTGGAGATATGGTATAGAGATGTGGTGTGGAGATAGGGTGTGGAAATACAACATGGTGATACCGTGTGGAGATATCGTGTGGAGATGCAACATGGAGAAACAGTGTGGAGATACAGTGTGGAGATACAGTGTGACTGCACAGCCTGGAGATACGGTGTGGAGATATGGTGTGGAGATATGGTATGGAGATACAGTGTGGAGATACAGTGTGACCGCACAGTGTAGAGATACGGTGTGGAGATATGGTATGGAGATACGGTGTGGAGATATGGTATGGAGATACGGTGTGGAGATACCATGTGGAGATTTGGTATGGAGATACGGTGTGGAGATACTGTGTGGAGATACCATGTGGAGATATGGTATGGAGATACGGTATGGAGATACGGTGTGGAGATACTGTGTGGAGATACCATGTGGAGATACGGTGTGGAGATACCGTGTGGAGATACCATGTGGAGATACGGTGTGGAGATACCGTGTGGAGATACGGTGTGGAGATACGGTGTGGAGATATGGTGTGGAAATACGGTGTGGAGATACCGTGTGGAGATACGGTATGGAGATACGGTGTGGAGATACGGTGTGGAGATATGGTGTGGAGATACGGTGTGGAGATACGGTGTGGAGATACCGTGTGGAGATACCGCGTGGAGATACGGTATGGAGATACGGTGTGGAGATACGGTGTGGAGATACGGTGTGGAGATACCGTGTGGCGATATGGTGTGGAGATACGGTATGGAGATACCGTGTGGAGATATGGTATGGAGATACGGTGTGGAGATACGGTGTGGAGATACCGTGTGGAGATACCATGTGGAGATATGGTATGGAGATACGGTGTGGAGATACCGTGTGGAGATATGGTGTGGAGATACGGTGTGGAGATACGGTGTGGAGATACCGTGTGGAGATACCGTGTGGAGATACGGTGTGGAGATACGGTGTGGAGATACCGTGTGGAGATACCGTGTGGAGATACGGTGTGGAGATACCGTGTGGAGATACCGTGTGGAGATATGGTGTGGAGATACGGTGTGGAAATACTGTATGGAGATACCGTGTGGAGATACGGTATGGAGATACGGTGTAGAGATACCGTGTGGAGATACGGTATGGAGATACGGTGTAGAGATACCGTGTGGAGATACCGTGTGATGGTAACTTGGTACTCTAGCATTTAGTATATTCCAGATGAACCCAACGCACGAGGAGCAAAGCAAAGGATTGTGGGTAAAAGAGGGAAGGAGGGAGAGGAGAGGAAAGGAGCAGGCTGACTAATCCCCCAGGGTTCAGTTCATAGGGTTTGTCTCTTTAAAATAAAACAAAATAAAAAACAGGAACAATTCCTTCTACTTTAATAACTGAAAAAAACATAAAGACAGTAAAGACAATTTTATACAGTTTCTCTCGATAAGATTCATCTTCATCTTCATCTCAAGTAGAATTCTCTTGTCGTTTTTTTTCCTGTGTGTGTGTGTGTGTGTGTGTGTGTGTGTGTGTGTGTGTTATAATACAGTGCAGGTTATATGGGCTTCGATTAAATAAGAGTGTGAGTGTGTGTGTGTGTGTGTGTGTGTGTGTGTGAGATGGTGGCACCCCCTGGTGGTCACTCTGTGCCGGTGCGAGCGCTCGGCATGATGGGAACGCAGTAGTTGGGTCTCTCAGACGCTGTGTATCCCGGCAAACACTGGCATTTATACGAGCCCTGTGTGTTGATGCATTTCCCGTTCTTGCACAGAGACATGCGCGTGTTCAGCTCGCTGCATTCGTTTACATCTGGAAAAAAAATCAAAGTGTACTTATTAAAAAAAAAAAAAAAAAAAACAAAAAACCTCAAATCTTCTTTTAAACTCAGATTTATGAATGAATTCTCTGAGCACCACATTCTCTGTGTGTGTGTGTGTTTGAATGAGTGTGTGTGTGTGTGTGTGCGTGTGTGTTTGAATGAGTGTTTGTGTGTGTGTTTGAATGAGTGTGTGTGTGTGTGTGTGTGTGTGTTTGAATTAGTGTGTGTGTGTGTGTGTATGTAAGTGTTTGCGTGTGTGTGTGTTTGAATGAGTGTTTGTGTGTGTGTGTGTGTGTGTGTGTGTGCATGCATATGAGAGTGTTTGAGTGTGTTTGAATGAGTGTTTGTGTGTGTGTGTTTGAATGAGTGTTTGTGTGTGTGTGTGTGTGTGTGTTTGAATTAGTGTGTGTATGTGTGTGTATGTAAGTGTTTGTGTGTGTGTGTGTGTGTTTGAATGAGTGTTTGTGTGTGTGTGTGTGTGTGTGAGTGTGTGTGTGTGCATGCATATGAGTGTTTGAGTGTGTTTGAATGAGTGTTTGTGTGTGCGTGTGTTTGAATGTGTTTGTGTGTGTGTGTGTTTGAATGTGTTTGTGTGTGTGTGTGTGCATGCATATGAGAGTGTTTGAGTGTGTTTAAATGAGTGTTTGTGTGTGTGTGTGTGTGTGTTTGAATGAGTGTTTGTTGTGTGTGTGTGTGTGTGTATGTGTTTGAATGAGTGTGTGTGTGTGTGTGTGCATGCATATGAGAGTGTTTGAGTGTGTGTGTGTGTTTGAATGAGTGTTTGTGTGTGTGTGTGTGCTTGAATGAGTGTTTGTGTGTGTGTGTGTGTGTGTGTGTGTGTGTGTGTGTGTGTGCATGCATATGATAATGTTTGAGTGTGTTTGAATGAGTGTTTCTGTGTGTGTGTGTGTGTTTGAATGAGTGTTTGTGTGTGTGTGTGTGTGTGTGTGTGTGTGTAAGTGTTTGTGTGTGTATGTGTTTGAATGAGTGTTTGTGTGTGTGTGTGTGTGTGTGTTTGAATTAGTGTGTGTATGTGTGTGTATGTAAGTGTTTGTGTGTGTGTGTGTGTTTGAATGAGTGTTTGTGTGTGTGTGTGTGTGTGAGTGTGTGTGTGTGCATGCATATGAGTGTTTGAGTGTGTTTGAATGAGTGTTTGTGTGTGCGTGTGTTTGAATGTGTTTGTGTGTGTGTGTGTTTGAATGTGTTTGTGTGTGTGTGTGTGTGCATGCATATGAGAGTGTTTGAGTGTGTTTAAATGAGTGTTTGTGTGTGTGTGTGTGTGTGTGTGTTTGAATGAGTGTTTGTTGTGTGTGTGTGTGTGTGTATGTGTTTGAATGAGTGTGTGTGTGTGTGTGTGTGTGTGTGCATGCATATGAGAGTGTTTGAGTGTGTGTGTGTGTTTGAATGAGTGTTTGTGTGTGTGTGTGTGCTTGAATGAGTGTTTGTGTGTGTGTGTGTGTGTGTGTGTGTGCATGCATATGATAATGTTTGAGTGTGTTTGAATGAGTGTTTCTGTGTGTGTGTGTGTGTTTGAATGAGTGTTTGTGTGTGTGTGTGTGTGTGTGTGTGTGTGTAAGTGTTTGTGTGTGTATGTGTTTGAATGAGTGTTTGTGTGTGTGTGTGTGTGTGTGTTTGAATTAGTGTGTGTATGTGTGTGTATGTAAGTGTTTGTGTGTGTGTGTGTGTTTGAATGAGTGTTTGTGTGTGTGTGTGTGTGTGTGTGAGTGTGTGTGTGTGCATGCATATGAGTGTTTGAGTGTGTTTGAATGAGTGTTTGTGTGTGTGTG
>JAUCMX010000008.1:28150191-28165191 GCA_033459395.1 Hemibagrus guttatus
ATGGAGGGGGGCAGAGATAGAGAGGGGGGGGGGGGTAGAGAGGGGGGAGAGAGAGGGAAAAAAATGAAAAGACAGAAAGATAAAACAAAGAAAGGCAGGGGAAAATTGGGTTCAAGGTTCTGGGTTTGAGGCTCTGGTTTTGATTTTCTGAGTTCGAGGCGCTGGTATAAAGGTTCTGGATTTGAGTCTCTGGGTCTGAGGTTCTGGGTTTGAGGTTCTAAGTTCTGGATTGGAGGTTCTGGGTTTAAGGTTCTGTTTTCGAGGCTCTGGGTTTGAGGTTCTGGGTTTTGAGGCTTTGGGTTCAAGGTTCTAAGTTCTGAGTTGGATGTTCTGGGTTTGAGGTTGTGGGTTCTAAGGCACTGGGTTGAAGGTTCTGGGATCTGGGCTCTGGATTCTAGGTTCTAGGTTCTGGGTTGGGGTTGTGTATAGATGTGTGTAGGGTCTATGCTCACCGATGCAGCTGGTTCCCTCTTCGTCCAGACTAAAGCCCAGCTTACACACACAGGTGAAACTGCCAGGTGTGTTCTTACAGCGACCGTTAACACACAGGTGAGGATCATCCACACACTCGTCAACATCTGGCACACATCATAACATAAACTTCACAACTAATCATCACTCACACATCTGCTTCTCCTTTACACCCTAATTACACTGGATTAAAAAAATCCTAATGAGTCATCGCTTCCTGACCAATCAGAATTCACTAAAGCCCGAATACACTCTGTGTATGGAGCAAACGTCTACAATTAAAGAGTTAATCCTAAAAATCTGATCAGCTAAAGTGAGTGTACAAAAGCATCATCTAATGGCATTTACAATCATCATCATCATCTATTTTTATAAAACACATTTCAGTCCAAAATTTGAGAATTTTACATAAATCATTAGAAATGAGATGAAGAATGTAAATGTATGACTGTGTGATTCTCACCTACGCACGTGTTCGCCTCGTCGCTCAGCTTGTAGCCGTCGTCACAGATGCAGTTGTAGCTCTCGGCCGTGTCGTAGCAGAAACCCTGACCGCAGATATCAGGGCTAATCACACACTCGTTCACTTCTACAGAGAGACGGAGGAAGAGAAAGAAACGACCAGAGAGAAGAATGAACGTGTCTAATGGATTCAACTGATACACAACTAACTTAACATTTAACATTCCATAACTTTTAGCATTAAAATGACAGATTCTAAGCAAATACACTATACTGCCAAAAGTTTTGGGACATCTGCCTTTACATGCACATGAATGTAATATGGAGTTGCCCCGCCCTTTGCAGCTATAACAGCTTCAACTCTTCTGGGAAGGCTTTCCACAAGGTTTAGGAGTGTGTTTATGGGAATCTTTGACCGTTCCTCTAGAAGCGCATTTGTGAGGTCAGGCACTGATGTTGGACGAGAAGGCGTGGCTCGCAGTCTCCGCTCTAATTCATCCCAAAGGTGTTCCAAACTCACTCATCCATGTCTTTATGGAGCTTGCTTTGGTCACTGGTGTGCAGTCATGTTGGAACAGGAAGGGGTCATCCCCAAACTGTTCCCCCACAAAGAGCATGAAATTGTCCAAAATGTCTTGGTATGCTGAAGCATTAAGAGTTCCTTTCACTGGAACTAAGGGGCCGAGCCCAACCCCTGATACACAACACCTGAACTCAATGATCTGGAGGGGTGTCCCAAAACTTTTGGCAATATAGTGTATCTTAAAATAAATTTGTAATTAACATTAAAACTAAATATAATTTTATTCATCCTGTTTTCAGCTTGATTGTGTTCTTCACCTATAAGCAGATCCTTTTTCTTCTATCTAAAATTAAAAGATCTAATTTCTGTCTGAAAAAAAAATAATATATAAAAAATAAATAATAAAATAAAAAATAACAACACAATATTTAAGATTTACTTTACATCAATAGCTCAATTCTTTCCTCAAATTTTACAACCTTTCTATCGGTTATGTGAAAATTCTACAAAAAAAAATAAGTCAATAAAAAAAAAGAATTAAAGAAAAATAATTTGTTATAATAACTTTTTCTTATTAAAAAATAATTTTTTTAAAATAAGTTTTTATTTTTCCCCTTTCATAATTTTTCCATTTAATGAACAATTACAAAAGAACAAATGACAAAATGATTGTTATCTTTAAAAAGGGCATGAAGGAAACTTATTTTATTTAATGAAATAAAAAATAGAAAATTCCACTCTTGTTCATATCTGTTGAAAACCAAAAAAAATTAGAAAGCTTTAACTAAATGTCTAATACCAAACTTTTTTTTTTTTGCATTAATACAATAAGCACAATAATATTGATAAAGATCAATAAAAATACTGATAAAGCTAATTTTCTAATAAAAGCTACAATTAATAAATATTTTATAAATAAAAAAAAACCATAAAAGCAAATAGAAAACAAAATACTGTGAGCTCATACTCTCATCATTTTTTTTAAAGATGCTGTCATTAGACCGCTAGTCATGTTGCTAGCATGGCGACATGTTCCACAAAACAAGCGCACTTTAATTTTAAGAAGATTTATAATCATTTTAGAGTTCTTTTTTTTCTGGATAAATGTTTGTGTTTTGTTGAACAATAAGTGAGTGTTTTTACACACACCACCGAAACAAAACACACAGCAACCAGATGTTAAAACCAGCCATGGGCGCAATAACACATGAAACTGACATGTGAGTGTGTGTGTGTGGGTGTGTGTGTATGTGTGTATGAGTGTTTGTGTACATGTGTGTGTGTGTGTGTGTGTGTGTGTGTGTCTGTGTGTGTGTGTGTGTGTGTGTACCTGCAAACTGAGTAGGGTTAATGTTCTGACTTGCGCTGGACGGTAAAAGGACGACAGGTGCAGCAGGTGAGGGTTTCTCCAACAGTACTACAGACAGGGGGGGGATTGAGGGGGTTGGGGGGGTTGGGAGGGGGGGGGGGGTTGGGGGCAGTTGGGGGGGTAGGAAATGCAAAAAAGCCGAAGAGAAGAAACAAGAGAAATATTTTTATTTTTATAAACACAACAAGTCTCTCTCTCTCTCACACACACACACACACACACACATACCACTTTAGATCAAACTTTAACTCACCTTTAAACCCATAAACAATATATTTATAATTATTTATTATGTGTAAAAGTATTGGCACTAATCCCTGATGAGTTCATACACGTTATTAATGACAGTATAACTAATAAACTCTGATAATATTGTTATATTTCATTTCATTCTTATTGCTAATACCTGTAATATAAATGTAGAACACAACATAATCCATGTAATAAAATTATACAGAATTTCTGACTTATGCGCCTCTCCGACGCTACGTACTACGTAATCACGTCAAAAGGTCACGCGTGATGTAGGCGGAGCTACAGACCCAGACTTCTGGAGAAGTTGTTGTGCATGGAAGGACACACAGTTATATGTCTTTGTGTCAGTTTTTTTTTTTAAAATGGTCCGTTGGGTGTGTGTGTGTGTGTGTGTGTGTGTGTGTGTGTGTGTGTATACCCTGGATGTGGAAATCGTTTTAAACCTAAAAGATTATGTCCGTTACGTCCGGAAATAACGTGACTGCTCACAAACGTCCTTTAAACATCCTGAGTGATTGAAGCTGTGGTCACCTGGACATCAACACACACGTACATTCTCCTTCTAGCTTTTTGTTAGTAAAGAGCGTTGGACTTATTTGCACTTCCTTGCTCTTTGCACGTTCGCTTTGTAAACACCGGGTCTGTAGCTCTGCCTACATAATGCACAACCTTTCCACATGATTACGTAGTACGTAGCGTCGTGAACGCGCATCCCAGAGCTAGCGCTAGACGAGCTTTTGTGGTTAAAAAGTCTACAATTTTTTATTTTTGTAAGAAAATGAGCGATGGTGTGGCTAGATAAGGGCCTTCTTCCTGGGCTGGGATCGTTTAGAGCTCTACGAAGCTGCATTTAATCTGCAGTGTGGAAGGTCAGACTCGCGAGCACCATTGAAGTCCACTATATGGAGAAACATCCTGAAATATTTTCCTCAAAAAACATCATTTCTTTACGACTGAAGAAAGAAAGACATGAAGATCTTGGGTGACGAGGGGGTGAGTACATTATCTGTAGATGTTTGTTCTGGAAGTGAACTTCTCCTTTAATTTAGGTCTCACCTGGCAGGTGTCTCTCAGTGAAGCCGAACGCCTCGATGGGTTTCTGGGCCGTGGGCACGGGCAGCGGGCGCGACGGCCGTGGTGGGTTTGGGGGGAATGAGAACCAGACGCTGACCGTCTCCTCGCTCCTCCGGGTTCACAGGAGGAGCAGGAGGAGGTTTGGGTTTATAGACGTACGGGTTGGTCACGTGATAACCCAAACCTCCAGGACAGATCTCCTTAAACGCAGCTGAGGGAGAGAGAGAGAGAGACACTGTGATTATTTCTGATTGGGCCGTGAGATCAGACACGGTGTCTGATCAAATGACACTAATGAAATAATTCCACTTTGTCAAAGCTCCATGAAGAATTAACCTGCAGAACAGTTTCAATAAAAAACCTGCAGTTTCTGACGAACACCATGATTCTGTTTCACACAAAATATCAGCCCAGGTAAAGACACGTGACAACAGCAGTGAGCCTGACACTCACGTGAGCATCAGTTAATAAAGACATCAGAAAGGCCGAACGAAAAGACGCAAACGTCACGTGGTGAAGACGTTTATATGAGCCGATATTTATTGTATAGTTGTGTTATTTAGCGACAAAACAAAAGTTAAAAACTGTAACAATGAAGAAAGAAACATGAAACTGAGACTGATGATGATTTTATGTCATTGTTACTAAAACAACTAAAATTCTAAAAGTGAAAAAGAGAATTTTTTTTTACAAAAATTAAGTAAAAAAAAAACCAACACTCCAGATCAGCTTCCTTTCAGTTTCTAATTAGTTAAAAAAATTCTAATTATAATCACAAAACTGACGATGGGAAAAGTGTAGGGTGACGTAATCACAATTTCAATATTATATCATCAAACGCATCAGACAGGAATAAACACCTGTTTATTTTTCCCCAAAAAAAAAAACATTTTCCAACAAAATGTGGAGCTGTGTGAGGATCTGACATCAGATTTCTCTTACAAATATTTATTATTTAGCAATAATAAATATTATTATTTATTTAGCAATGTATTATTTAGCAATCTGTAAGATAATAACAATAATAATAATAATAATTATTATTATTATTATTTCTGTTGTTATTATTATTACTATTCTTATTTTTATTCTTATTCTTATTATTGGATTATTAATTAAACAACAAAAATATATAAATAAAATGATTATATATTAAAAGTACAGAATTATATTTTAATGTATAATGCTATATTTTTAATTTTATATCTGAATAATTATTTATTTCTACGCAAATCTTCCAGATTGATGTGATTGACAAAAAATAAATAAATTCACCAAAAATAATAAAAAAAATTTTTTTGAAAAACAAACTAGAACTCTCTCTCTCTCTCACACACACACACACACACACACACACACACACACATACACACAAAGCAAATATTGCACAGATATCACCAAACATGTTGCACTTCAACCTTAAACCTTCACCACAATAAACCTTCACCACAAACAAAAACACACACACACACACACACACACACACACACACACACACACACACACACACACACGGGATGGACGTGCACAGGAAGTATCTATGAACAAAGAAAGTATCTGAACTATATACATGAAGATGATGAATGGGAAAGATGTGTGATGGCGTGAAGAAGCATCGACGGAGCGCAGTGGTGGCACACACACACACACACACACACACACACACACACACACATGTGTGTAAATGAATGAATGAATGAATAAATGAATGAGACCCAACAGACAAAAGTGATGTACCATGGTAAGGCAGTTGAGTTCAGTGTGTGTGTATGTGTGTGTGTGTGTGTGTGTGTGTGTGTGTGTATGAGTGTGTAGTGTGTGTGTGTCCTCACCTGTTCCGGGCAGTGGACAGCGCTCACACTTGCCCCCCCACGCCTTCCCCACGCTGCAGCAGCACAGCTGTTTGCTCAGCTCGGTGGAGACGGGGTGTAAACACTGACGCCCACCACCAAACACACGGAAACACGCCCCCCTCTCCTCCTCACGCACAGGGGGCGGGGCTTCGGCTGCTCCGCCCACAAACAGCAAGCAAAGAGGGGTGTGTAACCATGGAGGGAGAGAAAGAGAGAGAGAGAGAGAGAGAGAGAGAGAGAGAGAAAGGAAAGAAGATCCCTTCACCGAGTGCAGACAAACAGCAGAATTTCTACAAAACTAGAGTGATGTAAAATGTAAACAAAATCCAGATGTGAGAGAGTGAGACAGAGAGAGAGAGAGATAGAGAGAGAGCAGCGAACAGAGCGTGAGAGCGATACAGGGTCGTGTTCAGAGAGGAGACAGTGGCAGAATGAGGAGTGTATACAACAACTACACACACACAGTGTTCAGAGAGGAGACAGAAATACACACTGTGCAGGAGATACACTCGAGTCACTGTCCCAGTATTTGTGTGAGTGTGTGTGTGAGTGTGTGTTTGTGTGTGTGTGTGTGTATGTGTTGGATGAAGTGTTGTTGTAGTGTATATGTAGTAAATATTAGAAAAGGTTGTGTCTACTCAATTATGCTCCTTCTTACAGGAAAACTTTATCCTTGAAGAATTTCAGTCAGGTTTCAGGCCCCATCATAGTACAGAAACTGCACTAGTTAAGATCACAAATGACTTGTTTTTAGCTTCGGACCAAGGCTGCATCTCAATATTAGTCTTACTTGATCTTAGTGCTGCATTCGACACTATAGATCATAACATTCTCGTAGACCGCTTACAAAATCACATAGGTATTCAGGGACAGGCGTTAAAATGGTTCAGATCCTACCTGTCTGATCGATACCAGTTTGTAGATTTAAATGGAGAAATGTCCAGTGTAATGCCAGTGGAATATGGGGTCCCACAAGGATCAGTTTTAGGACCTCTGCTTTTCTCAATATACATGCTTCCCTTAGGCAACATCATTAGAAGGCATGGGATTAGTTTCCATTGTTACGCTGACGATACCCAGTTATATATCTCATCAAAACCAGATGAAATATCTAAACTGTCTAGATTAACAGAGTGTGTTAAAGATATTAAAGACTGGATGGCTGATAATTTTCTATTACTAAATCCTGATAAGACGGAGATATTACTGATTGGTCCAAAAACCAGTACACAGAAGCTCTCACAATTCAACCTGTACTTAGAAGGATGTTCTATTACTACTAGCTCTACAGTGAAAGACCTGGGCGTAATATTAGACAGCAGTTTGTCCTTTAACAACATATTTCTGATATTACAAAAAAAAGCCTTCTTCCACCTCAGAAATAGCACCAAGCTTAGGAACATTTTATCTGTATCTGATGCAGAAAAGCTAGTTCACGCGTTCATGACCTCCAGACTGGACTATTGTAATGCGTTATTTGGTGGTTGTCCTGCATCTTCAATAAACAAGCTACAGTTAGTCCAGAACGCAGCCAGAGTCCTTACCAGGTCAAGAAAGTATGACCATATAACCCCAATATTA
Source organism: Hemibagrus guttatus (assembly GCA_033459395.1). NCBI lineage: Eukaryota > Metazoa > Chordata > Actinopteri > Siluriformes > Bagridae > Hemibagrus > Hemibagrus guttatus. The sequence goes on from JAUCMX010000008.1 coordinate 28,157,780, forward strand.
TCATCCCTGCACTGGCTACCTGTTAAATTTAGAATTGATTATAAACTAGCTCTACTTACATTACAAGACCCTAAATGGTTCAGCTCCCACGTATCTAGCCAGTCTTCTAACACGTTACAATCCATCACACTCCTTAAGATCTCGAAACTCCGGACTTCTGGTAGTTCCCAGGATATCAGAGTCTACAAAAGGGGGTAGAGCTTTTTCGTATTTAGCTCCTAAACTTTGGAACAGTCTTCCTGACAGTGTTCGGGGCTCAGACACAGTCTCCCAGTTCAAACGTAGGCTAAAGACATATCTCTTTACCCAGGAACACACCTAATACATCCCATAACTTTGTGCTCCAATACGTCCGATTAGATGCACATCATCATCTAGTGCCTCCTAATATTATGAATAGCAGCTACGCTAATCCCTTTCCATTTGTTTCCCCTCTTCTACCCATCCCCGAGACACACAGAGATTGTGCCAGCTCCGGTGGCATCCAGAGATGGACCGGCTCCAGCCAGGTTCTGCTTTTTGAGGACTGGAGTATTCAAAGCAGCACTGCCAACACTATGTGGACATTTTACACACAACATTCTACACATGCTGTATCTGCATCACACAACTAATGCAGAAAGGACATTGTTCATATCGCACTCTCCGTGTGTCACCCAGATGAGGATGGGTTCCCTTTTGAGTCTGGTTCCTCTCAAGGTTTCTTCCTAATACCATCTAAGGGAGTTTTTCCTCACCACAGTCACCTCAGGCTCGCTCACTAGGGAAAATTCTGGAAAAACATCTAGGACTGTTTGTTTGTATGTTTAATGTTTCTTATGTTCTGTAAAGCTGCTTTGAGACAATGCTCTTTGTTAAAAGCGCTATACAAATAAAATTGAATTGAATTGTGTGTGTGTTGGATGAAGTGATGTAGTGTGTGTGTGTTGGATGAAGTGTTGTAGTGTGTGTGTTGGATGAAGTGATGTAGTGTGTGTGTGTTGGATGAAGTGATGTAGTGTGTGTGTTGGATGAAGTGATGTAGTGTGTGTGTGTTGGATGAAGTGATGTAGTGTGTGTGTGTTGGATGAAGTGATGTAGTGTGTGTGTGTTGGATGAAGTGATGTAGGTGTGTGTGTTGGATGAAGTGATGTAGTGTGTGTGTGTTGGATGAAGTGATGTAGTGTGTGTGTGTTGGATGAAGTGATGTAGTGTGTGTGTGTTGGATGAAGTGATGTAGTGTGTGTGTTGGATGAAGTGATGTAGTGTGTGTGTGTTGGATGAAGTGATGTAGTGTGTGTGTGTTGGATGAAGTGATGTAGTGTGTGTGTGTTGGATGAAGTGATGTAGTGTGTGTGTTGGATGAAGTGATGTAGTGTGTGTGTGTTGGATGAAGTGATGTAGTGTGTGTGTGTTGGATGAAGTGATGTAGTGTGTGTGTTGGATGAAGTGATGTAGTGTGTGTGTGTTGGATGAAGTGATGTAGTGTGTGTGTGTGTGTTGGATGAAGTGATGTAGTGTGTGTGTGTTGGATGAAGTGTTGTAGTGTGTGTGTTGGATGAAGTGTTGTAGTGTGTGTGTTGGATGAAGTGATGTAGTGTGTGTGTGTGTGTTGGATGAAGTGATTGTAGTGTGTGTGTGTTGGATGAAGTGTTGTAGTGTGTGTGTGTTGGATGAAGTGTTGTAGTGTGTGTGTTGGATGAAGTGATGTAGTGTGTGTGTGTTGGATGAAGTGATGTAGTGTGTGTGTTGGATGAAGTGATGTAGTGTGTGTGTGTTGGATGAAGTGATGTAGTGTGTGTGTGTTGGATGAAGTGATGTAGTGTGTGTGTGTTGGATGAAGTGATGTAGTGTGTGTGTTGGATGAAGTGATGTAGTGTGTGTGTGTTGGATGAAGTGATGTAGTGTGTGTGTGTTGGATGAAGTGATGTAGTGTGTGTGTTGGATGAAGTGATGTAGTGTGTGTGTGTTGGATGAAGTGATGTAGTGTGTGTGTGTTGGATGAAGTGATGTAGTGTGTGTGTTGGATGAAGTGATGTAGTGTGTGTGTGTTGGATGAAGTGATGTAGTGTGTGTGTGTGTGTTGGATGAAGTGATGTAGTGTGTGTGTGTTGGATGAAGTGTTGTAGTGTGTGTGTTGGATGAAGTGTTGTAGTGTGTGTGTTGGATGAAGTGATGTAGGTGTGTGTGTGTGTTGGATGAAGTGATGTAGTGTGTGTGTGTTGGATGAAGTGTTGTAGTGTGTGTGTTGGATGAAGTGATGTAGTGTGTGTGTGTTGGATGAAGTGATGTAGTGTGTGTGTGTTGGATGAAGTGTTGTAGTGTGTGTGTGTTGGATGAAGTGTTGTAGTGTGTGTGTGTTGGATGAAGTGTTGTAGTGTGTGTGTTGGATGAAGTGATTGTAGTGTGTGTGTTGGATGAAGTGTTGTAGTGTGTGTGTGTTGGATGAAGTGATGTAGTGTGTGTGTGTTGGATGAAGTGTTGTAGTGTGTGTGTTGGATGAAGTGTTGTAGTGTGTGTGTGTTGGATGAAGTGATGTAGTGTGTGTGTGTTGGATGAAGTGATGTAGTGTGTGTGTGTGTTTGGGTGAAGTGATGTAGTGTGTGTGTGTTGGATGAAGTGTTGTAGTGTGTGTGTGTTGGATGAAGTGTTGTAGTGTGTGTGTTGGATGAAGTGTTGTAGTCTGTGTGTGTGTGTTGGATGAAGTGATGTAGTGTGTGTGTGTTGGATGAAGTGTTGTAGTGTGTGTGTGTTGGATGAAGTGATGTAGTGTTTGTGTGTTCGATGAAGTGATATGGTGTGTGTGTGTTGGACGAAGTGTTGTAGTGTGTGTGTTTTGGGTGAAGTGATGTAGTGTGTGTGTGTTGGATGAAGTGTTGTAGTGTGTGTGTTGGACAAAGTGTTGTAGTGTGTGTGTGTGTTGGATGAAGTGATGTAGTGTGTGTGTGTTGGATGAAGTGTTGTAGTGTGTGTGTTGGATGAAGTGATGTAGTGTGTGTGTGTTGGATGAAGTGTTGTAGTGTGTGTGTGTGTTGGATGAAGTGATGTAGTGTGGGGTGTGTTGGATGAAGTGTTGTAGGGGTGTGTGTTGGATGAAGTGTTGTAGTGTGTGTGTTGGATGAAGTGATGTAGGGGTGTGTGTTGGATGAAGTGATGTAGTGTGTGTATTGGATGAAGTGTTGTAGTGTGTGTGTGTTGGATGAAGTGTTGTAGTGTGTGTGTTGGATGAAGTGATGTAGTGTGTGTGTGTTGGACAAAGTGTTGTAGTGTGTGTGTGTTGGATGAAGTGTTGTAGTGTGTGTGTTGGATGAAGTGTTGTAGTGTGTGTGTGTTGGATGAAGTGTTGTAGTGTGTGTGTGTTGGATGAAGTGTTGTAGTGTGTGTGTTGGATGAAGTGATGTAGTGTGTGTGTGTTGGATGAAGTGTTGTAGTGTGTGTGTGTTGGATGAAGTGTTGTAGTGTGTGTGTGTTGGATGAAGTGTTGTAGTGTGTGTGTTGGATGAAGTGATGTAGTGTGTGTGTGTTGGATGAAGTGATGTGGTATGTGTGTGTTGGATGAAGTGATGTAGTGTGTGTGTGTTGGATGAAGTGATGTAGTGTGTGTGTGTTGGATGAAGTGATGTGTGTGTGTGTTGGATGAAGTGTTGTAGTGTGTGTGTGTTGGATGAAGTGTTGTAGTGTGTGTGTGTTGGATGAAGTATTGTAGTGTGTGTGTGTTGGATGAAGTGTTGTAGTGTGTGTGTTGGATGAAGTTTTGTAGTGTGTGTGTGTTGGATGAAGTGATGTAGTGTGTGTGTTGGACAAAGTGTTGTAGTGTGTGTGTGTTGGATGAAGTGATGTAGTGTGTGTGTGTTGGATGAAGTGTTGTAGTGTGTGTGTTGGATGAAGTGTTGTAGTGTGTGTGTTGGATGAAGTGATGTAGTGTGTGTGTTGGATGAAGTGATTTTAGTGTGTGTGTTGGATGAAGTGATGTAGTGTGTGTGTGTTAGATGAAGTGATGTAGTGTGTGTGTTGGATGAAGTGATGTAGTGTGTGTGTTGGATGAAGTGTTGTAGTGTGTGTGTGTTGGATGAAGTGATGTAGTGTGTGTGTGTTGGATGAAGTGATGTAGTGTGTGTGTGTTGGATGAAGTGATGTAGTGTGTGTGTGTTGGATGAAGTGATGTAGTGTGTGTGTTGGATGAAGTGATGTAGTGTGTGTGTGTTGGATGACGTGATGTAGTGTGTGTGTGTTGGATGAAGTGATGTAGGGGTGTGTGTTGGATGAAGTGATGTAGTGTGTGTGTGTTGGATGACGTGATGTAGGGGTGTGTGTGTTGGATGAAGTGATGTAGTGTGTGTGTTGGATGAAGTGATGTAGTGTGTGTGTGTTTGGGTGAAGTGATGTAGTGTGTTGGATGAAGTGATGTAGTGTGTGTGTTGGATGAAGTGTTGTAGTGTGTGTGTTGGATGAAGTGATGTAGTGTGTGTGTGTTAGATGAAGTGATGTAGTGTTTGTGTGTTCGATGAAGTGATATGGTGTGTGTGTGTTGGACGAAGTGTTGTAGTGTGTGTGTTGGATGAAGTGATGTAGTGTGTGTGTGTGTTTGGGTGAAGTGATGTAGTGTGTGTGTTGGATGAAGTGTTGTAGTGTGTGTGTGTTGGATGAAGTGTTGTAGTGTGTGTGTTGGACAAAGTGTTGTAGTGTGTGTGTGTGTTGGATGAAGTGATGTAGTGTGTGTGTGTTGGATGAAGTGTTGTAGTGTGTGTGTTGGATGAAGTGATGTAGTGTGTGTGTGTTGGATGAAGTGTTGTAGTGTGTGTGTTGGACAAAGTGTTGTAGTGTGTGTGTGTGTTGGATGAAGTGATGTAGGGGTGTGTGTGTTGGATGAAGTGATTTTAGTGTGTGTGTTGGATGAAGTGATGTAGTGTGTGTGTTGGATGAAGTGATGTAGTGTGTGTGTTGGATGAAGTGATGTAGTGGGGTGTATTGGATGAAGTGTTGTAGTGTGTGTGTGTTGGATGAAGTGTTGTAGTGTGTGTGTTGGATGAAGTGATGTAGTGTGTGTGTGTTGGACGAAGTGTTGTAGTGTGTGTGTGTTGGATGAAGTGTTGTAGTGTGTGTGTTGGATGAAGTGTTGTAGTGTGTGTGTGTTGGATGAAGTGTTGTAGTGTGTGTGTGTTGGATGAAGTGTTGTAGTGTGTGTGTTGGATGAAGTGATGTAGTGTGTGTGTGTTGGATGAAGTGTTGTAGTGTGTGTGTGTTGGATGAAGTGTTGTAGTGTGTGTGTTGGATGAAGTGTTGTAGTGTGTGTGTGTTGGATGAAGTGATGTAGTGTGTGTGTGTTGGATGAAGTGATGTGTGTGTGTGTGTTGGATGAAGTGATGTGGTGTGTGTGTTGGATGAAGTGTTGTAGTGTGTGTGTGTTGGATGAAGTGATTTTAGTGTGTGTGTGTTGGATGAAGTGTTGTAGTGTGTGTGTGTTGGATGAAGTGTTGTAGTGTGTGTGTGTTGGATGAAGTGTTGTAGTGTGTGTGTGTTGGATGAAGTGATGTAGTGTGTGTGTGTTGGATGACGTGATGTAGTGTGTGTGTTGGATGAAGTGATGTAGTGTGTGTGTTGGATGAAGTGTTGTAGTGTGTGTGTTGGATGAAGTGATTTTAGTGTGTGTGTTGGATGAAGTGATGTAGTGTGTGTGTGTTGGATGAAGTGTTGTAGTATGTGTGTGTTGGATGAAGTGTTGTAGTGTGTGTGGGTTTGGGTGAAGTGTTGTAGTGTGTGTGTGTGTGTTGGATGAAGTGTTGTAGTGTGTGTGTGTTGGATGAAGTGTTGTAGTGTGTGTGTTGGATGAAGTGATGTAGTGTGTGTGTGTTGGATGAAGTGTTGTAGTGTGTGTGTTGGACAAAGTGTTGTAGTGTGTGTGTGTGTTGGATGAAGTGATGTAGTGTGTGTGTGTTGGATGAAGTGTTGTAGTGTGTGTGTTGGATGAAGTGTTGTAGTGTGTGTGTTGGATGAAGTGATGTAGTGTTTTTGTGTTGGATGAAGTGATGTAGTGTGTGTGTTGGATGAAGTGATGTAGTGTGTGTGTGTTAGATGAAGTGATGTAGTGTGTGTGTTGGATGAAGTGATGTAGTGTGTGTGTGTTGGATGAAGTGATGTAGTGTGTGTGTGTTGGATGAAGTGATGTAGTGTGTTGGATGAAGTGATGTAGTGTGTGTGTTGGATGAAGTGATGTAGTGTGTGTGTGTTGGATGAAGTGATGTAGTGTGTGTGTGTTGGATGAAGTGATGTAGTGTGTGTGTGTTGGATGAAGTGATGTAGTGTGTGTGTGTTGGATGAAGTGATGTAGTGTGTGTGTAGTGTGTGTGTAGTGTGAGTCTGGACGCCGGTGTGGTCAGTTAAAGCAGTGCTGAATGTCACATCATTCCAGCAGCTCTGGTCATACACTGATCTCCTGCTGATACACCAGACTCCTGGTCATTTATTAACCCTCACCATCTTCTCTCTCACAGAGCATCACATCACCCCTCTTATCTTTATTCACACATTCTCTTCAGCTTTTATTTTAAAGGAACCAGGAACTGAAGGAACTTCTTCTCCAGTCCGTATTTTCTAGCCCGGATTTTTTCAGCTGTAAATCTGAGTGTAAAACACGAAGAATCTGGCAACCTGGGAGATGTGAACTCCACTCAGGTGATTGTAATGAAAGTTTCAGCAGGTGGACGTTGTAGTGAAGTGACCGAATCTGAACACGACCCACAGGAAGGAGGACGAGAGACGAGAGGAAAGGAAAAGATTCATTAATGTAAAATTAACAAACACTGAATCTGAGATGGATATAATGTGCAACCAAAATTTTAATACACACACACACACACACACACACACACACACACACACAAAAACCCAGAGCAGGACTAGCAAAGCAAGGCTGCAGAAAACACACACACATACACACAACACAGATTTTCTGAGGAACTGTTCGTGTTGCATGACATCACACTAAAAACAAAAATGGAGGAGAAAGTGGTGGTGAAAATAATCATCTCTGCTAGTGAGGAATAAAACAGCTGAGGAACGGACGCAGTGTAGCATTGCATTGTGGGATTGATCCACTTGTCTGACTTTTTAACATTTTTAACATTGCAGGAAACGCTGAGGAAGAAATTCAGAGACTTTTAGATTGTATAAGGAGACAGGTTTTAACTTTAATAATTATAATTAACCAATTAAATAAACCCTAATTAATGAAGAATTAAATACATCTCTCTCTACAAACCAAGCACACAGAAGCACCTTCACCTTTTACCTGAAATTCATTTCCTTTTTATTTTAAATGTGGGGAAGAAGAAGAAGAAGAAGAAGAAGAAGAAGAAGAAGGAGAAGAAGAAAAAGAAGAAAAGATGATAGGAAATATGAACTGTGAGAAGGAGAGAAGAAATTATGGGATGAAT
>JAUCMX010000008.1:28170191-28182691 GCA_033459395.1 Hemibagrus guttatus
TTGTATAGTGTGTTGTAGTGTTGTGTAGTGTGTTGTGTAGTGTGTAGTGTGTTGTGTAGTGTGTTGTAGTGTAGTGTAATGTAGTGTGTAGTGCAGTGTAGTGTAGTGTGTTGTAGTGTAGTGTGGTGTAGTGTGTGTTGTGCAATGTATGGTAGTGTAGTGTAATGTGTTGTAGTGTAGTGTAGTTTAGTGTGTTGTGTAGTGTGTTGTAGTGTAGTGTGTAGTGCAGTGTGTTGTAGTGTAGTGTGTAGTGTAGTGTAGTGTGTAGTGTGTTGTAGTGTAGTGTAGTGTATAGTGTAGTGTGTTGTAGTGTAGTGTAGTGTGTTGTGTAGTGTAGTGTGTAGTGTGTTGTAGTGTAGTGTAGTGTAGTGTAGTTTGTAGTGTGTTGTAGTGTAGTGTAGTGTGTAGTGTCTAGTGTAGTGTACTGTGCTGTAGTGTAGTGTAGGGTGTTGTAGTGTGTTGTAGTGTAGTGTAGTGTAGTGTGTAGTGTGTTGTGTAGTGTGTTGTGTAGTGTAGTGTGTAGTGTGTTGTAGTGTTGTGTAGTGTGTTGTGTAGTGTGTTGTGTAGTGTGTTGTGTAGTGTGTAGTGTTGTGTAGTGTGTTGTAGTGTTGTGTAGTGTGTAGTGTGTTGTGTAGTGTGTTGTAGTGTAGTGTAATGTAGTGTGTAGTGCAGTGTAGTGTAGTGTGTTGTAGTGTAGTGTGGTGTAGTGTGTGTTGTGTAGTATAGTGTGTAGTGCAATGTATGGTAGTGTAGTGCAGTGTGTTGTAGTGTAGTGTGTAGTGTAGTGTAGTGTGTAGTGTGTTGTAGTGTAGTGTGTAGTGTAGTGTGTTGTAGTGTAGTGTAGTGTGTTGTGTAGTGTAGTGTGTAGTGTGTTGTAGTGTAGTGTAGCGTGTTGTAGTGTAGTGTAGTTTAGTGTGTTGTGTAGTGTGTTGTAGTGTAGTGTGTAGTGCAGTGTGTTGTAGTGTAGTGTGTAGTGTAGTGTGTAGTGTGTTGTAGTGTAGTGTAGTGTGTAGTGTAGTGTGTTGTAGTGTAGTGTGTTGTGTAGTGTAGTGTGTAGTGTAGTGTAGTGTAGTGTAGTGTAGTTTGTAGTGTGTTGTAGTGTAGTGTAGTGTGTAGTGTCTAGTGTAGTGTACTGTGTTGTAGTGTAGTGTAGGGTGTTGTAGTGTGTTGTAGTGTAGTGTAGTGTGTAGTGTGTTGTGTAGTGTGTTGTGTAGTGTAGTGTGTAGTGTGTTGTAGTGTTGTGTAGTGTGTAGTGTGTTGTGTAGTGTGTTGTGTTGTGTAGTGTGTTGTGTAGTGTGTTGTGTTGTGTAGTGTGTAGTGTGTTGTGTAGTGTGTGGTGTGTTGTGTAGTGTGTTGTGTAGCGTGTAGTGTGTTGTGTAGTGTGTTGTAGTGTTGTGTAGTGTGTAGTGTGTTGTGTAGTGTGTAGTGTATAGTGTGTTGTGTTGTGTAGTGTGTTGTGTAGTGTAGTGTAGTGTGTAGTGTGTTGTGTAGTGTAGTGTGTAGTGTGTACTGTACTGTAGTGTAGTGTAGTGTATTGTGTTGTAGTGTAGTGTAGTGTAGTGTATTGTGTTGTAGTGTAGTGTAGTCTGTTGTGTAGTGTGTTGTAGTGTAGTGTGTAGTGTAGTGTAGTGTATTGTGTTGTAGTGTGTTGTTTAGTGTAGTGTGTAGTGTAGTGTAGTATAGTGTGTTGTAGTGTAGTGTAGTGTAGTTTAGTGTGTAGTGTAGTGTAGTGTGTAGTGTGTTGTAGTGTAGTGTAGTGTGTTGTGTAGTGTAGTGTGTTGTGTAGTGTAGTGTGTAGTGTAGCATGTAGTGTAGTGTGTTGTAGTGTAGTGTGTTGTGTAGTGTAGTGTAGTGTAGTTTGTTGTGTAGTGCAGTGTGTAGTGCAGTGTAGGGTAGAGTAGTGTAGTGTGTAGTGTAGTGTGTTGTAGTGTAGTGTAGTGTGTAGTGTAGTGTGTAGTGTAGTGTAGTGTGTTGTAGTGTAATGTAGTGTGTTGTGTAGTGTGTAGTGTGTTGTGTAGTGTAGTGTGTAGTGTAGTGTGTAGTCTTCTGTGTTGTAGTGTAGTGTAGTGTGTTGTAGTGTAGTGTAGTTTGTTGTGTAGTGCAGTGTGTAGTGCAGTGTAGGGTAGAGTAGTGTAGTGTGTAGTGTAGTGTGTTGTAGTGTAGTGTAGTGTGTAGTGTAGTGTGTTGTAGTGTAGTGTAGTGTGTTGTGTAGTGTGTAGTGTGTTGTGTAGTGTAGTGTGTAGTGTAGTGTGTAGTCTTCTGTGTTGTAGTGTAGTGTAGTGTGTTGTAGTGTAGTGTAGTTTGTTGTGTAGTGCAGTGTGTAGTGCAGTATAGGGTAGAGTAGTGTAGTGTGTAGTGTAGTGTGTTGTAGTGTAGTGCAGTGTGTAGTGTAGTGTGTAGTGTAGTGTAGTGTGTAGTGTAGTGTGTAGTGTAGTGTAGTGTGTAGTGTAGTGTGTTGTAGTGTAATGTAGTGTGTTGTGTAGTGTGTAGTGTGTTGTGTAGTGTAGTGTGTAGTGTAGTGTGTAGTCTTCTGTGTTGTAGTGTAGTGTAGTTTAGTGTGTTGTGTAGTGGGTTGTAGTGTAGTGTGTAGTGCAGTGTGTTGTAGTGTAGTGTAGTGTGTAGTGTGTTGTAGTGTAGTGTAGTGTGTAGTGTAGTGTAGTGTGTTGTAGTGTAGTGTAGTGTGTTGTGTAGTGTAGTGTGTAGTGTGTTGTAGTGTAGTGTAGTGTGTTGTAGTGTAGTGTAGTGTACTTTGTAGTGTGTTGTAGTGTAGGGTAGTGTGTAGTGTCTAGTGTAGTGTACTGTGTTGTAGTGTAGTGTAGGGTGTTGTAGTGTGTTGTAGTGTAGTGTAGTGTGTAGTGTGTTGTGTAGTGTGTTGTGTAGTGTGTAGTGTGTTGTAGTGTTGTGTAGTGTGTTGTGTAGTGTAGTGTGTAGTGTGTTGTGTCGTGTAGTGTGTTGTGTTGTGTAGTGTGTAGTGTAGTGTGTTGTGTAGTGTAGTGTGTAGTGTGTTGTAGTGTTGTGTAGTGTGTAGTGTGTTGTAGTGTAGTGTGTTGTAGTGTAGTGTAGTGTGTAGTGCAGTGTAGTGCAGTGTGTTGTAGTGTAGTGTGGTGTAGTGTGTGTTGTGTAGTATAGTGTGTAGTGCAATGTATGGTAGTGTAGTGTAGTGTGTTGTAGTGTAGTGTAGTTTAGTGTGTTGTGTAGTGTGTTGTAGTGTAGTGTGTAGTGCAGTGTGTTGTAGTGTAGTGTGTAGTGTAGTGTAGTGTGTAGTGTGTTGTAGTGTAGTGTAGTGTAGTGTGTTGTGTAGTGTAGTGTGTAGTGTGTTGTAGTGTAGTGTAGTGTGTTGTAGTGTAATGTAGTGTAGTTTGTAGTGTGTTGTAGTGTAGTGTAGTGTGTAGTCTTCTGTGTTGTAGTGTAGTGTAGTGTGTTGTAGTGTAGTGTAGTTTGTTGTGTAGTGTGTTGTAGTGTACTGTGTAGTGTAGAGTAGTGTGTAGTGTAGTGTAGTGCAGTGTGTTGTGTAGTGTAGTGTGTAGTGTAGTGTGTAGTGCAGTGTAGGGTAGAGTAGTGTAGTGTGTAGTGTAGTGTGTTGTAGTGTAGTGTAGTGTGTAGTGTGTAACGTGTTGTAGTGTAGTGTAGTGTGTTGTAGTGTAGTGTAGTGTGTAGTGTTGTGTAGTGTGCTGTGTAGTGTGTAGTGTGTTGTGTAGTGTGTTGTAGTGTAGTGTAGTGTAGTGTGTAGTGCAGTGTAGTGTAGTGTGTTGTAGTGTAGTGTGGTGTAGTGTGTGTTGTGTAGTATAGTGTGTAGTGCAATGTATGGTAGTGTAGTGTAGCGTGTTGTAGTGTAGTGTAGTTTAGTGTGTTATAGTGTAGTGTGTAGTGTAGTGTGTAGTCTTCTGTGTTGTAGTGTAGTGTAGTGTGTTGTAGTGTAGTGTAGTTTGTTGTGTAGTGCAGTGTGTAGTGCAGTGTAGGGTAGAGTAGTGTAGTGTGTAGTGTAGTGTGTTGTAGTGTAGTGTGTAGTGTAGTGTGTAGTGCAGTGTAGGGTAGAGTAGTGTAGTGTGTAGTGTAGTGTGTTGTAGTGTAGTGTAGTGTGTAGTGTAGTGTGTTGTAGTGTACTGTGTAGTGTAGAGTAGTGTGTAGTGTAGTGTAGTGCAGTGTGTTGTGTAGTGTAGTGTGTAGTGTAGTGTGTAGTCTTCTGTGTTGTAGTGTAGTGTAGTGTGTTGTAGTGTAGTGTAGTTTGTTGTGTAGTGCAGTGTGTAGTGCAGTGTAGGGTAGAGTAGTGTAGTGTGTAGTGTAGTGTGTTGTAGTGTAGTGTAGTTTGTTGTGTAGTGCAGTGTGTAGTGCAGTGTAGGGTAGAGTAGTGTAGTGTGTAGTGTAGTGTGTTGTAGTGTAGTGTAGTGTGTAGTGTAGTGTGTTGTAGTGTACTGTGTAGTGTAGAGTAGTTTGTTGTGTAGTGTAGTGCAGTGTAGGGTAGTGTAGTGTGTTGTAGTGTAGTGCAGTGTGTAGTGTAGTGTGTAGTGTAGTGTAGTGTGTAGTGTGTTGTGTAGTGTAGTGTGTAGTGCAGTGTAGTGTGTTGTAGTGTAGTGTAGTTTAATGTGTAGTGTAGTGTGTTGTAGTGTAATGTAGTGTAGTGTAGTGTAGTGTGTAGCGCAGTGTAGAGTAGTGTAGTGTGTTGTGTAGTGTAGTGTGTTGTAGTGTAGTGTAGTGTAGTGCAGTGTGTTGTGTAGTGTAGTGTGTAGTCTTCTGTGTTGTAGTGCAGTGTAGGGTAGTGTAGTGTAGTGTGTAGTGTAGTGTGTTGTAGTGTAGTGTGTTGTAGTGTAGTGTAGTGTAGTGTGTTGTGTAGTGTAGTGTGTAGTGCAGTGTGTTGTAGTGTAGTGTGTTGTAGTGTGTTGTAGTGTAGTGTAGTGTAGTGTGTAACGTGTTGTAGTGTAGTGTAGTGTGTTGTAGTGTAGTGTAGTGTGTAGTGTTGTGTAGTGTGCTGTGTAGTGTGTAGTGTGTTGTGTAGTGTGTTGTAGTGTAGTGTAGTGTAGTGTGTAGTGCAGTGTACTGTAGTGTGTTGTAGTGTAGTGTGGTGTAGTGTGTGTTGTGTAGTATAGTGTGTAGTGCAATGTATGGTAGTGTAGTGTAGCGTGTTGTAGTGTAGTGTAGTTTAGTGTGTTATAGTGTAGTGTGTAGTGTAGTGTAGTGTGTAGTGTGTTGTAGTGTAGTGTAGTGTGTAGTGTAGTGTAGTGTGTTGTAGTGTAGTGTAGTGTAGTGTGTTGTGTAGTGTGTAGTGTCTAGTGTAGTGTACTGTGTTGTAGTGTAGGATGTTGTAGTGTGTTGTAGTGTAGTGTAGTGTGTAGTGTGTTGTAGTGTAGTGTGTAGTGTGTTGTGTAGTCTGTTGTGTAGTGTAGTGTGTAGTGTGTTGTAGTGTAGTGTGTAGTGTAGTGTAGTGTGTTGTAGTGTAGTGTAGTGTGTTGTAGTGTAGTGTAGTGTGTTGTGTAGTGTGTTGTAGTGTAGTGTGTTGTGTAGTGTGTAGTGTCTAGTGTAGTGTACTGTGTTGTAGTGTAGTGTAGGATGTTGTAGTGTGTTGTAGTGTAGTGTAGTGTGTAGTGTGTTGTAGTGTAGTGTGTAGTGTGTTGTGTAGTGTGTAGTGTAGTGTGTTGTAGTGTTGTGTAGTGTGTAGTGTGGTGTAGTGTAGTGTGTAGTGTGTTGTAGTGTAGTGTGTAGTGTGTTGTGTAGTCTGTTGTGTAGTGTAGTGTGTAGTGTGTTGTAGTGTAGTGTGTAGTGTAGTGTAGTGTGTTGTAGTGTAGTGTAGTGTGTTGTAGTGTAGTGTAGTGTGTTGTGTAGTGTGTTGTAGTGTAGTGTGTTGTGTAGTGTGTAGTGTCTAGTGTAGTGTACTGTGTTGTAGTGTAGTGTAGGATGTTGTAGTGTGTTGTAGTGTAGTGTAGTGTGTAGTGTGTTGTAGTGTAGTGTGTAGTGTGTTGTGTAGTGTGTAGTGTAGTGTGTAGTGTGTTGTAGTGTTGTGTAGTGTGTAGTGTGGTGTAGTGTAGTGTGTAGTGTGTTGTGTAGTGTGTTGTGTAGTGTGTTGTGTTGTGTAGTGTGTAGTGTGTTGTGTAGTGTGTTGTGTAGTGTGTTGTGTTGTGTAGTGTGTTGTGTAGTGTAGTGTGTTGTGTAGTGTAGTGTGTAGTGTGTGTTGTGTAGTGTGTTGTGTAGTGTGTTGTGTAGTGTAGTGTGTAGTGTGTTGTGTAGTGTGTTGTGTCGTGTGTAGTGTGTTGTGTTGTGTAGTGTGTTGTGTAGTGTAGTGTGTGTTGTGTAGTGTAGTGTAGTGTGTTGTGTAGTGTAGTGTGTAGTGTGTTGTGTAGTGTGTAGTGTGTTGTGTAGTGTGTTGTGTCGTGTGTAGTGTGTTGTGTTGTGTGTTGTGTAGTGTAGTGTGTAGTGTGTAGTGTGTTGTGTAGTGTAGTGTGTAGTGTAGTGTGTAGTGTGTTGTGTTGTGTAGTGTGTAGTGTGTTGTGTTGTGTGTAGTGTGTTGTGTAGTGTAGTGTGTAGTGTGTTATGTTGTGTAGTGTGTTGTGTGTTGTGTAGTGTGTTGTATAGTGTAGTGTAGTGTAGTGTGTAGTGTTGTGTAGTGTGTAGTGTGTTGTGTAGTGTGTAGTGTAGTGTAGTGTGTTGTGTAGTGTGTAGTGTTGTGTGTAGTGTGTTGTGTAGTGTAGTGTGTAGTGTTGTGTAGTGTGTAGTGTAGTGTGTAGGGTGTTGTGTAGTGTGTAGTGTGTTGTGTTGTGTGTAGTGTAGTGTGTAGTGTGTTATGTTGTGTAGTGTGTTGTGTAGTGTGTTCTGTTGTGTAGTGTAGTGTGTAGTGTGTTGTGTTGTGTAGTGTGTTGTGTTGTGTAGTGTAGTGTGTAGTGTTGTGTGTAGTGTAGTGTAGTGTGTAGTGTGTTGTGTGTAGTGTGTTGTGTAGTGTAGTGTGTAGTGTTGTGTAGTGTGTAGTGTAGTGTGTAGGGTGTTGTGTAGTGTGTAGTGTGTTGTGTGTAGTGTGTTGTGTAGTGTGTAGTGTGTTATGTTGTGTAGTGTGTAGTGTGTTGTGTTGTGTAGTGTGTAGTGTAGTGTGTAGTGTGTTGTGTGTAGTATAGTGTGTAGTGTTGTGTAGTGTGTAGTGTAGTGTGTAGGGTGTTGTGTAGTGTGTAGTGTGTAGTGTGTTGTGTTGTGTGTAGTGTGTTGTGTGTAGTGTAGTGTGTTGTGTAGTGTGTTATGTTGTGTAGTGTGTTGTGTTGTGTTGTGTAGTGTAGTGTATAGTGTGTAGTGTGTTGTGTTGTGTAGTGTGTTGTGTAGTGTAGTGTGTAGTGTAGTGTGTAGTGTAGTGTAGTGTGTAGTGTGTTGTGTTGTGTGTAGTGTGTTGTGTAGTGTAGTGTGTAGTGTTGTGTAGTGTGTAGTGTAGTGTGTAGGGTGTTGTGTAGTGTGTAGTGTGTTGTGTTGTGTGTAGTGTGTTGTGTGTAGTGTGTTGTGTAGTGTAGTGTGTAGTGTGTTATGTTGTGTAGTGTGTAGTGTGTTGTGTTGTGTAGTGTGTTGTGTAGTGTGTAGTGTGTTGTGTAGTGTGTTGTTAGAACTTGGACCTGAAATGATTTAGAAGTAAAGATCGTTAATTAAGGGACAGAAGAAGTTTTCAGTCTGTAAATGAGTTCTTCTGTAACTCGTCATTATCAGAAGCCACACACTCAGTTAAACAGCATCGACCCGTGCGTAATTAAAGTGTCACATGACCCACAATTCATTAGGGCTTTTAGAGTGATGGGGGGTGAATACCTGTGTACATCACAAGTATCACACACACACACACACGCACACACACATACAGACACACACACACACACACACACACACCTGCGTGCCGGTGGTTTCCTGGAAGCAGCGTCCGAGCTGGCTCTTGGAGGTGACGGGTTGGTAGTGCAGGAAGCTCTGCTGGTTAGAATACGTGCTGTGCTGCTGGAACTTCTGAGGAATTTAATTTTATTAAAAAAAATATTTTATTAAAAATAACAAAAACAAAAAAAAATCTAAATAATGTTTCAGCTAACGATTCACAGCACACGCACTTCCCCTGAAATCAACCTGACATGGAATTACTTTATTATTTAGTGCAGCTCCAGGGCCCCGCCCCTTGGCCCCACCCACTAGACCAGGTACACTAAAGTTTGTAGATGTCTATACTTCACCTGTACAGTGCTGCTGCTGCTGCTGTCCACCTGAGACACCTGATGGATCTGAACTGATGCTTCAGGGGGATGATTAACATGAATATTCACCACACCTGAGAGAGAGGCAGACAGATAGACAGAGACAGACAGACAGACAGAGAAAGACAAAGTGAGACAGACAGACAGACAAGCAGAGAGACAGACAGACGTACAGACATACAGACAGACAGAGGGGCAGACAGTCATACAGACAGAGAGAGACAGACCATCATACAGACAGACAGAGAGACAGACAGGCATACAGACAGACAGATAGAGGGACAGACAGTCATACAGACAGAGAGAGACAGACAGTCATACAGACAGACAGACAGGCAGACAAACAGACAGACAGACAGAAAAACAGACAGACAGACAGACAGTTAATTATCTGGAATCTGTCTTTCTATCTGAATCACTTCTTTAGTTTTAATTAGTTCATTTTAGCTATAATTAGCTAGCAATTAATAAATCATTTTTTATATAATCTGATCTATTGGAATTGTGTGTGTGTGTGTGTGTGTGTGTGTGTGTGCGTGTGTGTATGTTACCTTGGCTGTGGCTGTAGCTCAGTGGCAGTGTGTGTGTGGTGTGGATGTTGGTGTTTGCGCCGTTCTGCGTCGGCATCTGGCAGAACTTTCCGGTGTAGTTGGGTGGACACTGGCACTTATCCCTTGCGTTACACTTCCCTCCATTCATACAGGGCAGGTGACACACCACTGTAACACACACACACACACACACACACACACACGAACAATTCCAATAGATCAGATTATATAAAAAACAGAAAAATGTTTAAATAATGCTGAAAATGATTTTTAAATTTCAGGTTTTATTGTGAAGTGGGTGTGGCCATGACAGGACTGGAAAATACACAACAAACAACTGTACTTTGTTTTGGAACAACTGCTAAATTATTTGCTTCGTGAATACAATTGAAGTTTCTTAAATTGAATTTAGCTGATAAATCAGCTCAGTTTCATACAGCAGCAGAATCCAACAGCAGCGTGTTTGTTAATCTAGCTAACCGATCATAAAGAGCTAAAGAGAAAGAGGTTTTGCATCTGATCCGACTCGGCTACTGCGCCGAAGGGTCCGAGTGAGAGGTTTATTGGGGAAAAAAGCAATATGAAAAACTGAAACACCTGAAAATCTGGCAAAGAAACAACATAAATATTTTGCGATGTGCGGGTGAAAAGCTCCAATGTTTATAAAGACTTTGTTCAGGTGAGCTGGTGAACTGAAAGTGAGGACGTCTGGTGGAATTCTCAGATGAGCTCATGGCAGATTAGCATGATTAGCTAATCCAGTTAAGTATATGCTGTTTAGTTATTTTTTACTTTACCTAGTTGAAGACATCATTTTGCCAGAAGTAGAGTATATAACACACAGGTATAGACTTAAATCCTTAAAAAACAGCTGGAGCTGATAGTGTTGAAGAAAAACAGCAACAAGAGGAAGAAACCTTGAGAGGAACCAGAGTCAACATGGACTTCATCCTCTTCTTAAAATATATAATAATTTCACTGCACAAATAATCGTTTCTTGTCTTCTGTAACCCTTTGAGATATGAAAGAGGCCGACAAAACTCAACAAAGCTACAGCAGAAATGGTATCAGTTAAAGTAATAAATGTCGCCTAGGTTTCATTTAATGCTGATTGACTTATTTTTTATTTGTCTTATTGACTTTTTTTAGAATGTTTTATTTTTTGTGTGTCCAGTTGTTTCTCTTATGTTATCATGATGACATCATAAGTAGGCATCATAAGTTAGGATGACATCATCAGTAGTCATAAGTTAGGATGACATCATCATTAGGCGTCATAAGTTAGGATGACATCATCATTAGGCGTCATAAGTTAGGATGACATCATCATTAGGCTTCATAAGTTAGGATGACATCATCATTAGGCATCATAAGTTAGGATGACCATCATTAGGTGTCATAAGTTAGGATGACATCATCATTAGGCTTCATAAGTTAGGATGACATCATCATTAGGCTTCATAAGTTAGGATGACATCATCATTAGGCATCATAAGTTAGGATGACATCATCATTAGGCATCATGAATTAGGATGACATCATCATTAGGCGTCATGAATTAGGATGACATCATCATTAGGCGTCATAAGTTAGGATGACATCATCATTAGGCGTCATGAATTAGGATGACATCATCATTAGGCGTCATAAGTTAGGATGACATCATCATTAGGCTTCATAAGTTAGGATGACATCATCATTAGGCGTCATGAATTAGGATGACATCATCATTAGGCGTCATAAGTTAGGAGGACATCATCATTAGGCGTCATAAGTTAGGATGACATCATCATTAGGCGTCATAAGTTAGGATGACATCATCATTAGGCGTCATGAATTAGGATGACATCATCATTAGGCGTCATAAGTTAGGATGACATCATCATTAGGCGTCATAAGTTAGGATGACATCATCATTAGGCGTCATAAGTTAGGATGACATCATCATTAGGCGTCATAAGTTAGGATGACATCATCATTAGGCGTCATGAATTAGGAGGACATCATGATTAGGCGTCATGAATTAGGAGGACATCATCATTAGGCGTCATGAATTAGGAGGACATCATCATTAGGCGTCATGAATTAGGAGGACATCATCATTAGGCGTCATGAATTAGGAGGACATCATCATTAGGCGTCATGAATTAGGAGGACATCATCATTAGGCGTCATGAATTAGGATGACATCATCATTAGGCGTCATGAATTAGGATGACATCATCATTAGGCGTCATGAATTAGGAGGACATCATCATTAGGCGTCATGAATTAGGATGACATCATCATTAGGCGTCATGAATTAGGAGGACATCATGATTAGGCGTCATGAATTAGGAGGACATCATCATTAGGCGTCATGAATTAGGATGACATCATCATTAGGCGTCATGAATTAGGATGACATCATCATTAGGCGTCATGAATTAGGATGACATCATCATTAGGCGTCATGAATTAGGAGGACATCATGATTAGGCGTCATGAATTAGGATGACATCATCATTAGGCGTCATGAATTAGGATGACATCATCATTAGGCGTCATGAATTAGGAGGACATCATCATTAGGCGTCATGAATTAGGAGGACATCATCATTAGGCGTCATGAATTAGGAGGACATCATCATTAGGCGTCATGAATTAGGAGGACATCATCATTAGGCGTCATGAATTAGGATGACATCATCATTAGGCGTCATGAATTAGGAGGACATCATCATTAGGCGTCATGAATTAGGAGGACATCATGATTAGGCGTCATGAATTAGGAGGACATCATCATTAGGCGTCATGAATTAGGATGACATCATCATTAGGCGTCATGAATTAGGAGGACATCATGATTAGGCGTCATGAATTAGGAGGACATCATCATTAGGCGTCATGAATTAGGATGACATCATCATTAGGCGTCATGAATTAGGAGGACATCATCATTAGGCGTCATGAATTAGGAGGACATCATGATTAGGCGTCATGAATTAGGAGGACATCATCATTAGGCGTCATGAATTAGGAGGACATCATCATTAGGCGTCATGAATTAGGAGGACATCATCATTAGGCGTCATGAATTAGGAGGACATCATCATTAGGCGTCATGAATTAGGATGACATCATCATTAGGCGTCATGAATTAGGATGACATCATCATTAGGCGTCATGAATTAGGAGGACATCATCATTAGGCGTCATGAATTAGGATGACATCATCATTAGGCGTCATGAATTAGGAGGACATCATCATTAGGCGTCATGAATTAGGAGGACATCATCATTAGGCGTCATGAATTAGGAGGACATCATCATTAGGCGTCATGAATTAGGATGACATCATCATTAGGCGTCATGAATTAGGATGACATCATCATTAGGCGTCATGAATTAGGAGGACATCATCATTAGGCGTCATGAATTAGGATGACATCATCATTAGGCGTCATGAATTAGGATGACATCATCATTAGGCGTCATGAATTAGGATGACATCATCATTAGGCGTCATGAATTAGGAGGACATCATCATTAGGCGTCATGAATTAGGATGACATCATCATTAGGCGTCATGAATTAGGAGGACATCATGATTAGGCGTCATGAATTAGGAGGACATCATCATTAGGCGTCATGAATTAGGAGGACATCATCATTAGGCGTCATGAATTAGGAGGACATCATCATTAGGCGTCATGAATTAGGAGGACATCATCATTAGGCGTCATGAATTAGGAGGACATCATCATTAGGC
>JAUCMX010000008.1:28187691-28197691 GCA_033459395.1 Hemibagrus guttatus
TGTGTGTGTGTGTGTGTGTGTGTGTGTGTGTGTGTGTCTGTGTGTGTGCGTGTGTGTGTGTCCTAAGGGAGATTCAGAGCTCATTAGTGATCAGGTTCAGAGCTGGACGCTGATTACACACAACACTCCGGGAAAAGAAAGTGAGAGAGAGATGAAAGAATGTTCCCCCTGCAGGATTCCAGGTGTGTGTGTGTGTGTGTGTGTGTGTGTGTGTGTGTGTGTGTGCGTTCCCCTTTCATGTACTGAAAAATACATGCAAACTTCTCATATGGACCTCATTCTTTCTCTCTCTCTCTCTCTCTCTCTCTCTCTCTCTCTCTTTCTGTCCGTCTCTCTCTCTCGCATGCGCGCTCTCTCCCTCTCTCTCTCATGCTCTCTCTCTCTCTCTCACTCTTTCTCTCTCTCTCTCTCTCTCTCTGCCTCTTTAGTCAAATATCTTTGTCATGTAACTGTATATTAAACACACTCAGTGTGGATATTATGGATAATCGTCCAGCTGTTCATCCAGATGTTATCAGTCACTTCTGACAGTAAGACACTAGCCTCCAAAACAACATTTTTATACAATATCTTCTATATGATGCACCGCCTCTCTCCAGTCTGTGAAGTATCAGACACTTCATCCAGCAGCAATCAGACGCCTTCACCCAGAAACCGTCAGAGATCAGACTCTTCATCCAGCTGCTATCAGACATCAGACACCTCGCTCCAGAAATTAGAAGCTATAAGGCATCTTTGTCCAGAAACTTTACGACTCTCTCCTGGAAAATATTAGACCAGATGTGAGAAGAGACTTTCTCCAGGAGACGGCAGACATTTCGTCCTTAAGATCGGATCAAACTCTGATCCTAAAACAGAATCTCAGACTGAGGAGGACAAAACAATCCCATGTCTCGTTGGACGTCCTCCAAAATCTCAGCACACACACACACACTTTTCTAGTGAGGGATGACGTCCAAACTCCTAACGACTAACACCTGATCTTCACTCCTTACACTTCACCTTCTGTCATTCTGTCAATGTCTGATCTCAATGTCTGATTTCATTTGAGAAGTATTCATTCATTCATTGTGTACCGCTTATCCGATCTACACTCGGGTCACAGGGAGCCTGTGCCTATCTCAGGCGTCATTGGTCATCAAGGCAGGATACACCCTGGACGGAGTGCCAGTCACAGGGTACACACACACTCTCATTCACTCACGCAATCACACACTATGGACAATTTAGAGATGCCAATCAACCTACAATGCATGTCTTTGGACCAGGGGAGGAAACCGGAGTACCCGGAGGAAACCCCAGAGGCACAGGGAGAACATGCAAACTCCACACACACACGGCGGAGGCGGGAATCGAACCCCCAACCCTGGAGGTGTGAGGCAAACGTGCTAACCACCAAGCCACCGTGCCCCCATTTGAGAAGTATATCTAATAAAATACAGAGAGTCCTCTGTGGTTTATCTGGAGATACGATTGTCAAAAAAGACGACGAGTCACAGCTAGAAATCTCTTCGTACATTTCTTCTCAGAATCACAGACACGTAACGATGATTACTCTGAGATCAGACGGAGGTTTCAGAGTCTTTACACACTACTACACACGATTATCAGATCTCACTTCATCCTGAAGATATCAGACCAACTGCTATCGGACAACCAGATCCTCCAGCCCTATTAAAGTGACCTGATGTTAGACATTACACATTTCATACCAAAAACATCAGGCACTTTGTCCAAACATTATAAAGTATTTTGTCCAGAAGATATCAGACATTTTGTATAGAATATATGAGGAATTCGTTCCAGAAGATATCAGACACTTCATCCAAATATTTCCCAGTGACATCAGACAGTTTGCCTAGAAGTTATCATTTATTTTTTCAGCCACTTTGTCCAGAAGATATCAGACACTTGACACACATATTTTGTCCATTAGATATTAGACACATTTTCATAAACTTTGAAATACTACATCAGACACATCAGACACTTTGTCCAACAGACATTAGATCAATGATCCAGATTATATCAGACATTTAAGCAAGAGAATGTCATACAGTTCAGCAAGAAGATATCAGACACTTAGACTAGAAGATATCAGACATCACTCAGAAGATATCAGACACAGACTGGAAGATATCAGACACTTAGACAAGAAGATATCAGACACATCACTCAGAAGATATCAGACACTTAGACTAGAGGATATCAGACAGTTCAGTGAGAATAAAAATCAGACACTTATTGCAGAAGATGCCAGACAGTTCATGTGGAAAATCTAAAATATCTGATCATCATTATTTTAATCAGACACTCATTTCCTACACTATTTGTCCAAGCACAAGAAATGATTAGACACTTTTCCACGAAGCTATCAGACGTTTTGACCTCAGATATAAAACCCTGTCTGACAGAAACTTTCCTGAGCTCATGCAGCACAATCAGGACTCTTGTAGGACAAAACAAGCCCGAGTCTGGCTGGACGTCTCCCAAATTCCAGCACACACACACACACACACACACACACACACACACACACACACAGTCTGTGATTTATTGCCTATATAGCACATATACAGAGTGAAAAAGTTGAACAGAAAAAGCTGCTGTGTGTGTGTGTGTGTGTGTGTGTGTGTGTGTGTGTGTGTGTGTGTGTGTGTGTGTGTGAGACGGCGAGTCAGTGTAAAACACCGCCGCTGATTCATCACCACAAAACTCAGGAAATTCTGACCCAAAAGCAGAGTCTGGTAAATAACCACACAGTGAACGTACAGACGCTTTACACTCGCTCCTAAACACTGAATGTAGTGCACACACACACACACACACACACACACATACACACACACACACAGACTTATACAACAGCCTAATGAGACACAAAATTACACACACACACACGTCGCTGTGAATGAGCTGTTACTATGGAAACGAGGTCTCTCTCTTCAGAAGCGGTGTGTTTGTTTAGCAGCTGATGCTAAGTGTCATTTTTTCCCCTAACGAAGTTCAAGTTAGCTACGTCACTTAAGCTAATCGGTTAGCATAGAAATCGTAAGCTAGCTAAATTTTTAAAAGAGTAATTATGTGACAAAAGGATAATGACTATACAACATCACAGTCTCTCACGTGAGTAGAATCATCGCTAGTTAGCTAGTCAGTGATGGCTAAGGCAACCATCATTTGTTAAATTGGTCATTGAGCCAAACCAAAAATGTGTGATTAAACTTGCAAAAAAGGTTAGTGTAAATGGTAATAAAATAATGCGGTATCCCACAATGCACCGGGAGACTCACCGACTCTGAAGTTGGGGGCAGTGAGCGTGTCAGTGGCGCGCCCGTTCTCGCTGATGATGGTGGTGGTGTTTCCTTTCTCGCAGGTGTTATGGCAGCGACCGCCGCTACACGTCAGCTTGCAGATGGTCGGGGTGAAGACGAGTTTGATCCGACCCGTGTGGTTGGCCACTGTGGAGCGACAGAGTAAAGAAAAGAGGAGAGAGAGACGGAGGGAGAGAGACAGACGGAGGACAGAACGGGTCAGACATCTGGACCGCATGGCTTTTTAATAACGGCGTCTCTGCCTTTACACGCAGCTCAGACACACACACACACACTGCAAGTGTGTGACGCAACAACGCTGAGAGCCAGACGGAGAGAGAGAGACGGATAAAGAGAGAGAGAGAGAGAGAGACGGATAAATAGAGAGAGAGAGAGAGAGACGGAGGAGGAGAAATAGTTTAGTCGTCTCCCTTGTTTCTTCTTCTTCTTCCTCTCTTTCTTTTCTCTTTCTCCCCCTTCTGTGTGTGTGTGTGTGTGTGTGTGTGTGTGTGTGTGTGTGTGTGTGAAGGAGAGAGAGAGAGAGAGAGAGGTGGGGAATGCCATGCTTTCTACTTTCTGCCCACACAGGCAAAGGCAGGACATGCCCGTCTCCCCTCTCTCTCTCTCTCTCTCTCTCTCTCTTGCATACCTTCACACCTTGGTCTGAAAGAAAGGTGTGTGTGTGTGTGTGTGTGTGTGTGTGTGTGTGTGTGTGTGTGTGTGTGTGTGTGTGATGTCACTACTGCCGTACACAACTAAGCTACATGGAAAAGTCTACCAACTAATCCTCTATGGCTCTCTCTTTCACTGTCTCTTTCTCTCTCTCACTCCATTTCTCTATCTGTCTATCTCTCTTTTTCTGTCTCGGTCTGTCTGTCTCTCTGTCTCTTTTTCAGTCTGTATTTTTCTGTTTTCTTTTCTTTTATTTCTTTATCTTTGTTTCTCTTTCT
Organism: Hemibagrus guttatus; assembly: GCA_033459395.1. Taxonomy (NCBI): domain Eukaryota; kingdom Metazoa; phylum Chordata; class Actinopteri; order Siluriformes; family Bagridae; genus Hemibagrus; species Hemibagrus guttatus. Next base: position 28,191,956 of record JAUCMX010000008.1, read on the forward strand.
CTACATTTCTTTTCTTACTCCCATTACACCACACTCCCTCATTCTATCCATATCTATCTCTCTCTCTCTCTCTCTCTCTCTCTCTCTCCCTCTCTCTCTCTCTCTCTCTCCCCTTTTCTGTGGTCATAATTCTGTCCATATGGAGACTGAACAGTAGAGACCTCAGCAGACATAACACAGACATCAATCAGCTTGATACACATACACACACACACACACACACACACAGGTGCAGCTGTAGTAATATGTCTGTGTGTGTGTGTGTGTGTGTGTGTGTGTCTGGCAAAGTGATTTGTCGGTCATTTCTCTCTAGACTGGATGCTGCTGCTTTCACTCATCACACACGCACACACACACACACACACACACACACACACACACACACACACACACACACAGTAGGCACAAAGCCCATTTTGTTTTCTTTTCAATTCTGTTTTATTTGTGTAGAAATGGAGTGAAGGTGGATTAGAAGTCTATATGAGATGATGGAGAGGTGGAGAACTGACTACGGTACAGAGACAGGTGGTATGTAGGTGTAGTGAAGATGGAGTGAAAGTAACGTAAAGGTTCTATAAAGGAGGAGTAGATCTAGAGCAGTGGTGTGAATTAGTGTGAATTTAGAATAAGGGGGAGAACTGACTGTGTAGTGGGTGGAGAAAGAGTGGAGTACCAACCATGTAGCACATAGAGATAAGGTGGAGTACAGCTGAAGTACTGACCATGTAGTGGGTGGAGCAAGGGTGGAGTATTGACCATGAAGCAAATGGAGTGTAATTAAAGTAAAGGTGGAGTATTAACCATGTAGCACTGTGTAGTGGGTGGAATAAAGGTAGAGTGTGTGTGAATTAGGGGTGCAACGGATCGCAGTTGATTCCCGTAAAATATAATGATGACGGAAGAAGGGTGGTGGACAGAACGGTTACAGTGTGTGTAGGTACTGTGGCACGAGAAATCCGTATGAAAGTGGCAATACATCGAGCATGGCCACGCATCTGAAGTGACATCACCTTGGTGTGCCGCCAGGATGCAAACCGCAACGACCACAGCAACAGTGTCAAGGTCTACAGAAAGCTACGTAACTGTGACTGCTCACTGCATCACAGCGGAGTGGGAGATGCAAAGTCCGGTGCTACAGACACGCCCCCTCTACGAGAGTCACACTAGCACAAATCTAGCACAGGTACTGATAGAAGCAGTAGCAGAGCGGAAGTTAAAGAGGCACAATGCATGTAGCAACATCCCAGTCACCCCAGATAATGCCAGAAACCAAGTAAATGCAGTGACAGAAGCTAGACTGGGGCCACAGATATCTTGCTTTGCACATGTGATAAATTTAGCATGCCAAAGAGGAATCTCAGTGAACCAGATGGATCGCCTCCTTGGGAGGATCAGGAAGATGGTTTCCTTCTTCCACAGAAGTACAACAGCAGCTCATGTGCTTAAGACGAAGCGAGAAATGCTACAGCTACCAGCCCACAAGCTCATACACGATGTCACAACAAGATGGAATTCCACATATGACGTGTTGGAGCGCTATCTAGAGCAGCAGGCAGCAGTATACTCTGCACTGACAGAGAAGACACTGAAAAAAAATATCAGAGACATTGTCACCTTGTCTGATGATGATGTGAAAGTGGCAGAGGAGGTTCTCCAGCTGCTCAAACTTCCGAAAGCAGTCCCAACCCTATTGAGCACTGAAAATGCACCACCTGTGTCCATGATCCTACCTCTGAAAAGCAGGATTCTACAACCCACGTGTGCACATGAGGAAGACAGCAGCATTACTACAGATGTCAAGGCATAAGAGGGGACCTGATTTCCAAATACACCAACCCCCCTGATATACAAGATTATCTTCATAGATCTACTGCACTTGATCTAAGTTTCAATAATTGATCTTTATTTTGAATAATATTGGCATATGTTATTGATTGCCTATGAAATATATGATAAGAAATATGGTTAAATAACTGAGTAGTCAAGCCACTGAGCCAACACCCACTGGAGCAGCCACAGAGCCAAAGGCATCTCCTCCACAAAAGAAGTCGGCCATGGAAGAGCTTTTCGGGGATACCTGAGTGAAGGAGTCAGACAAGACTTTTTCCAACACCATCAAAGAGGAGGTGGCATCGTACAGGAAAGCAAGCAGTATGCCACTGGATGGTGGTAATCCACTGGATGGTGGAAACACAATGAGTGTAAATAACCCCATTTTTGCCTGAGATGGCAAGACGCTGCCTTGCTGTGAGCTGCCACTTAGGTTCCTAGTGAGAGGTCTTTTTGGAAAAAAAATTGTCATTATAAGATTTGGTCTGTTTTCAGGTCTCAGGTTGTTTTTCACATGCTGCACTTTAACAACTGAGTATTGAATATTTTATTTCAAAATTTCATTTATTCAGCTGGTTATTTCTTGATTTTATTTTTGTTGAAACGAACCATAGGTTCCATAGGTTATTTTTGTTAAGACCAAAAGTTCCTTGCTGTAATGTTCCTGTAATAAATGGAAAGCAAATTAAATTTGTCTCCCCATTTTCGAAAAATGATACAATCCGTGAGTCAAAAACCGTAATGTGATCCGAACCGTGATTTTTGTGATCCGTTGCACCACTAGTGTGAATGAAGGTGGAGTAGAAGTGGAGCAAGGGTGCAGTAGTAACTGTGTAGCAGGTAGGGTTAAGAGCTAATAAATGTGGAGTATTGACTGTTTAGATGGTGTAGTAAGGGTGGAGTACTGACTGTGTACTAGACGGAGTAAGAACGGAGTACTGACTGTGTACCAGGTGGAGTACTGACTGTGTAATGGGTGTAGTAAGGGTGGAGTACAGACTGTGTAGCCAGTAGAGTATGGGTGGGGTACTAACTCTGTATCAAGTGGCGTAAGGGTTGAGTACTGACTGTGTAACAGGTGTAGGAAGGGTGGAGTACTGATTGTGTACCAGGTGGAGTACTGCCTCTGTAGTAGGTGAAGTAAGGGTGAAATACAGACTGTGCAGCAGGTGGAGTAAGGTCAGAGTACTGACTGTGTGGCGGGTGGAGTATGGGCGAAGTACTGACTGTGCAGCAGGTGGAGTATGGGTGGAGTACTGACTGTAGTGAGTGGAGTATGGTTGTAGTATGGGTGGAGTACCTACTATGCAGCGGGTGGAGTATGGGTGGAGTACTGACTGTGCAGCAGGTGGAGTATGGGTGGAGTACTGACTGTAGTGAGTGGAGTATAGGTGGAGTACCTACTGTGCAGCGAGTGGAGTATGGGTGGAGTACTGACTGTGTAGCAGGTAGAGTATGGGTGGAGTACTGACTGTGTAGCGGTGGAGTATGGGTGGAGTACTGACTGTGCAGCGAGTGGAGTATGGGTGGAGTACTGACTGTGTAGCAGGTGGAGTATGGGTGGAGTACTGACTGTGCAGCAGGTGGAGTATGGGTGGAGTACTGACTGTGTAGCGGTGGAGTATGGGTGGAGTACTGACTGTGCAGCAGGTGGAGTATGGGTGGAGTACTGACTGTGTAGCAGGTGGAGTATGGGTGGAGTACTGACTGTGTAGCGGTGGAGTATGGGTGGAGTACTGACTGTGTAGCAGGTGGAGTATGGGTGGAATACTGACTGTGTAGTAAGTGGAGTATGGGTGGAGTACTGACTGTGTAGCGGTGGAGTATGGGTGGAGTACTGACTGTGCAGCAGGTGGAGTATGGGTGGAGTACTGACTGTAGTAGGGGGTTGGGAGTATGGGTGGAGTCCCTACTGTGCAGCGGGTGGAGTATGGGTGGAGTACTGACTGTGTAGCAGGTGGAGTATGGGTGGAGTACTGACTGTGCAGGGGTGGAGTATGGGTGGAGTCCCTACTGTGCAGCGGGGTGGAGTATGGGTGGAGTACTGACTGTGTAGCAGGTGGAGTATGGGTGGAGTACTGACTGTGTAGCGGTGGAGTATGGGTGGAGTACTGACTGTGCAGCGGGGTGGAGTATGGGTGGAGTACTGACTGTGTAGCAGGTGGAGTATGGGTGGAGTACTGACTGTGCAGCAGGTGGAGTATGGGTGGAGTACTGACTGTGTAGCGGTGGAGTATGGGTGGAGTACTGACTGTGCAGCAGGTGGAGTATGGGTGGAGTACTGACTGTGTAGTGGTGGAGTATGGGGGGTAGTACTGACTGTGTAGCAGGTGGAGTATGGGTGGAGTACTGACTGTGTAGCAGGTGGAGTATGGGTGGAGTACTGACTGTGTAGCGGTGGAGTATAGGTGGAGTACTGACTGTGCAGCAGGTGGAGTATGGGTGGAGTACTGACTGTGCAGCAGGTGGAGTATGGGTGGAGTACTGACTGTGTAGCGGTGGAGTATGGGTGGAGTACTGACTGTGTAGCAGGTGGAGTATGGGTGGAGTACTGACTGTGTAGCGGGTGGAGTATGGGTGGAGTACTGACTGTGTAGCAGGTGGAGTATGGGTGGAGTACTGACTGTGTAGTGGTGGAGTATGGGGGGAAAGTACTGACTGTGTAGCAGGTGGAGTATGGGTGGAGTACTGACTGTGTATCAGGTGGAGTATGGGTGGAGTACTGACTGTGTAGTAAGTGGAGTATGGGTGGAGTACTGACTGTGTAGCGGTGGAGTATGGGTGGAGTACTGACTGTGTAGCGGTGGAGTATGGGTGGAGACTGACTGTGTAGCAGGTGGAGTATGGGTGGAGTACTGACTGTGTAGCAGGTGGAGTATGGGTGGAGTACTGACTGTGTAGCGGTGGAGTATGGGTGGAGTACTGACTGTGCAGCAGGTGGAGTATGGGTGGAGTACTGACTGTGTAGCGGTGGAGTATGGGTGGAGTACTGACTGTGTAGCAGGTGGAGTATGGGTGGAGTACTGACTGTGTAGTAAGTGGAGTATGGGTGGAGTACTGACTGTGTAGCGGTGGAGTATGGGTGGAAGTACTGACTGTGTAGCAGGTGGAGTATGGGTGGAGTACTGACTGTGTAGCGGTGGAGTATGGGTGGAGTACTGACTGTGTAGTAAGTGGAGTATGGGTGGAGTACTGACTGTGTAGCGGTGGAGTATGGGTGGAGTACTGACTGTGTAGCGGTGGAGTATGGGTGGAGACTGACTGTGTAGCGGTGGAGTATGGGTGGAGTACTGACTGTGTAGCAGGTGGAGTATGGGTGGAGTACTGACTGTGTAGCGGTGGAGTATGGGTGGAGTACTGACTGTGTAGTGGGTGGAGTATGGGTGGAGTACTGACTGTGTAGTAGTGGAGTATGGGTGGAGTACTGACTGTGTAGCGGTGGAGTATGGGTGGAGTACTGACTGTGTAGTGGGTGGAGTATGGGTGGAGTACTGACTGTGTAGCAGGTGGAGTATGGGTGGAGTACTGACTGTGTAGCAGGTGGAGTATGGGTGGAGTACTGACTGTGTAGCAGGTGGAGTATGGGTGGAGTACTGACTGTGTAGCGGTGGAGTATGGGTGGAGTACTGACTGTGTAGTAAGTGGAGTATGGGTGGAGTACTGACTGTGTAGCAGGTGGAGTATGGGTGGAGTACTGACTGTGTAGTAAGTGGAGTATGGGTGGAGTACTGACTGTGTAGCAGGTGGAGTATGGGTGGAATACTGACTGTGTAGCGGTGGAGTATGGGTGGAGTACTGACTGTGCAGCAGGTGGAGTATGGGTGGAGTACTGACTGTGCAGCAGGTGGAGTATGGGTGGAGTACTGACTGTGTGGCAGGTGGAGTATGGGTGGAATACTGACTGTG
>JAUCMX010000008.1:28205191-28227691 GCA_033459395.1 Hemibagrus guttatus
TAATCATATAATAAACACCATCTGCTGTGGGTTCAAACCAAACACCACACCTACACGTCCTCTTCCTGCTCAGGGTGAAAGGCCAGGGGTTAAAGGTTAACTGCACCACTCACTGATGGAGGATTAATGCGTCAAGACATCACCTTCTGCTCACCCACTGCTCCACTGTCCCTCTGCTGAGGTCAGAGGTCAACATGCTGCGTGGCCTACGTCATGCACTTCAGGGTTTAACGTCGTCGTGTTTATGTTTGGGGTTTTATTAAGAAACTGCCATTTCATTTATTACTCAAATCTATTACAATGAATTTAAATCTTCTTTAAATCCTAAATGAAGTCTTCTTCCTCAATCGCATCGATGCTGAACTTCTTTATTTCGTTTGTAGCTTCAGCAGCGTCTGACATTCTAAACGGAAACGAGCTGCTTCATGTCATGGAAATGAAAAAAAAAAAGTACAAACAAAAACACTTTGTAACTTTAGCACTTAGTAACTAGTTTTTATTATTTGTTTTATTTATAATATTTTATTATTGTTTATAATATTATTATTATTAATGTTTTTAGATTTTATTTATTTTACATTTTATTATTGCACTTTTAATTATTTACTTGTTTGTTTGTTAATAAAAAATTTTCTTTCTTTCTTCCTTTCCTTCTTTATTTATTTATTCAGTTATTCGTTCTGTTACTGCTACTGTTATTTATTGCACTAATATTATTTGCATTCAATTTTACAGATGTATTCCTGATAATGTTCTGTGTGTACAATGTTTAAAGCTGCAGTGTGTAACTATACTTTAAGAAGTAGTAACACATTTCTACCAGAAATTAGTAAATCCACAAAAGTCACATACTGCCACTTTAAACCCACAGTCTTTTTTTTTTCTTTTCCAGCATCTGTGAGTGATTCAGAGCTGCTGTAAGACTGGAGGAACAAAAAAAAGAGAAAGTGAAATTAGCTTTCGAGGACGCAGATCTGGTAACAATTAGCTTTCAGAGACCCGCCCGGTCCTCGGAGAGCACACATGTCATTAACGCCAGTAAAATATTGCTCATCAATAATCACTGGGACGAGAAATGTTCCTGAAAAGTGAAATGTGTGTGAACTCGCTTCACCCCGAGGAGACTACACCACCTTACCAGATCTAATAAACACAAGACGCTCGGGAGCAGTGACCTCACTCACCACACTAGTGCACTACATAGACACTAGTACACTACACAGACACATAGTGCACTACATAGGGCAACTAGAGCACTATAAATGGACACTAGTGCACTACATAGGAACACTATTTCACTACACAGGGACTTTAGAGTACTACATAGACACTAGTGCTGCGGCGAAAAATAGTGGAGCAATATCAGAAAGGAGTTTCTCAGAGAAAAATTGCAAAGAGTTTGAAGTTATCATCATCTACAGTGCATAATATCATCCAAAGATTCAGAGAATCTGGAACAATCTCTGTGCGTAAGGGTCAAGGCCGGAAAACCATACTGGATGCCCGTGATCTTCGGGCCCTTAGACGGCACTGCATCACATACAGGAATGCTGCTGTAATGGAAATCACAACATGGGCTCAGGAATACTTCCAGAAAACATTGTCGGTGAACACAATCCACCGGGCCATTCGCCGTCGCCGGCTAAAACTCTATAGGTCAAAAAAGAAGCCATATCTAAACATGATCCAGAAGCGCAGGCGTTTTCTCTGGGCCAAGGCTCATTTAAAATGGACTGTGGCAAAGTGGAAAACTGTTCTGTGGTCAGACCAATCAAAATTTGAAGTTCTTTTTGGAAAACTGGGATGCCATGTCATCCGGACTAAAGAGGACAAGGACAACCCGAGTTGTTATCGGCGCTCGGTTCAGAAGCCTGCATCTCTGATGGTATGGGGTTGCATGAGTGCGTGTGGCATGGGCAGCTTACACATCTGGAAAGGCACCATCAATGCTGAAAGGTATATCCAAGTTCTAGAACAACATCTGCTCCCATCCGGACGTCGTCTCTTTCAGGGAAGACCTTGCATTTTCCAACATGACAATGCCAGACCACATACTGCATCAATTACAACATCATGGCTGTGTAGAAGAAGGATCCGGGTACTGAAATGGCCGGCCTGCAGTCCAGATCTTTCACCCATAGAAAACATTTGGCGCATCATAAAGAGGAAGATGCGACAAAGAAGACCTAAGACAGTTGAGCAACTAGAAGCCTGTATTAGACAAGAATGGGACAACATTCCTATTCCTAAACTTGAGCAACTTGTCTCCTCAGTCCCCAGACGTTTGCAGACTGTTATAAAAAGAAGAGGGGATGCCACACAGTGGGAAACATGGCCTTGTCCCAACTTTTTTGAGATGTGTTGATGCCATGAAATTTAAAATCAACTTATTTTTCCCTTAAAATGATCCATTTTCTCAGTTTAAACATTTGATATGTCATCTATGTTGTATTCTGTATAAAATATTGAAATTTGAAACTTCCACATCATTGCATTCTGTTTTTATTCACAATTTGTACAGTGTCCCAACTTTTTTGGAAACGGGTTTGTACATAGGGTCACTAGAGCCCTACATAGAGACTTCTGCACTATATCAGCACACTAGTGCATTACATAGGGACATTAGAGTGATACATTGAAACACATCAGTACTACATAAAAACACTAGTGCAGTACATAGGGACTGTAGAGCACTACATAGGAACACTAGTGCACTGCATAGGGACTGTAGAGCACTACATAGACACCACTGCACTACATAGGGACTGTAGAGCACTACATAGGAACACTAGTGCACTGCATAGGGACTGTAGAGCACTACATAGGAACACTAGTGCACTGCATAGGGACTGTAGAGCACTACATAGACACCACTGCACTACATAGGGACTGTAGAGCACTACATAGGAACACTAGTGCACTGCATAGGGACTGTAGAGCACTACATAGAAACACTAGTACACTACATAGACACCACTGCAATACATAGGGACTGTGGAGCACTACATAGAAACACTAGTGCACTGCATAGGGACTGTAGAGCACTACATAGGAACACTAGTGCACTGCATAGGGACTGTAGAGCACTACATAGACACCACTGCACTACATAGGGACTGTAGAGCACTACATAGGAACACTAGTGCACTGCATAGGGACTGTAGAGCACTACATAGAAACACTAGTACACTACATAGACACCACTGCAATACATAGGGACTGTGGAGCACTACATAGAAACACTAGTGCACTGCATAGGGACTGTAGAGCACTACATAGGAACACTAGTGCACTGCATAGGGACTGTAGAGCACTACATAGACACCACTGCACTACATAGGGACTGTAGAGCACTACATAGGAACACTAGTGCACTGCATAGGGACTGTAGAGCACTACATAGACACCACTGCACTACATAGGGACTGTAGAGCACTACATAGCAACACTAGTGCACTGCATAGGAACTGTAGAGCACTACATAGGAACACTAGTGCACTGCATAGGGACTGTAGAGCACTACATAGACACCACTGCACTACATAGGGACTGTAGAGCACTACATAGGAACACTAGTGCACTGCATAGGGACTGTAGAGCACTACATAGAAACACTAGTACACTACATAGACACCACTGCAATACATAGGGACTGTGGAGCACTACATAGAAACACTAGTGCACTGCATAGGGACTGTAGAGCACTACATAGGAACACTAGTGCACTGCATAGGGACTGTAGAGCACTACATAGACACCACTGCACTACATAGGGACTGTAGAGCACTACATAGGAACACTAGTGCACTGCATAGGGACTGTAGAGCACTACATAGACACCACTGCACTACATAGGGACTGTAGAGCACTACATAGGAACACTAGTGCACTGCATAGGGACTGTAGAGCACTACATAGGAACACTAGTGCACTGCATAGGGACTGTAGAGCACTACATAGACACCACTGCACTACATAGGGACTGTAGAGCACTACATAGGAACACTAGTGCACTGCATAGGGACTGTAGAGCACTACATAGAAACACTAGTACACTACATAGACACCACTGCAATACATAGGGACTGTGGAGCACTACATAGAAACACTAGTGCACTGCATAGGGACTGTAGAGCACTACATAGGAACACTAGTGCACTGCATAGGGACTGTAGAGCACTACATAGACACCACTGCACTACATAGGGACTGTAGAGCACTACATAGGAACACTAGTGCACTGCATAGGGACTGTAGAGCACTACATAGAAACACTAGTACACTACATAGACACCACTGCAATACATAGGGACTGTGGAGCACTACATAGAAACACTAGTGCACTGCATAGGGACTGTAGAGCACTACATAGGAACACTAGTGCACTGCATAGGGACTGTAGAGCACTACATAGACACCACTGCACTACATAGGGACTGTAGAGCACTACATAGGAACACTAGTGCACTGCATAGGGACTGTAGAGCACTACATAGAAACACTAGTACACTACATAGACACCACTGCAATACATAGGGACTGTGGAGCACTACATAGAAACACTAGTGCACTGCATAGGGACTGTAGAGCACTACATAGGAACACTAGTGCACTGCATAGGGACTGTAGAGCACTACATAGACACCACTGCACTACATAGGGACTGTAGAGCACTACATAGGAACACTAGTGCACTGCATAGGGACTGTAGAGCACTACATAGACACCACTGCACTACATAGGGACTGTAGAGCACTACATAGGAACACTAGTGCACTGCATAGGGACTGTAGAGCACTACATAGGAACACTAGTGCACTGCATAGGGACTGTAGAGCACTACATAGACACCACTGCACTACATAGGGACTGTAGAGCACTACATAGGAACACTAGTGCACTGCATAGGGACTGTAGAGCACTACATAGAAACACTAGTACACTACATAGACACCACTGCAATACATAGGGACTGTGGAGCACTACATAGAAACACTAGTGCACTGCATAGGGACTGTAGAGCACTACATAGGAACACTAGTGCACTGCATAGGGACTGTAGAGCACTACATAGACACCACTGCACTACATAGGGACTGTAGAGCACTACATAGGAACACTAGTGCACTGCATAGGGACTGTAGAGCACTACATAGAAACACTAGTACACTACATAGACACCACTGCACTACATAGGGACTGTGGAGCACTACATAGAAACACTAGTACACTGCATAGGGACTGTAGAGCACTACATAGGAACACTAGTGCACTGCATAGGGACTGTAGAGCACTACATAGAAACACTAGTACACTACATAGACACCACTGCACTACATAGGGACTGTGGAGCACTACATAGAAACACTAGTACACTGCATAGGGACTGTAGAGCACTACATAGAAACACTCGTGCACTACATAGGGACTGTGGAGCACTACATAGAAACACTAGTGCACTACATAAGGACTGTAGAGCACTACATAGAAACACTAGTGCACTGCATAGGGACTGTAGAGCACTACATAGGAACACTAGTACACTACATAGACACCACTGCACTACATAGGGACTGTAGAGCACTACATAGAAACACTCGTGCACTACATAGGGACTGTGGAGCACTACATAGAAACACTAGTGCAGTACATAGGGACTGTAGAGCACTACATAGAAACACTAGTGCACTGCATAGGGACTGTAGAGCACTACATAGACACTAGTGCACTACATAGGGACTGTAGCGCACTACATAGGAACATTAGTGCACTACATAGGGACTGTAGTGCACTACACAGGAACACTAGTGCACCACATAGGGACTGCAGTGCACCACATAGGGACTGTAGAGCACTCCATAGACACTAATGCACTACATAGGGACTGTAGAGCACTACATAGGAACATTAGTGCACTACATAGCGACTGTAGCACACGACACAGGAACACTAGAGCACTACATAGGGACTGTAGAGCACTACATAGGAACACTAGTGCACTGCATAGGGACTGTAGAGCACTACATAGGAGTACTAGTGCACTACATAAGGACTGTAAAGCACTACATAGAAACACTAGTGCACTACATAAGGACTGTGGAGCACTACATAAAAACACTAGTGCACTACATAGGGACTGTAGAGCACTACATAGGAGTACTAGTGCACTACATAAGAACTGTAAAGCACTACATAGAAACACTAGTGCACTACATAAGGACTGTAGAGCACTACATAAAAACACTAGTGCACTACATAGGGACTGTAGAGTACTACATAGGAACATTAGTGCACTACATAGGGACTGTAGCACACTACACAGGAACACTAGTGCACTACATAGGGACTGTAGCACACTACATAGGAGAACTAGTGCACTACATAGGGACACTGGTGCACTACATAGGGACACTCCAGACAAACAGGTCAGTAAAGATAAACAGATTAAACTGATGTCACTGATTCAGCTGTCAGGTTTCCTGACAGCCTTTTAATTTCATCATCCAAACTCAAACCAAGCACTGGACGCAAACCATTCATATAAAACACATCTCAGACACCTGGCTGTGGTACCAACGTAATCCCTGATCATTAACGTAATCCCTGATCATTAACGTAATCCCTGATCATTAACGTAATCCCTGATCAATACCAACCGGTATTCTCTAACGCTGCTGAAATGTGAAAGCCTTTACAGTACTCACTGTTGCTGAAAGGGGAGTGGCTGTTTGGTGTTTGGCGCCGCCTTCATGGTCAGGGTCATGTGCGCAATGTTGGAGTTGGGTAAAGGATATGAAGCAGGGCCTTGTGGGAAAACCTGCTGGGGAATTGGACGCTGCGGGACGAGGGTGTGTCTGGTACCGTGTCCGCTCGTGTGTCCGTTCACCGGGCCGGATGGATGAGAGGAAGTGGGCAGTGTGGCCTGTTCACATAGTTTCCCTTTCGATCCAGGTTTACACACACACATCTGCGGCCGAAGGCACATGCCGCCATTTTGGCATTTTGGAAGACAGTTGGCTGGAAAAGAGAAAGAGAAATGAGAAACATCAGTGTATCATGTGGTTTACGGACAAAAACCTCAATCCGCTTCCTAATGAGGCTTAATGTCAGCCTCTCTATCAAAAGTAGAAAGTGTAAAGGGGCGGAGCTGATTCTGGTTAAAGCACACAAAAGCTCCATCTGGACCAATCACAAAGCTACATAGGGACACTAGAGCACTATATAGGGACTTTAGGGCACTACATAGGGACATTAGAGCACTACATAGAGACACTAGAGAACTACATAGGGACACAAGAGCACTACATAGGGACACTAGAGCACTACATAAGGACTTTAGAGCACTACATAGGGACACTAGAGCACTACATAGGGACTTTAGAGCACTACATAGGGACACAAGAGCACTACATAGGGACACAGGAGAACTACATAGGGACACAGGAGAACTACATAGGGACACAGGAGAACTACATAGGGACACTAGAGCACTACATAGGGACACAGGAGAACTACATAAGGACACAGGAGAACTACATAGGGACACAGGAGAACTACATAGGGACACTAGAGCACTACATAGGGACACAAGAGCACTACATAGGGACACAAGAGCACTACATAGAGACACAGGAGAACTACATAGGGACACAGGAGAACTACATAGGGACACAGGAGAACTACATAGGGACACTAGAGCACTACATAGGGACACTAGAGCACTACATAGGGACACAAGAGCACTACATAGGGACACAGGAGAACTACATAGGGACACAAGAGCACTACATAGGGACTTTAGAGCACTACATAGGGACACTAGAGCACTACATAGGGACACTAGAACACAACATAGGGACACTAGAGCACTACATAGGGACAATAGGGCACTACATAGGGACACTAGAGCACTACATAGGGACATTAGGGCACTACATAGGGACACAAAAGCACTACATAGGGACTTTAGAGCACTACCTAGAGACACTAGAGCACTAAATAGGGACTTTAGAGCACTACATAGGGACACTAGAGCACTACATAGGGACACTAGAGCACTACATAGGGACTTTAGAGCACTATATAGGGACTTTAGAGCACTACACAGGGACACTAGAGCACTACACAGGGACACTAGAGCACTACATAGGGACTTTAGACCACTACATAGGGACACTAGAGCACTACATAGAGAAACTAGAGCACTACATAGGGACACTAGAACACAACATAGGGACACTAGAGCACTACATAGGGACACTAGGGCACTACATAGGGACATTAGGGCACTACATAGGGACACAAAAGCACTACATAGGGACTTTAGAGCACTACCTAGAGACACTAGAGCACTACATAGGGACTTTAGAGCACTACATAGGGACACTAGAGCACTACATAGGGACACTAGAGCACTACATAGGGACTTTAGAGCACTACATAGGGACTTTAGAGCACTACATAGGGACACTAGAGCACTACATAGGGACACTAGAGCACTACATAGGGACTTTAGACCACTACACAGGGACTTTAGAGCACTACCTAGAGACACTAGAGCACTACATAGGGACTTTAGAGCACTACATAGGGACACTAGAGCACTACATAGGGACACTAGAGCACTACATAGGGACTTTAGACCACTACATAGGGACTTTAGAGCACTACCTAGAGACACTAGAGCACTACATAGTGCGTGCATGCTGTGTGTGTGTGTGTGTGTGTGTGTGTGTGTGTGTGTGTGTGTGTGTGTGTCCTGGAAGCTTTGTAGATGAAACATGACAGTGCCGGTCATGTTCCTCACCACCATAATTACAGGCTTCCATCCAGAAACCCGATACCCCTCACACTCCATCTCACCCACACACACAGACACACACACACACACACACACACACACACAAAAACACACACACACACAAGATCAAATCCGTGGTGTGCCTCTCAGTAACTACTTCACGGTCTAGTGCCGAGCATGCAGACCCTGAGAGACTGTACCACCTACAGCAGAAACAGTTCTGTCCACGCTTACAAGAGAAAAATCTCTTCGACAACAACGACACTCACAACATATAAATATTTAATTTATTAAAGAACAAACTTTTTATCAGTTTATAGTTACCTTTACTGTTGTACAGGTTACTTCCTGTTTCATCTAGAGCAACTTACATCCATCTCATTTATACACCTTGGGCAGTCTCTCTTTATTCTCTCTCTCTCTTCAGCTAGAAACACTCGTCCCCTCAGCAGTCTCTCTTTATCTCTCTCTCTCTTCAGCTAGAAACACTCGTCCCCTCAGCAGTCTCTCTTTATTCTCTCTCTCTTCAGCTAGAAACACTCGTCCCTCAGCAGTCTCTCTTTATTCTCTCTCCTCTTCAGCTAGAAACACTCGTCCCCTCAGCAGTCTCTCTTTATTCTCTCTCCTCTTCAGCTAGAAACACTCGTCCCCTCAGCAGTCTCTCTTTATTCTCTCTCTCTTCAGCTAGAAACACTCGTCCACTCAGCAGTCTCTCTTTATTCTCTCTCTCTTCAGCTAGAAACACTCGTCCCCTCAGCTGTCTCTCTTTATTCTCTCTTTCTTCACTATAAACACTTGTCCCTCAGCAGTCTCTCTTTATTCTCTCTCTCTTCAGCTATAAACACTCGTCCCCTCAGCAGTCTCTCTTTATTCTCTCTCTCTTCAGCTACAAACACTTGTTCCCTCAGCAGTCTCTCTTTATTCTCTCTCCTTCAGCTATAAACACTCGTCCCCTCAGCGTCTCTCTTTATTCTCTCTCTCTCTTCAGCTATAAACACTCGTCCCCTCAGCAGTCTCTCTTTATTCTCTCTCTCTTCAGCTACAAACACTCGTTCCCTCAGCAGTCTCTCTTTATTCTCTCTCACTTCAGCTATAAACACTCGTCCCCTCAGCTGTCTCTCTTTATTCTCTCTCTCTCTTCAGCTAAAACACTCGTCCCCTCACAGTCTCTCTTTATTCTCTCTCTCTTCAGCTATAAACACTCGTCCCCTCAGCAGTCTCTCTTTATTCTCTCTCTCTTCAGCTAAAACACTCTTCCCTCAGCAGTCTCTCTTTATTCTCTCTCACTTCAGCTATAAACACTCGTCCCCTCAACTGTCTCTCTTTATTCTCTCTCTTCAGCTATAAACACCCGTCCCCTCAGCAGTCTCTCTTTATTCTCTCTCTCTTCAGCTAAAACACTCGTTCCCTCAGCAGTCTCTCTTTATTCTCTCTCTCTTCAGCTATAAACACTCGTCCCCTCAGCAGTCTCTCTTTATTCTCTCTCCTTCAGCTATAAACACTCGTCCCCTCAGCTGTCTCTCTTTATTCTCTCTCTTCAGCTATAAACACTCGTCCCCTCAGCAGTCTCTCTTTATTTCTCTCTCTTCAGCTATAAACACTCGTCCCTCAGCGTCTCTCTTTATTCTCTCTCTCTCTTCAGCTATAAACACTCGTCCCCTCAGCAGTCTCTCTTTATTCTCTCTCTCTTCAGCTATAAACACTCGTCCCCTCAGCAGTCTCTCTTTATTCTCTCTTCTTCAGCTATAAACACTCGTCCCCTCAGCAGTCTCTCTTTATTCTCTCTCTCTTCAGCTAAAACACCTCCCCTCAGCAGTCTCTCTTTATTCTCTCTCTCTTCAGCTATAAACACTCGTCCCCTCAGCAGTCTCTCTTTATTCTCTCTCTCTTCAGCTAAAACACTCGTCCCCTCAGCAGTCTCTCTTTATTCTTCTCTCTCTTCAGCTATAAACACTCGTCCCCTCAGCAGTCTCTCTTTATTCTCTCTCTCTTCAGCTAAAACACTCGTCCCCTCAGCAGTCTCTCTTTATTCTCTCTCACTTCAGCTATAAACACTCGTCCCCTCAGCTGTCTCTCTTTATTCTCTCTTTCTTCAGCTAGAAACACTCGTCCCCTCAGCAGTCTCTCTTTATTCTCTCTCTCTCTTCAGCTATAAACACTCGTCCCCTCAGCAGTCTCTCTTTATTCTCTCTCTCTTCAGCTATAAACACTCGTCCCTCAGCAGTCTCTCTTTATTCTCTCTCCTTCAGCTATAAACACTCGTCCCCTCAGCAGTCTCTCTTTATTCTCTCTCTCTCTTCAGCTATAAACACTCGTCCCCTCAGCAGTCTCTCTTTATTCTCTCTCTCTTCAGCTATAAACACTCGTCCCCTCAGCAGTCTCTCTTTATTCTCTCTCCTTCAGCTATAAACACTCGTCCCCTCAGCAGTCTCTCTTTATTCTCTCTCTTCAGCTATAAACACTCGTCCCCTCAGCAGTCTCTCTTTATTCTCTCTCTTCAGCTATAAACACTCGTCCCCTCAGCAGTCTCTCTTTATTCTCTCTCTCTTCAGCTATAAACACTCGTTCCCTCAGCAGTCTCTCTTTATTCTCTCTCCTTCAGCTATAAACACTCGTCCCCTCAGCAGTCTCTCTTTATTCTCTCTCTCTCTTCAGCTATAAACACTCGTCCCCTCAGCAGTCTCTCTTTATTCTCTCTCTCTTCAGCTA
This sequence comes from Hemibagrus guttatus, assembly GCA_033459395.1. Lineage (NCBI taxonomy): Eukaryota > Metazoa > Chordata > Actinopteri > Siluriformes > Bagridae > Hemibagrus > Hemibagrus guttatus. The sequence goes on from JAUCMX010000008.1 coordinate 28,216,701, forward strand.
TAAACACTCGTCCCCTCAGCAGTCTCTCTTTATTCTCTCTCTCTTCAGCTATAAACACTCGTCCCCTCAGCAGTCTCTCTTTATTCTCTCTCTCTTCAGCTATAAACACTCGTCCCCTCAGCAGTCTCTCTTTATTCTCTCTCTCTTCAGCTATAAACACTCGTCCCCTCAGCAGTCTCTCTTTATTCTTCTCTCTCTTCAGCTATAAACACTCGTCCCCTCAGCAGTCTCTCTTTATTCTCTCTCTCTTCAGCTATAAACACTCGTCCCCTCAGCAGTCTCTCTTTATTCTCTCTCTTCAGCTAGAAACACTCGTCCCCTCAGCAGTCTCTCTTTATTCTATCTTTCTTCAGCTATAAACACTCGTCCTCTCAGCAGTCTCTCTTTATTTTCTCTCTCTCTTCAGCTATAAACACTCGTCCCCTCAGCGGTCTCTCTTTATTCTCTCTCTCTCTTCAGCTATAAACACTCATCCCCTCAGCAGTCTCTCTTTATTCTCTCTCTCTCTTCAGCTATAAACACTCATCCCCTCAGCAGTCTCTCTTTATTCTCTCTCTCTCTCTTCAGCTATAAACACTCGTCCCCTCAGCAGTCTCTCTTTATTCTCTCTTCAGCTAGAAACACTCGTCCCCTCAGCAGTCTCTCTTTATTCTCTCTCTTCAGCTATAAACACTCGTCCCCTCAGCAGTCTCTCTTTATTCTCTCTCTTCAAGTTAATAAGAGAATAATCTCAGCTGCTCATGTTACTGAGAAACACACAGAAGTGTAAACTCCTCTGTCCTGAAAATGTGGAGAACTTCAAGTACCAGCTTCACCTCTGACTGATACACACACACACACACACTGGTACACACACACTGATACACAGTGCTCACACTGGAGACTCCTTACATACATCATACAGACACACACACACACACACACACACACACACCTCACTCTGGAGGAAACTTCACAGTATGAACATTTTCTACAGATAAAGAACCTCTTTATTATCAGTGGAGTGTGTGTGTTGTACACGTCCGTGTGAATGAGCCGTTGCTATAGAAACGATAACGTCTGAGAAAATCTGCAGCTTCATGTCATGCACACATAAAATAAACAGCCTGCATTCAGTTACCTCAGAAATCTGAAATAAAATAAGAATCAGATGCAGACACAACAAACACAGACATTAATTACAACACAATGAAGCAGACTATACATGAGAACACACACACACACACACACACACACACACACACACAGACATGGTGTAACTCTCCTGGCCCTGAGAGCAGCAGCCACATCATGACTGACCTCATTTCCTGTTCTCCTGCTGCAGTGTGTAGTGAAGTGTTCAGAGCTGTGCTTTCTTTTCCACTATAAATAGAGCTGTGTGAGACAGGTAACACACAGGAGCTCTGTTCTGCTCTGTCACACACACACACATACACACACACACACCAGAAAATATGGTACGAGTCATGGTTTATTTCACGAATGAGATTGTTCAGGGGAATAGGAAGAGTATAGAATAGAGTCGTTGTAGAAAAACCCTTCTTAGTGTACGAGTGTGTGTGTGTGTGTGTGTGCGCATGTGTGTGTCTGTGTGTGTCTGTGTATGTGTGTCTGTCTGTGTGTCTCTGTGTGTGTGTGAGTGTGTGTGTCTGTGTCTGTGTGTGCGTCTGTGTGTGTTCTGTGTGTGTGTGTCTGTGCATGTGTGTATCTGTGTGTGTGTTTGTGTGTGTGTGTGTGTGTGTGTGTGCGTGAGTGTGTGTGCGTGTGTGTGTGTGTGTGTGTGTGTCCAGACTTTGCTTTGATATGACTCAACAATAAGGACAGTTGTGTTCACTTTCAACAGATCAAATGTAATCTTTGACATCATGAGTCTTTGGTTCTGAGATCTGATTGGTTGAACTGAGATCAAAGCTGCAGTAAAAATCATCAGTAGCTCTCCTGAAAATGATCCCCCTACAGTCCCCAAATCACATGTGCCTCTGACACAGCCATCTGAGTGGGAGGGGCACACACAGGCTCACCTGTCAATCACAGCAGCACTAGCCAATCATGGTAGCATGTATGTGGAAGAGGGCAGACTGCACTCTCCTGTGTGTGTTACTCTGCCTTGTGATGAATGGATTCTTTTTATTACAGTTTTTCTCACCATTTTATAAACTAATACACTAATCTGAATTATAAATCTTTGCTCTGTAGCCTAATATGTGCCTGTTGTGTTGCTTAGCAACAAAAGCTTACTGTTACCGAGCAACATGGCAGAACAACAGTTTTATAAAAGCAATAAACCTGTAATGGTCCTCTCATAGCTGCTAGCTTTAGTTAATGCTAATCTCTAGTTTGCAAATTTCAAGTTCTTACATAGTCAATACTAAGCCAGCTAATCATCTAGCTAGCTAATCAGCTAATAATTTAGAGTCAGCTAACATCTCTAACAGCCAATCATTTAGCTAACACTCCTAACAGCTAATCATTTAGATATCAGCTCTAAAGCTAATCATTTAGATATCAGCTCTAAAGCTAATCATTTAGCTAACACCTCTAACAGCTAATCATTTAGCTAACACCTCTAACAGCTAATCATTTAGCTAACACTCCTAACAGCTAATCATTTAGATATCAGCTCTAACAGCTAATCATTTAGCTAACACCTCTAACAGCCAATCATTTAGCTAACACCTCTAACAGTTAATCATTTAGATATCAGCTCTAACAGCTAATCATTTTGCTAACATCTCTAACAGCAAATCATATAGCTAACATCTCTAACAGCTAATCTTTTAGCTATCATCTCTAACAGCTAATCATTTAGATATCAGCTCAAACAGCTAATCATTTAGCTAACATCTCTAACAGCTAATCTTTTAGCTAACACCTCTAACAGCTAATCACTTAGCTAACATCTCTAACAGCAAATCTTTTAGCTAACATCTCTAACAGCTAATCATTTAGATATCAGATCTAACAGCTAATCATTAAGTTAACATCTCTAACAGCTAATCATTTAGATATCATCTCTAACAGCCAATCATTTAGCTAACATCTCTAACAGCTAATCATTTAGCTAACATCTCTAACAGCTAATCATTTAGATATCATCTCTAACAGCTAATCATTTAGCTAACATCTCTAATAGCTAATCATTTAGATATCGGCTCTAACAGCTAATCATTTAAATATCGGCTCTAACAGCTAATCATTTAGCTAATATCTCTAACAGCTAATCATTTAGCTAACATCTCTAACAGCTAATCATTTAGATATCATCTCTAACAGCTAATCATTTAGCTAACATCTCTAACAGCTAATCATTTAGATATCGGCTCTAACAGCTAATCATTTAGCTAACATCTCTAACAGCTAATCATTTAGATATCGGCTCTAACAGCTAATCATTTAGATATCGGCTCTAACAGCTAATCATTTAGATATCGGCTCTAACAGCTAATCATTTAGATATCGGCTCTAACAACTAATCATTTAGCTAACATCGCTAACAGCTAATCATTTAGCTAACATCTCTAACAGCTAATCATTTAGTTAACATCTCTAACAGCTAATCATAAATGTTAGCTAATCATTTCGCTAACTTCTCTAACAGCTAATCATTTGCTAACAGCTCTAACAGCTAATAATTTAGCAAACGCCTCCATAACACCATGCTAAATTGTATGGCAACAATTCATTCATTCATTCATTCATTGTCTTCCGCTTATCCGGAGCCGGGTCGCGGGGGCAGCAGTCTAAGTAGGGATGCCCAGACCTCCCTCTCCCTAGCCACTTCCTCCAGCTCTTCCGGAGGGACCCCGAGGCGTTCCCAGGCCAGCCAAAAGACATAGTCTCTCCAGCGTGTCCTGGGTCTTCCCCGGGGCCTCTTCCCAGTAAGGCATGCCCGGAACACCTCTCCAGGGAGACGTCCTGGAGGCATCCGAAACAGATGCCCGAGCCACCTCAACTGCCCCCTTTCAATGTGGAGGAGCAGCGGCTCTACTCCAAGCTCCTCCCGGGTGACAGAGCTCCTTACCCTATCTCTAAGGGAGCGCCCAACCACCCTATGGAGGAAGCTCATTTCGGCCGCTTGTATCCGGGATCTTACCCTTTTGGTCATGACCCAGAGCTCATGACCATAGGTGAGAGTAGGAACGTAGATTGACTGGTAAATCGAGAGCTTCGCCTTCCGGCTCAGCTCCTTCTTCACCACAACAGACCGGTACATAGACCGCATTACTGCTGCCGCTGCACCGATCCGTCTGTCAATCTCATGATCCATCCTTCCCTCACTCGTGAACAAGACCCCGAGATACTTAAACTCCTCCACTTGAGAAAGGAGCGCCCCTCCAACCTGAAGGGTGCAAGCCACCTTTTTCCGGTTGAGAACCATGGCCTCGGATTTGGAGGTGCTAACCCTCATCCCAGCCGTTTCACACTCAGCTGCAAAACGACTCAGTGCATGCTGTAAGTCCAGGCCTGAAGAGGCCAACAGGACAACATCATCTGCAAAAATCAGCAATGAAATCCTGTGGTCCCCAAACCGGACTCGCTCCAGCCCCTGGCTGCGCCTAGAAATTCTGTCCATCAAAACAATGAACAGAACCGGTGACAAAGGACAGCCCTGTCGGAGCCCAACATGCACCGGGAACAGATCTGACTTACAGCTGGCAATGCCTCTATATAACCAGAGCTCCTGCTCTGGTTATATAGAGGCCGAACAGCCCTTAACAGAGGGCCACGGACCCCGTACTCCCAGAGCACCTCCCACAGAATGCCACGAGGGACACAGTTGAAAGCCTTCTCCAAGTCCACAAAACACATGTGGACTGGTTGGGCAAACTCCCACGAACCCTCGAGCACCCTGTGGAGGGTATAGAGCTGGTCCAGTTTTCCACGACTAGGTCGAAAACCGCATTGCTCCTCCAGTATCCGAGGTTCGACTAACGGTCGGACTCTCCTCTCCAGTACTCTGGAATAGACTTTCCCTGGGAGGCTGAGGAGTGTGATCCCCCTATAGTTGGAACACACCCTCTGGTCCCCCTTCTTAAAAAGAGGGACCACTACCCCGGTCGCCCAGTCCAGAGGCACTGTCCCTGACCGCCACGCTATGTTGCAGAGACGTGTCAGCCAAGACAGCCCCACAACATCCAGAGACTTAAGGTACTCAGGGCGAATCTCATCCACCCCCGGTGCCTTGCCACCAAGGAGCTGCTGAACTACCTCAGTGACCTCAGCTTGGGTGATGAATGAATCTATCTCTGAGTCCTCGGCCTCTGGTTCCTCTACAGAAAGCGTGTCAGTAGGGTTGAGGAGATCCTCGAAGTATTCCTTCCACCGTCCGACAATATTCCCAGTCGAGGCCAGCAACTCTCCACCTCCACCATAAACAGTGTTGGCAGAGAGCTGCTTACCCCTTCTGAGGCGCCGAACGGTCTGCCAGAATTTCCCCGAGGCCATCCGATAGTCCTTCTCCATGGCCTCACCAAACTCCTCCCAGACCCGAGTTTTTGCTTCCGAGACCACCTGGGCTGTAGTTCGCTTGGCCTGCCGGTATGCCTCAGCTGCCTCCGGAGTCCCCCGAGCCAACCAGGCTCGATAGGACTCCTTCTTCAGCTTGACGGCATCCCTTACTTCCAGCGTCCACCACTGTGTTCAGGGATTGCCGCCGCGACCGGCACCAGAGACCTTACGGCCACAGCTCCGGATGGCTGCGTCAACAATGGAGGTGGAGAACATGGTCCACTCAGACTCAATGTCCCCAACCTCCCTCGGGATCTGGTTGAAACTCTCCCGGAGGTGGGAGTTGAAGACCCCCCTAACAGAGGGATCAGCAAGACGTTCCCAACAGACCCTCACAATACGTTTGGGCCTGCCAAGTCTGTCCGGCATCCTCCTCCGCAAGCGGATCCAACTCACCACCAGGTGGTGATCGGTTGACAGCTCCGCCCCTCTCTTCACCCGAGTGTCCAAGACATGCGGCCGAAGGTCAGATGACACGATCACAAGGTCGATCATTGATCTCCGGCCTAGGGTGTCCTGGTACCACGTGTACTGATAGACACCCTTATGCTTGAACATGGTGTTTGTTATGGACAGGCTGTGACTAGCACAGAAGTCCAGCAACAGGATACCACTCGAGTTCAGATCAGGGGGGCCGTTCCTCCCAATCACACCCCTCCAGGTATCACTGTCGTTGCCCACATGGGCGTTGAAGTCCCCCAGCAAAACTATGGAGTCCCCAGTCGGAGCACCTTCCAGCACCCCTCGCAGGGTCTCCAAGAAGGTTGGGTACTCCACACTGCCGTTCGGCCCATAAGCCGAAACAACAGTGAGACACCTATCCCCGGCCCGAAAGCGCAGGGAAACAACCCTCTCGTTTACCGGGGAAAACTCCAGCACATGCCGGCTGAGCTGGGGGGCTATAAGCAAGCCCACCCCAGCCCGACGCCTCTCACCATGGGGCACTCCAGAGAAGAAGAGAGTCCAACCTCTCTCAAGGAGTTGGGTTCCAGAGCCCAGGTTGTGTGTGGAGGCAAGCCCGACTATCTCTAGCCGGTACCGCTCAACCTCCCTCACCAGCTCGGGCTCCTTCCCCCCCCAGTGAGGTGACATTCCATGTCCCAAAAGCCAGATTCTTTGTCCAGGGTTTGGGTCGCCGGGGCCCCCGCCCATGACCGCTACCCAAAACACATTGCACCGGACCCTTATGCTCCTTCCTGCGGGTGGTGGGCCTACGAGAAGGTGGGCCTACGTCGTTTCTTCGGGCTGTGCCCGGCCGAGTCCCGCAGGCAAAGACTCGGCCACCAGGCGCTCGCCTGCATGCCCCAACCCCAGGCCTGGCTCCAGGGTGGGGCCCCGGTGACGCCAGTACGGGCGACGTAACGGTCCTTGATTTTTCTTCCATAAGAGTCTTGAACCGCTCTTAGTCTGACCCGTCACCTAGAACCCGTTTGCTAGACCCTACCAGGAGCACTAGGCCCCTGACAACATGGCTCCTAGGTTCATTCGGGTACTCAAACCCCTCCACCACAATAAGGTGGCGGTTCAAGGAGGGGTGTATGGCAACAAATTAATTCAAAACAAATTATGGCAACAAATTATTCCACCAAATGGGAGTGGTTTGGGACGTAACCACAGTCATGTGCCAGTTGTCAAGGCAACTCGAAAAGCTTTCTTATGGCTGCCTCGATTGGTTGTTAAATAAATAGCTTAGCATGAAAGAAAATATTTAATGTGATATTCACACTTAAATAGACAAAAGAGGAAATCCAACGCTAGGTTGTTAGCAATCTGAGCATTAGCTTAAATCTGTAATGTTTACACCTCAGACAAACATCTGAAGTGCTGTATGTAGGAAAAGGGGCGGGACTACCAGAGCAACTGCACTGCTGTGTACAGTTTATAATCATCTACATAAACTACAGTGTAAGTATATAGTCTCCTCTTTCACCAGTGTGTGTGTGTGTGTGTGTGTGTGTGTGTGTGTGTGTGTCTGTGTGTGTGTGTGTGTGTGTGTGACAGTGATATTGGGCCAAGATGTTTCTGTAATAGAGACAAAGTGAAACAGATGGTGGAAACAGATTTATGGAATGGTTCTCCTCAGATGATGAGGCAGTGTTGGGCGGGGCGAGGGACGCCACACTGCAGGGCTGTGACTGCTGAAGACTTTTATTCTTCAATATTCCACACAGATAAGAAAAGCTGAAGGCGTGTGTGTATGTTAATGGTTTTATAAATGAATATCATAAGAACCCAGCCTGCACCGTGGGCCATGGACTCATTAAATCTAAATAACAAAGCAAAAACATCTAGGATCTGATGCTGTAAGAACACAACAAGATCAACACAACACCAGGTCCAAATCACAAACACTCTGAACTGTACTGAAGAGTACTCCACTAGAGGTGCTGAGAATTACCTGTATAGTACACACCTGTACACTTCACACCTGTACACTACACACCTGTACTCTACACTTTTACACCACAAACCTGTATTCTACACACCTGTACACTACACACCTGTACACTACACACTTGTACACCACACACCTGTACACTACACACCTGTACACTACACACATGTACACTTCACACCTGTACACTAAACACCTTTACACCACAAACCTGTATTCTACACACCTGTACACCACACACCTGTACTCTACACACCTGTACACTACACACCTGTACACTACACAAATGTACACTACACACCTGTACACCACACACCTGTACTCTACACACCTGTACACTACACACCTGTACACTACACAAATGTACACTACACACCTGTACACCACACACCTGTACTCTACACACCTGTACACTACACACCTGTACTCTACACACCTGTACACTAAACACCTGTACACTACACACCTGTACACTACACACATGTACACCACACACCTGCACTCTACACACCTGTACACTACACACCTGTACACTACACACATGTACACCACACACCTGTACACTACACACATGTACAGTACACATCTTTACACACAACAAACCTGTACTCTACACACCTGTACACCACACACCTGTACACTACAAACCTGTACTCTACACACCTGTACACTACACACCTGTACACTACACACATGTACACCACACATCTGTACACTACACACATGTACAGTACACATCTTTACACACAACAAACCTGTACTCTACACACCTGTACACCACACACCTGTACACTACAAACCTGTACTCTACACACCTGTACACTACACACCTGTACAACACACTTGTACACCACACACCTGTACACCACACACCTGTACACTACACACCTGTACTCTACACACCTGTACACCACACACCTGTACTCTACACACCTGTACACTACAAACCTGTACTGTACACACCTGTACACTACACACCTGTACACCACACACCTGTACACCACACACCTGTACACCACACACCTGTACACTACACACCTGTACACTACACAACTTTGCACTACACACCTGTACACTACAAACCTGTACACTACACACCTGTACACTACACACCTGTACACCACACACCTGTACACTACACACCTGTACACCACACACCTTTACACCACACACCTGTACACTACACACCTGTACACCACACATCTGTACTCTACACACTTGTACACTACACACCTGTACACTACACACCTGTACACTACACAACTTTACACTACACACCTGTACACTACACACCTTTACACTTCACACCTTTACACTTCACACCTGTACACTACACACTTTTACACCACACACCTGTACACACTACACACCTGTACACTTCACACCTGTACACTACACACCTTTACACCACACACCTGTACACACTTCAAACCTGTACACTTCACACCTGTACACTACACACCTGTACACCACACACCTGTACTCTACACACCTGTACACTACACACCTGTACACTTCACACCTTTACACTACACACTTGTACACACTACACACCTGTACACTACAGACCTTTACACTTCACACCTGTACTCTACACATCTTTACACACTACACATCTTTACACACTACACACCTGTACAATACACACACTACACAAATTAGCATCACTTGAAGAGAATTAGCCTGTGAAGTGTGAACAGTAGTTGAGTTATCACATGAGGAGTAATAACGGTTCCATTTTCAGTGTAAAAGTTTTAGCTTTGAGTTAGTCTTTAACTTTTAAACTTTATCTTTTAGTTTAGAGTTTATATTTAGAGTTGGGGTTTTTTAGGTTTCAGCTTACAGTTTAGCATTTAAAGTTAGCGTTTAGCTTCACAGGTACAGGGTATAAAGTCTAGGTTACTGGTTTAGATTTTAGCTGAGGAGTGTTAACGGTGTGTTTAGCAGCTAAAAGGCAGGATTTTAGCTTCAGTTCAGGGTTTAGCTGTTTAGCATTAGGGTTTTAAGTTGAGGCTTTTAGGTTAAAACTCCTTTTTCAGAACATACTCTACATTCTGAAAGCATATATAAATAAACTGAAAAGCAGAAAGAAGAGCGTGAGGGTAAAAAGTCTGATGCACTGCTGACTGCAGCAATCCAACTCCCCGCTAATCCCAGATATGATCAGATCTAGCGCAAGTCGATAGCGAGATCTTTGTAGTATCGTCCTTTTTATCCCTCACAAGCGCTCGAGCGCACTCGTCCACTCAGCAGTCTCTCTTTATTCTCTCTCTTCAGCTATAAACACTCGTCCCCTCAGCAGTCTCTCTTTATTCTCTCGCTTCAGCTATAAACACTCATCTCCTCAGCAGTCTCTCTTTATTCTCTCTCTTCAGCTATAAACACTCGTCCCCTCAGCAGTCTCTCTTTATTCTCTCTCTTCAGCTATAAACACTCGTCCCCTCAGCAGTCTCTCTTTATTCTCTCTCTTCAGCTATAAACACTCGTCCCCTCAGCAGTCTCTCTTTATTCTCTCTCTTCAGCTATAAACACTCGTCCCCTCAGCAGTCTCTCTTTATTCTCTCTCTCTCTTCAGCTAGAAACACCCGTCCCCTCAGCAGTCTCTCTTTATTCTCTCTCGCTTCAGCTATAAACACTCGTCCCCTCAGCAGTCTCTCTTTATTCTCTCTCTCTCTTCAGCTAGAAACACTCGTCCCCTCAGCACTCTTTATTCTCTCTCTTCAGCTATAAACACTCGTCCCCTCAGCAGTCTCTCTTTATTCTATCTCTCTCTTCAGCTATAAACACTCGTCCCCTCAGCACTCTTTATTCTCTCTCTTCAGCTATAAACACTCGTCCCCTCAGCAGTCTCTCTTTATTCTCTCTCTCTTCAGCTAGAAACACTCGTCCCCTCAGCAGTCTCTCTTTATTCTATCTCTCTCTTCAGCTATAAACACTCCTCCCCTCAGCAGTCTCTCTTTATTCTCTCTCTCTTCAGCTATAAACACTCGTCCCCTCAGCACTCTTTATTCTCTCTCTTCAGCTATAAACACTCGTCCCCTCAGCAGTCTCTCTTTATTCTCTCTCTCTTCAGCTAGAAACACTCGTC
>JAUCMX010000008.1:28232691-28252691 GCA_033459395.1 Hemibagrus guttatus
GTGGACACGGAGCTCACGTCCATCTGGAGCGCGCACGACGGCGACAACGATAATAATGATAGTAATGATGATGATAATAATAAGGATAATAAATGCGGTGTAAAGTTCCACCGGATCCCGGCCATGTCCGCTGCACGAGCTGCTCTTCAGAGACACCGAAATCCCCGAGCTGAAAACCAGAAGGAAAAAAAAGTATCCAAAGTAACGGAGAGGAAGAGAGGAATAAAGAGATGAGGATAAAAAAGTGGATTAATGCGCGCTGGGTGTGTGTGTGTGTGTGTGTGTGTGTGTAGTGTGAGAGAGAGAGTGTGTGTGTGTAATGTGTGTGGTGTGTGTAATCCCTGAGCAGTGTGTCATGTACCGGCCATCAGGAGCGCAGAGAAAACTTCAAGTACAAGACAGAGAGAAAGAAAAGAAAAAAATCTCAGCTCTCCGAGTCAGAAACCCCAACAGCCAATCACCTGCGGGCGCGTGACGTCACGACACGTCACGGGCAGGGGGCTCTTTATTGGGGGCAGAACCCTGAAAGCCACCCCGAAAACTATGCATGAATGTGTGTGTGTGTGTGTGTGTGTGTGTGTGTGTGTGTGTGTGTGTGTGTGTAGTTTTGATAACTTCTCAACTGCTTGTGAATGTATGTGTAAATAATAATAAGTTTTGAGCCATGAAATAAACACACACCATCCCTGTGTAATAACATAGTAATAACAATAACATTAATAATAGCTTTAAAAAAAAATAAAAATAATAATAATAATAATAATAAGCACAATAAATTAATCAATCGATTAAAAAGCAATTACAACAACTGACCAAATGACTAATTTACATCAGATTAATAAATACATTATTAAATATCTATTATTAAAATTTAAATATAAATCTATAAATAATAAAGGTAATAAAAATGTTGAGTTTGTTTGGGAGTTAAATTTTAAAATGTTTTTCATTTAGAAAAGAAAAGTGTTTTTTATTAGGTTAAACAAACTAACTAAGTATTCTGTGTGATCAGAAAATATCAGCGAGAATCAAGGGGAAGGTGTACAGGACAGTGGTGAGAGCGGCCATGCTGTATGGTTTAGAGACAGTGTCACTGAGGAAGAGACAGGAGTCAGAGCTAGAGGTAGCAGAGCTGAAGATGTTGAGGTTCTCTTTGGGAGTGACAAGATTGGACAGGATTAGGAATGAGTACATCAGAGGGACAGCTCATGTTGGACGTTTGGGGGACAAAGTTAGGGAGGCCAGATTAAGATGGTTTGGACATGTTCAGAGGAGGGAGAGTGAGTATATTGGTAGGAGAATGTTGGACATGGAGCTGCCAGGCAGGAGGCAAAGAGGAAGGCCAAAGAGGAGGTATATGGATGTAATAAATGAGGATATGAAGCTAGTGGGTGCAAGTGTTGAGGATGCAGAAGATAGGGATAGGTGGAGAGAGATGATTCGCTGTGGAGACCCCTGAAGGGAAAAGCCCAAAGAAGAAGAAGAAGAAACTAACTAAGTAACTGAACTGAAGATGATTTTATGGCACTGAGGATTGTGTTGTTATTACATGTTTTAAGGTTGTAATAGTAAACTAGAGCTGATTAATTAACTGGTTAATAGCTAGACAGATAACTAACCACTTCATCTTTTCATGTTTTTTCTGATTTTCGAGCAAATTGACAGCTGCTTAATGACATGGGTAAAACTGAAAAAAGTTAGAGGAACGATTGAATAATAAACTGCAGTAATAGCCTAAACTTTTTCAACTCATTATTATCGATTTATTATACGATTAATTGACTAGAGACTCGTTATTAATTATGAGTCACTTAATAAACAACGCACATCATTCTATATGTTTATTCTAATTAACGTTTCTTATATAGTAAACAGTTAATAATTTCATATTTTTAAATGTCATATTTCAGTCACGACAATTGACCATGACCTTTGACCCCTGATACATTAACATTTATTTATAACAGAATATCTCAGCATTAATAAAGTTCATGAGTTTATTCCTGATCCTGCAGGCACACAGAGTACAAACACTGTCACTCATGGGATATTCTAGGAACATTTACTAATAATACAACACACACACACACACACACACACACACACACAAAAGACCTCAGATAAAACAGAATCCGAATTCTAAAAAGCCTTCAGCACTTTCATAACCTGATCAAACAAATGAACTGATTTCAATAATTAAAGATTTCTGATTCATGAGAGCTTTAAAACACACACACACACACACACACTGTCTCACACACACACACACACACACACAGGCTGATAAATAAATAGACATATAAAATGACAGCTAACTAGATGGACAGACAGGCAGAAAGACAGATGAAGACCGACAGATATACAGAGAGACAGATACACAGACAGATAAACAGACAGATGTGGAATATCTGAGAGGACAGACAGTTATGTCTCCTCTATCTCCACTTTTAAATCACATTTTAAATCAAGTTTATTTCTTCGGTACTTTGGCTCTACCCCTAACAGCTGAAATACTGATATCTTTCTTTTGTCTGTCTCCATCTCGGAGTTTGTTTTCCTCCATGTCTGCCTGTACTGATCTGTTTTGTTTGGCATTTTTGTTAATAGTTGTTTGTTAGTCTTCTCTCTGATGTCCATTAGTCTGGAATGTAACGTATCCTTGAGCTGTGGAAAGACATGATATAAATAAAACCTCTTATTATACACTGATAGACAGATAAATATACAGATCGACAGACAGAGAGATAAATGTACGGACAGACAGAGCGACAGATAAATGGGCAGACAGACAGATAAATGTACAGACAGACAGACAGATAAATGTACAGATAAATAGACAGACAGACATACAGACAGATAAATGGACAGACAAACAGACAGATAAATGGACAGAAATACAGACAGATAAATGTACAGACAGACAGATAAATGTACAGTCAGACAGACAGATAAAAGTACAGACAGACAGACAGACAGAAAAATGTACAGACAGCTAAATGTACAGATATACAGACAGATAAATGTACAGACAGACAGACAGATAAATGTACAGACAGACATACAGACAAATAAATGGACAGACAGACAGACATACAGACAGATAAATGTACAGACAGACAGACATACAGACAGATAAATGTACAGACAGATAAATGTACAGACAGACAGACATACAGACAGACAGACATACAGACAGATAAATGTACAGACAGACAGATAGATAAATCTACAGACAGACAGACAGAGATAGAGACAGATAAATGTACAGACAGACAGACAGACAGATAAATGGACAGACAGACAGACAGATAAATGTGCAGACAGACAGACAGATAAATGTACAGACAGACAGATAGATAAATCTACAGACAGACAGACAGAGATAGAGACAGATAAATGTACAGACAGACAGACAGATAAATGGACAGACAGACAGACAGATAAATGTGCAGACAGACAGACAGATAAATGTACAGACAGACAGATAAATGTACAGACAGACAGACGAATAGACATATATACAGACAGAGCCACATAAAGACAGACAGGTATACAGACAGAAATAAACATACATTACTAGACAGACAGACATCTGACCACACTGTTGCTATAGAAACGATCAGGTATCAGAGTGAGTGCATTAATATAAAGCTGCGCTCCAGTCAGAGCTGCTGTTAGAGAGAATTAATCAACACCTCCTGACCAATCAGAGCGCAGGATTCAGCAGCACTGTGGTATAAAGTTACAGCATAACGTATCCCTGATCAGCGTCTCGTACGTATTTTTAACCCGACTTCAACCTTAAACAAAACGTTAATAGATATCTAAATGAATATATTTCGAGGCTGAGGTCACAGAATAGCACCAGCGTGAGTCATTCAGGGTTAAAAACGGGTTGTGGTGAAGTAGAACTGAGTCACCGAGCTGTTCTGAGGTCAGCTCTATTTATAGGATTAAAAAAACTGACCAGATAGAGGAGGAGTGGAGAACGAGAGGAAGGACATGGGGGTGAAGAACAGAAGATTTACTGATCCTGCTGGAAAGAAAGGCAGAAACATTGCTTCACTTCCTAATGGGAATCGACTTGATTGTTTTCATGAAATATTTTTCCCATTAAGATGTAATGGTTTTAATGGGTCCCGAGGGTCCACTTGCTGTTGATTCAGTTACAGAGTCAGGGTTGGGTCTCACTTCAGTCATTTTCTCTTCCATCTAGATAAGCAGAAATGCTCTACATCAGAGCTGGCCTGTATATTGAGAGTAAAAATACTCCTCTATGACTCTACCATCACCACTACTGTAACTAGTACAATTACTTCTACAACTACTATAACTAATACAACATCTGTGTGCAATTACGACTATAACTACAGCTGTGAGCGTATTATCAGGGTTCTCTCTCTCTTATGTATATTAATACTGTGTGTGATTAATACTACTGAGACTACAACTACTACTATAGTTACTGTAATGACAACTAATACTAACAATACTACAAATATCAGTACTGATACAACCTCTACTACAACTACTGAGTTCTGATGCAGCCTCTACTACAACTACCGAGTACTGATACAGCCTCTACTACAACTACCGAGTACTGATACAGCCTCTACTACAACTACTGAGTACTGATACAGCCTCCACTACAACTACCGATTACTGATACAGCCTCCACTACAACTACTGAATACTGATACAGCCTCCTACAACTACTGAGTACTGATACAGCCTCTACTACAACTACGAGTACTGATACAGCCTCTATAAACTACGAGTACTGATACAGCCTCTACTACAACTACTGAGTACTGATACAGCCTCTACTACAACTACTGATACTGATACAGCCTCCACTACAACTACTAATACTGATACAGCCTCTACTACAACTACTGAATACTGATACAGCCTCACTACAACTACCGAGTACTGATACAGCCTCTACTACAAGAGTACTGAAAGCCCTACTAAACTATGAGTACTGATACACCTCTACTCAACTACTGAGTACTGTACAGCCCACTACACTACTGATACTATAAGCCTCTACTAAACTACTAATACTGATACAGCCTCTACTAAACTAGGAGTACTGATACAGCCTCACTACAACTACCGAGTACTGATACAGCCTCTACTACAACTGCTGAGTACTGATACAGCCTCTACTACAATTATCGAGTACTGATACAGCCTCTACTACAACTACCGATACTGATACAGCCTCTACTACAACTACTGAGTACTGATACAGCCTCCACTACAACTACTGATACTGATACAGCCTCTACTACAACTACTTAATACTGATACAGCCTCTACTACAACTAGGGAGTACTGATACAGCCTCCACTACAACTACCGAGTACTGATACAGCCCTACTACAACTACGAGTACTGATACAGCCTCTACTACAACTACTGAGTACTGATAAGCCACTACTACAACTACTGAGTACTGATACAGCCTCTACTACAACTACTGAGTACTGATACAGCCTCTACTACAACTACTGAGTACTGATACAGCCCTACTACAACTACTGAGTACTGATACAGCCCTACTACAACTACTGATACTGATACAGCCCACTACAACTACGAGTACTGATACAGCCACTACTACAACTACTGAATACTGATACAGCCTCCACTACAACTACCGAGTACTGATACAGCCACTACTACAACTACTGAATACTGATACAGCCTCGACTACAACTATCAAGTACTGATACAGCCACTACTACAACTCTGAATACTGATACAGCCTCTACTACAACTACCGAGTACTGATACAGCCTCTACTACAACTGCTGAGTACTGATACAGCACTACTACAACTGCTGAGTACTGATACAGCCTCTACTACAATTACCGAGTACTGATACAGCCTCTACTACAACTACCGAGTACTGATACAGCCTCTACTACAACTACCGAGTACTGATACAGCCTCTACTACAACTACCGAGTACTGATACAGCCTCTACTACAACTACTGAGTACTGATACAGCCACTACTACAACTACTGAGTACTGATACAGCCTCTACTACAACTACCGAGTACTGATACAGCCTCCACTACAACTACCGAGTACTGATACAGCCTCTACTACAACTACTGAGTACTGATACAGCCACTACTACAACTACTGAGTACTGATACAGCCACTACTACAACTACCGAGTACTGATACAGCCTCTACTACAACTACCGAGTACTGATACAGCCTCCACTAGAACTACTGAGTACTGATACAGCCTCCACTACAGCTACCGAGTACTGATACAGCCTCTACTACAACTACCGAGTACTGATACAGCCTCCACTAGAACTACTGAGTACTGAACAGCCACTACTGCAACTACGAGTACTGATACAGCCTCTACTACAACTACTGAGTACTGATACAGCCTCTACTACAACTACTGAGTACTGATACAGCCACTACTACAACTACTGAGTACTGATACAGCCACTACTACAACTACTGAGTACTGATACAGCCTACTACTACAACTACTGAGTACTGATACAGCCTCTACTACAACTACTGAGTACTGATACAGCCTCTACTACAACTACTGAGTACTGATACAGCCTCTACTACAACTACTGAGTACTGATACAGCCCTACTACAACTACTGAGTACTGATACAGCCCTACTACAACTACTGAGTACTGATACAGCCTCTACTACAACTACTGAGTACTGATACAGCCTCACTACAACTACTGAGTACTGATACAGCCTCCACAACTACTGAGTACTGATACAGCCTCCACTACAACTACTGAGTACTGATACAGCCTCCACTACAACTACCGAGTACTGATACAGCCACTACTACAACTACTGAGTACTGATACAGCCTCTACTACAACTACTGAGTACTGATACAGCCACTACTACAACTACTGAGTACTGATACAGCCTCTACTACAACTACTGAGTACTGATACAGCCACTACTACAACTACTGAGTACTGATACAGCCTCTACTACAACTACTGAGTACTGATACAGCCTCTACTACAACTACCCGAGTACTGATACAGCCTCTACTACAACTACTGAGTACTGATACAGCCTCTACTACAACTACTGAGTACTGATACAGCCTCCACTACAACTACTGATACTGATACAGCCTCTACTACAACTACTGAGTACTGATACAGCCTCTACTACAACTACTGAGTACTGATACAGCCTCTACTACAACTACGAGTACTGATACAGCCTCTACTACAACTACTGAGTACTGATACAGCCACTACTACAACTACTGAGTACTGATACAGCCACTACTACAACTACTGAGTACTGATACAGCCCTACTACAACTACTGAGTACTGATACAGCCCACTACAACTACTGAGTACTGATACAGCCACTACTACAACTACTGAGTACTGATACAGCCACTACTACAACTATTGAGTACTGATACAGCCTCTACTACAACTCCGACGTACTGATACAGCTCACTACTACAACTACTGAGTACTGATACAGCCTCTACTACAACTACTAGACGATACACACTACTAAATTTGTACTATACAGCCTCTACTACAACTACCGAGTACTGATACAGCCTCTACTAAACTACTGAGTACTGATACAGCCCTACTGAACTACTGAGTACTGATACAGCCTCTACTACAACTACTGAGTACTGACACAGCCACTACTACAACTACTGAGTACTGATACAGCCACTACTACAACTACTGAGTACTGATACAGCCACTACTACAACTACTGAGTACTGATACAGCCTCTACTACAACTACTGAGTACTGATACAGCCTCTACTACAACTACTGAGTACTGATACAGCCACTACTACAACTACTGAGTACTGATACAGCCACTACTGCAACTACTGAGTACTGATACAGCCTCTACTACAACTACTGAGTACTGACACAGCCACTACTACAACTACTGAGTACTGATACAGCCACTACTACAACTACTGAGTACTGATACAGCCACTACTACAACTACCGAGTACTGATACAGCAACCACTACAACTACTGAGTACTGATACAGTTTCTACTACAACTACTGCAATCATTTAGTAATGTTACTTCACTACTACAAATAATAATATTGCTGATAATATTACTGCTACTACACATAATACTACATAGAATCCTGCCGCTAACACTACTACTTTTGATATTACTGCACATATTATACTACAAATACTATTGCTAATACATTAATGCAAATACTACAACTACTCCTAGAAAGAACACAGCTGCTAATATCACTGCTACTATAAATACCACTACAACTAACAATAACACTAATGCTTATATTACTATTGCTATTAATAA
This sequence comes from Hemibagrus guttatus, assembly GCA_033459395.1. NCBI lineage: Eukaryota > Metazoa > Chordata > Actinopteri > Siluriformes > Bagridae > Hemibagrus > Hemibagrus guttatus. The sequence goes on from JAUCMX010000008.1 coordinate 28,241,055, forward strand.
TATTTCTGTTGCTGTTAATGCTCCTTCTATTACTGCTATGCTACTACAAATACTACAACAAATAATATTGCTACTTAATAAGTACAAATAATACTACACATAATCCTGCAGCTAATACTACTATTGATATTACTGCTGCATCAATAATACTACTGCTACCGCTAGTACTAAATTACTGCAAATACTACTGCTACTGCTATAAATACCATTACTAAATAACAAATAATAGTACAGTTAATATTACTACTACTACAAAGAATACTACAAATAATATTGCTACTATACTACAACTAAAAATACTACTACTAATACTGCTGCTAATATTACCACAAATGAATACTACTACTCATATCACTACTACTGTAAACAATAGTAGTTTAGTAGTACTACTGCTAAATCACTACAAATAATAATAATACTACTATTACTATAAATATTATTACTGCTACTGCTATTAAATTTCCACAAAGAATTCCACTGCTACCTCCATGATCACTGCAATGACTGTTAGTGATACCCATAATCCTACAAATACTTTTAATAATACTCATATATAACACCCAATATTCATCCAGATGCTACAGCTGCTAATATTTCTAATGTCCCACAATGCTAACAGATCAGTCGGCTGTCAGAGCCCGTGACTTTATCAAGATATCTCAGTAGTCTTCAGAGTGATGTGATGTATCAACATATTGATGTCATGTCGTCATACTGCTCCGCCCCGAGCTCCGCCCCTGCACGGTTTTTCATCCCAGATGTTCTCACGAGACACAGGAATCTGCTGCACGAGGAGGAAACCAGTGTTTGTCCAGGAGGCCATAATAACCACCATCAGCGTTTCATCTCTGTGGTTACTCAGCATCGTTACGTAATCATACAGAATCTGGAAGCACTTAAATCAGTTCCTCTCTCTCTCTCTCTCTCACACACACACACAGGATGTTTGCTCAGTCTCAGTCTTCTGGAGGTCCCAACTTTTCTCAAAAGATCAACAAACTTCCAGGAATTGAAGCTGGTTTTTCCTCAGAAGCAGCTGAGACGCGCTGATACCTTACAGGTGCTGCTTTACTTCTTATCACGGCCTAAAATAACATAGTTAGTGTAAATGTCATTTAAAAATGGGCAGGGTCAACATGGTTGAGGTCAGCATAGGTAATGTAAAAGTAATAAAAATGGGCGGAGTCAACCTGCAGTCCCAAGGAGTTTTTCCATGCCATCAGTCAATTTCAAGCAAAGATCAATTTCAAGCTTAAAATTTTATCCAGATTTCTGTGAAGCTGCTTTGTAACAATGTCAGTAAACACATTTCTCCTTCCTGAAAACTTCAATGATTAAACAAAAAGTGTAACGAGCTGTTGCTATAGAAACGATATCAGAGTGAGTGTTAGAGAGAATTAATCACCTGACCACTGGAAGAATATAAAAGTCAACGTTTTCACAAATTAAACAAAAAACTGATGAGTTTCTGTTTCTAATTTCAGCAGAAAGCGACGCTTTGCTAGCTGAACTGTTAAACCTTTGTACCAAAACTTTCTGGAACCTCGTGTGGATTATAAAGTGTGACGTCATTTCCTGAAGTCCTACAGGAAAAAGACAAGCGAGTTCTCTTCATTCCCAGAAGGATGATGCAACACGACGCACGAGTGAAGAGTTCATCATAAACATGCTCCACATGCTCCGTTTTTCCCTCAGTTAAAAAAAATCTGGGTTTTGGGAGAAAGCCGAGTTCGGTGAATACTCCGGAGGCTAGTTTTTCTGTCCTGTCTGGATAAAATGCCTTAAACAAACATCCACTAGACGGAGGCTGATATCGTGAAGGCACAAAAAGACGACGCCCATATAAGGTAAAAAAAAAAGTCATCAGAAGGAAAAGATGAATGAAAGACGAAGCCTGATAAGTGAAAACATCTCAAACAAACAACACAGATATTTTACATAACTTAGAGTTTTCCTGGAAAGAAAAAGTCACATTTTGGAGTCGATCCCAAAACAAGAAGACTGAATGATTCAAAAAACAATTAAAAAAAAAAAAAAAACAATTTTAGTTTATAATTTATTTAAAAAACGTGAACATTTTACACCTAAAGCATTGCTCACTTCGTTTTAAGAACATTTTATTCTATTATTAATTTATTTAAATGATTATATTTATATCTTGAGTAAACATTCTCTAAACCGATGAAAAAAATATTTTAAAATCTTTTCTAGTTTAATTTATGAACATTTTTGTAAAAGAAATAAGCGTATTAACCTGATTATTTAAATCAAGGTGTGACTCGGAAGCATTTTTCATTAAAATAGTGTTTAAATTATTTTATTTTTTTTATACAGTGTGTGAGATGCTTATTTATTTATTTAATTATTTTTATCCAGAACATTAATCTGCATTTTAATTAACACAGTTGATTAGCAAAGCGTCGTCTAAACACATCATTATCTGGGAAAAGAAAAAAGGCGGAGTCTGTTATAGAAACCATTTTATTCTGAATTTCCGTGATTAGCATAGTTTATTAGTACACTCTAACATAGACGGAGAAGGGCGTGGCTTAGTAGACGATCTCATTCTGACTGGCCGCGCAGATCGGTGCTCAGGTCCTGTATCTCTGTGATTAGCTGCTCTAGCTGCGCCACGTCGTCTTGGAGCTCGTGGTGAATTTCTCCAGTCGCTACGTCGGTGTAAAGTTGCTATGAAGATTAAACACCAGGTTAAAAGTTTATTAGACATGTAAATAAAATCTTTGTCTCTTCTTTCAGCATAAAATGGGTGGAGCAAAAGCTAAATTAGCATGCAAAAGCTAATGTAAAAATGGTAGAGAAAGCTAGCCTAGCAAGTGAAGAATGCTAAATAAGACGGTGAAAGCTAATATGGAGAGTATAACATGAGTGAAAAAGAGTTCAAATCCTAGCAAAAAGAGGGAGGGTAAGGATGGAGTGATGGAGGGACGGAGTGATAGAGGAAGTGGTGTTACTGACTTTAGCTTTAGAGACTAAGCTCTTCAGACTGAGCCGAGCCGACGAGAGTAACTGCAGTGCTTCCTGAGGATTCGACTTTTCCCTGCTACAGCGGAGAGATACTGAGAGAGAGAGAGATGAGAGAGAGAGAGAGAGAGAGAGAGAGAGAGAGAGAGAGAGAGAGAGAGAGAGAGAGAGGGGAAAAAAAAGAGAAGCTTATTAAACACTTTCAGCTCAGTGGGTGTGAGACAGAGGGATGGAGGTCAACATTAAACATTAAACTTCAGAGACAGAAAGAGCTTCTGGGGGTTAAAGGGCACAGTGCCATTAAAAGTGTTACTGTGTGGGGAAGAAAAAAGTGTGTGTGTGTGTGTGTAATATTTCTTCTCAATCTGTTTGTCCCGCTGAACTTGAACAGCATCGTTTTTCAACTCAATGTGTAATCTCTCTCTCTCTCTCACACACACACACACACACACACACACACACAGCTGACATGAGGAGGAGGATGGATGGCGAGTACATGGATGAGAGCGTGACCTTTCTCCATCAGTGTGTTAATCTGGGTGGTAATGAGCCCTTGTTTGTAGCATCACTTCTGCACAGCGTCTGAAATCGCTGTTACATCATCAGTCCACCACGAGGTCAGTCTAATGATCAACTGTAGGGGGCAGGATGAAGATCACACAACAAAGAAGGGCAAGAAGGGTGCAGCTGGAGCAACAGTGCAGAATAGACCGAGCAGGTGATCAAATCAGATAATGACAGAATGGACACAGCATGGGTTACTATGCAGGAGGCACGGATCAGGTAATTACACAGGGATGCAGATTGGGTAACTACACAAGAACAACAGCGTGGGTAACTACACAGGTGATGCAGATCTGGTAACAAGATCTGGTATAGTTCTGGTAATAGAACTATAAGGTAGACACACATCAGGTAACTATACAGGCGACACAGATCAGGTATGCAGCAGCGTGCAGAAGAAGCAGATTGGGTAACTACACTGGCTCAAACTACAAAACAGCACTCTGTGTGTGTGTGTGTTTTCCTCAGAAGTAGCAGAACACTTCCCAGAATGCATCAGCTGAATTTTTACACACACCCATTATCTTTCTCTCTCACACACGCTGTCTTCTCAAGCTGTGACCAGCAGGAAAGGTCAAAGTGATGTGATTCATGGGCAGACACACACACACACACACACACAGTGAAATAGACAGGGATATATACTGTACGGTGTAAAAAAAGGCAGGAAAAAAGCAGCCGCACAGTAATGTGCACATAAGAAAAATTATATGTCACACACACACTTAAACACACTGACACACACACACACACAGGGTATGGAGTAGGTGGGGTGGCACAGTATCTCACATCAACTACTTTGAGTTACTCAGATCAATAGAGCCCCTGAAGGACAAAAGCTGGAGCTGTGTGTGTGTGTGTGTTATTAATTGATATTAATGGCAAGAGAGATCATTTTCAAGTCAGATCAGTTTTTGTGCGTGCACACACACACACACACACACACACACAGCAAACTCACAATAAGTTCCAGACAGGCAGGTTTACAGATTTAATAAAGAAATTGTTCACATGTGTTTCTTTCTCCTGAACCTATTAAAGCTTTCAGAGCACACTTCAGTGTTTACGGTATTCTCTGATCCACACAGAAACAAATTCATGCTGAAATGTTTATCTACTTTAAGGCTCACAGTGAAACCCGATAGCACACGAGTTTCTCAGATCAAAGTCTCCTGTAGGAATACAGAGATGTTCATGCATCATGTGTGGAAGGAGTCTCCAGTGTCAGAGTAGCCTCCTCATCTGGAAGCCTCCTCAGTGTGTGGGAATCTGGTTTTTTTAAGTGAGTGCTGAACATCAGCGACAATAAACACTTAATGTGTGTGAATAAATGAAAAGGTATACACATCGTTAATATTTAAATGAATTGATGAATATTTAAATGAGCCCCAGTGTAAATCTGCACGCTCTCACCGGTGGCCATGTCGACGGCTCCCTTCATCACCTCCTTAAAGCTGCACATGTCTTTCTCCCAGCCTGATTTCTGCGTCTCACACCGGTGGGCTTTAGACAGGAAGTGCAGTGCCTACACACACACACACACACACAAACACACACACACTTTTTAAGTGTAATGATAAATTAATAACCCTCTGCTCACTCTATTAAACTGATGAGCATGCCATTAAGGAAAATCAGATGGGACAGGAGAGGTCTTTAAGCTCCACCTTCTCGTTGTCCTCTTTCTTGTCGCTCTGGCCATCACCATAGAGACGGGCGTACTGCTTCCATATTTGGGCGTCGGTGCTGCAGCTGGCGGAAACTCGGCCGAACAGCTCCTGCAACTTGGCTCTGTGATTGGATGCCCGGTCGCCACGGTGATCGGGAAGGTCTTCAACCACCGCCCTGACCAGAATCTCCAGAACCTTAAGGAGATGAAAGTGTAGCGGTCAGTTTCAGTGAAGGAGATGTGGCCTGTATGTCTGCTTCAATGAAGGGAGTGTGGCCTCTGTGTCTGTTTCATTAAAGAAGGCATGGCCGCTGTGTCTGCCTTAATGAGGAAGGTGTGGCCTCTGTGTCTGTTTTAGTGAAGGAGGTGTGGCCTGTTTGATTGTCTTAGTGAAGGAGGCGTAGCCTGTATTGCAGTTTCTGTGAAAGGCTTGGCCTCTGTGTCTGCCTCAATGAAGGAGGTGTGGCCTCTGTGTCTGTTTCAGTGAAGGAGGTGTGGCCTGTTGGTCTCACCACAGGGGGTGTGGCCTCTGTGCCTGTGTAAGGGGTGTGGCCTGTTTGATTGTCTTAGTGAAGAAGGCATGGCCTCTGTGTCTGCCTCAATGAGGAAGGTGTGGCCTCTGTGTCTGTTTCAGTGAAGGAGGTGTGGCCTGTTGGTCTCACCACAGGGGGTGTGGCCTTTGTGTCTGTGTCAGTAAAGGGGGTGTGGCCTCTGTGTCTGTCTCAGTGAAGGAGGTGTAGCCTTTGTGTCTGTCTCAGTGAAGGAGGTGTGGCCTCTGAGTCTGTCTCAGTGAAGGAGGTGTGGCCTCTGTGTCTGTCTCAGTGAAGGAGGTGTGGCCTCTCTGTCTCAGTGAGGGAGGTGTGGCCTCTGTGTCTGTGTCAGTGAAGGAAGCGTGGCCTCTGTGTCTGTCTTGGTCAGGGAGGTATGGTCTCTGTGTCTGCATCAGTGAAGGAGGTGTGGCCTCTGTGTCTGTCTCAGTGAGGAAGGTGTGGCCTGTTTGATTATCTTGGTGGAGAAGCCGTAGCCTGTATGGCAGTTTCCATGAAGAAGGCATGGCCTCTGTGTTTACCTCAGTGAAGGAGGTGTGGCCTCTGTGTCTGTCTCAGTGAGGAAAGTATGGCCTCTGTGTCTGTCTCAGTGAGGAAGGTGTGGCCTCTCTCTGTCTTAGTAGAGGAGGTGTGGCCTCTGTGTCTGTCTCAGTGAGGAAGGTGTGGCCTCTGTGTCTGTCTAAGTGAAGGAGGTGTGGCCTCTGTGTCTGTCTCAGTAAAGGAGGTGTGGCCTCTGTGTCTGTGTCAATGAAGGGGGCGTGGTCTTTGTGCCTATCTGTACTACTGTATTTACATTCGTCCTGTTTGTCATCAGTGACGTTTATAAAATGAAATCATAATTAGAGAACATGATGAAGCAGATAAAAAACCACAGCCCGCTGTGTCCCTCTCCCCTCGACACACCCACTAACCCCAAACTCACATCTCAATCGGTTCCTGCTCGTTAGAGCATCAAGAACGACTCCTTTTGATTTAATTGTGTGGAATTAAGATCCTACGCTTCCCTGGAAAGATTAATCTGTTGTTTTTTTTCACTTGTTTACATCCATTTTTTCATTCATCACACACAGGGCGGAAAATGAGAAATGGGCAATAAAGCGGGGCTGATGTTCGGAAAGACGTAAAAATGAGAAATGATAAAACGAGCGGCTCGTAGCCGACAGCAGCTGGTGTGATAACTGGTCCAAGAAATTGTTAGCGTGAGTGTTATGTGTTTTTGTTCGTTATCTTGTGTTAATTGCAGCTGAGACACACACTAACGAGTTCTGTGACTTTTTCATGTCCCACTGCGTCAATGTTTTTTATTCACCATGACTCTGGGGTGTGTGTCGGCTGCAGCGTGACGGCTTTATCATTTTAACATCCGACTCAATCAAACCTGTCGCAAATCCTCTACCTGAAACTTCCTGTGTGTGTGTGTGTGTGTGTGTGTGTGTGTGTTTTCAGTAATAATAAACTTTATTTATTGAGCATTTTTCATGCTCACACTGGTGTACACTCAAGTAGTAAAGACAAAATAATAAATAATGTTATTCAGAGAAAATAAAAGACGAAGCGAAAAGAAGGAGTACAAAAATAAATCAAAGTAAATAAATAATAAATAAAATACAATAAGATATTAAACAGTAGTTAGAGTAATTATATAAAATTAAAATGCAAAGAGAATGTTTTGATTAAATGGTGGAGAGGAGTTTTAAATACTTTACACAGGACGTCCGGCTGCATGTCTCTACAGCACACAGTTATCAGTGAGACTTAAACCTTTAAATGCTCTCTGTCCAGTCTCACCTCCACGTCCTTGTACTTGTCCCTCAGGTCCAGGAGACGGTGATACGCTCGAATGGCCTCCACAAACTCGCCCACGTCGATACACACGGCGATGAAGTTCTCCCAGATCTGCCAGCGCTCAAAGTTACACTTCAGAGCCTCCTGCAGCGTGCGGAAAGCCTTCTCCCTGTAACACAATCACACACCAACATGTCACACTCCTCCAACAGCTCGTCCATCTGTCCATCTAACAACTCCGCTATCCATCCATCCGTCAGCACCTCCATTTATACCACAACATCCATCCATCCATCCATCCATCCATCCATCCAACCACCTGAGAAACAAATCATCCATCCATCCATCCACCCAAGAAACAAATCATCCATCCATTCATCCATCCAAACATTTATCCCACATCCATCCATCCAACCATTTATCCCACATCCATCCATCCAACCATTTATCCCACATCCATCCATCCAACCATTTATCCCACATCCATCCATCCAACCATTTATCCCACATCCATCCATCCATCCATCCAAACATTTATCCCACATCCATCCATCCATTTATCCCACATCCATCCATCCAACCATTTATCCCACATCCATCCATCCAACCATTTATCCCACATCCATCCATCCAAACATTTATCCCACATACATCCATCCATACATCCATCCAACCATTTATCCCCACATCCATACATCCATCCAAACATTTATCCCACATCCATCCATCCATCCATCCATTTATCCACATCCATACATCCATCCAACCATTTATCCCACATCCATCCATCCATACATCCATCCAACCATTTATCCCACATCCATCCATCCAAACATTTATCCCACATACATCCAACAACTCATTCATCCATCCATCCATCCCACAACATCCATCCATCAACTCATTGATCCATTTATCTCACATCCATCCATCCATCTATCCATCTATCCATCCAACAACTCATTCATCCATTTATCCCACAAAATCCATCCATCAATCCATCCAACCATTTATCCCACATCCATCCATCCATCCATCCATCCATCCAACCATTTATCCCACATCCATCCATCCATCCATCCATCCAAACATTTATCCCACATCCATCCATCCAACCATTTATCCCACATCCATCCATCCAACCATTTATCCCACATCCATACATCCATCCAACCATTTATCCCACATCCATCCATCCAAACATTTATCCCACATACATCCATCCATACATCCATCCAACCATTTATCCCACATCCATCCATCCAAACATTTATCCCACATACATCCAACAACTCATTCATCCATCCCACAACATCCATCCATCAACTCATTGATCCATTTATCTCACATCCATCCATCCATCTATCCATCCAACAACTCATTCATCCATTTATCCCACAAAATCCATCCATCAATCCATCCAACCATTTATCCCACATCCATCCATCCATCCATCCATCCATCCAACCATTTATCCCACATCCATCCATCCATCCATCCATCCATCCATCCATCCAACCATTTAGCCCACATCCATCCAACAACTCATTCATCCATTTATCCCACAAAATCCATCCATCCATCCATCCATCCAACAACTCATTCATCTATCCATCCGTCCATCCATCCACAGTTCTGCACACTCTTACTTACTTTCTCCTCAGTTTGATGTAGGCTGTGGACAGATTGTTCCAGGCCTCTGAGTTCTGGATTAATAATAAAAGAGAACTGAACTCTGCGTGCATCAACACTTTAACAGTAAGCAAAAGTAAAACGAGGTCATGTGACTCAGAGCTAGTCATGTGACTTACATCTGGTTCCAGACTCACACATCTCTGAAAGGCTTTAGCAGCTCCTTCATATCCCTCCAACGCAAAATAGGCACAGCCTAAAGAGAACCACACCCCCAACTGAGGGGGGGAGTGGGGGGAGCGAGGGGGGGGGAGAGAAACAAAAAGAGGGAGAGAGAGGCAGAGAGAGAGAGAGAGAGAGAGACAGAGAGAGAGGCAGAGAGAGAGAGAGAGAAAGACAGAGAGAGAGAGACAGAGAGGGAGAGCGAGACAGAGAGAGACAGAAAGAAAAGGGAGAGAGAGAGAGCGAGTGAGAGAGAGAGAGAGAAGGGAGAGAGAGATGTATTATAAATTATTGATTAAACTCATTAATGTTATGAATCTCTTCCACTTTTCGATTTACTGTGATGTTGCACGCAGATTTTTTTTACGATCATATGACAGCTTGAACATCTGTCTTCCTCTTTTTCATTTCCCTATCCCTTCCTCCATTCCTCAATTTCTCTGGTGTCTCCAAGTCCAACCATCCTTCTTCTATCTCTCTCTCTCCTCCTCCTCCTGCTCCTCTCTCTACATCATCTCTTTCTGCATCTTACGCTGTAGCCATCCCATTATTCCTCTCTTCCTCCCCCTCGTTCTTAATCCCCCTCTCGTTGGTGGAGGTTAGTGAGGGGGAGTGAGGGATCACACCGGGGCCGTTACAGCCCAACACCGCTAAATTACACTGTATTATTGCAGCGTATGGCCCGAGTCTCATGCTGCGTTAGGGAGGGAAATTAAAAAAGAGAGGAAAAAAAAGATTTTCATCACTTGAGGAAAGCTGACACCATTTATCCCTCCTTCATCTCTTCCTCCTCCCCCACCTACACTCACTGAACCTCTTTTCTACACCATCATGTACACATACCTGCACCTGTGTGTGTGTGTGTGTGTGTGTACCTGCATGGCATTGATAGCCAGCGATCGTTCGAAACACTCCACACACTCCTGAAACTCTTTATTTCGGAGGTGATGGAGGGCTCGGGATCTTTGTGCCCGAGCGCTGCGGTGTTTGGAGAGCTCCCAGGCACGATCGTAATACTGCGGATCCTTCAACACATCGCCCAGGAGACAATAAAGAGACGGAGTTTCCTTCTTCTCCAGCTCTCGCCTCAGTATTTCCTCCGCCTGAGAAACAGACACAAGGTCCACTCGTGTTAAACCTTTAATGCATTTAATGTATTTAAAATAAAAAAAACCTTTAAACTCCTAAACACTTCTCACGCATTCTTAAAAGCCCAGAAGCCCAATACAACACTCACACATCAACTCTTAATGACCCAGTTATACACAAGAATACTCCCAATTAACATACACACTATATTGCCAAAAGTTTTGGGACACTCCTCCAGATCACTGAGTTCAGGTGTTGTGTTTCAGGGGTTGGGCTCGGCCCCTTAGTTCCAGTGAAAGGAACTCTTAATGCTTCAGCATATCAAGACATTTTGGACAATTTCATGCTCCCAACTTTGTGGGAACAGTTTGGGGATGACCCCTTCCTGTTCCAACATGACTGCACACCAGTGACCAAAGCAAGGTCCATAAAGACATGGATGAGTGAGTTTGGTGTGGAGGAACTTGACTGACCTGCACAGAGTCCTGACCTCAACCCCATAGAACACCTTTGGGATGAATTAGAGCGGAGACTGCGAGCCAGACCTTCTCGTCCAACATCAGTGCCTGACCTCACAAATGTGCTTCTAGAGGAACGGTCAAAAATTCCCATAAACACACTCCTAAACCTTGTGGAAAGACTTCCCAGAAGAGTTGAAGCTGTTATAGCTGCAAAGGGCGGGACAACTCCATATTACATTCATGTGCAGGTAAAGGCAGACGTCCAGTTTTGGTCTGGCTCACAGACTCCACTCTAATTCATCACAAAGGTGTTCTATGGGGTTGAGGTCTAACTAAGGGGCCGAGCACAATCCCTGAATTCAATGATTTGGAGAAGTGTCCCAAAACTTTTGGCAATATAGCGTTCCACATCAGAAGTCAATATATAATCCTTAATAACCCCTCAGTACCACCAATTTGTGCTAAGGTGTTTAGTAAAAACTACACAGTTCCTAAAATACTTTGTGAACAAACACTGAAATCCTTACAATCACCCCTAAACAACACTAAAATACCAGAAACAACACCAACCATAAACACGCCTAGTCACTTCTAAAAAAACAAACAAAAACATAGTACAGTTAGTAGTATGTTTATGTACATAGTACAGTTTTGTGACATCACTGTGACCTCTGAAGTGCGAAGC
>JAUCMX010000008.1:28257691-28270191 GCA_033459395.1 Hemibagrus guttatus
CACATCCCTCCATCCATCCACCTCTCCATCACATCCCTCCATCCATCCACCTCTCCATCACATCCCTCCATCCATCCACCTCTCCATCACATCCCTCCATCCACCTCTCCATCACATCCCTCCATCCATCCATCCATCACATCCCTCCATCCATCCACCCATCCATCACATCCCTCCATCCATCCACCTCTCCATCACATCCCTCCATCCACCTCTCCATCACATTCCTCCATCCACCTCTCCATCACATCCCTCCATCCATCTCTCCATCACATCCCTCCATCCATCCACCTCTCCATCACATCCCTCCATCCACCTCTCCATCACATCCCTCCATCCACCTCTCCATCACATCCCTCCATCCATCCATCCATCACATCCCTCCATCCATCACATCCCTCCATCCATCCATCCATCACATCCCTCTATCCATCCACCTCTCCATCACATCCCTCCATCCATCCACCTCTCCATCACATCCCTACATCCATCCATCCATCCATACATCCACTTCTCATCACATCCCTCCATCCATCCATCCATCACATCCCTCCATCCATCTATCCATCACATCCCTCCATCCATCCATCACATCCATCCATCCATACATCCACTTCTCATCACATCCCTCCATCCACCTCTCCATCACATCCCTCCATCCACCTCTCCACCACATCCCTCCATCCATCCACCTCTCCATCACATCCCTCCATCCACCACATCCTTCCATCCACCTCGCCATCACATTCATCCATCCATCCACCCATCCATCACATCCCTCCATCCATCCACCTCTCCATCACATCCCTCCATCCACCTCTCCATCACATTCCTCCATCCACCTCTCCATCACATCCCTCCATCCATCTCTCCATCCATCCACCTCTCCATCACATCCCTCCATCCACCTCTCCATCACATCCCTCCATCCACCTCTCCATCACATTCCTCCATCCATCCATCCATCACATCCCTCCATCCATCCATCCATCACATCCCTCTATCCATCCACCTCTCCATCACATCCCTCCATCCATCCACCTCTCCATCACATCCCTACATCCATCCATCCATCCACTTCTCATCACATCCCTCCATCCATCCATCCATCACATCCCTCCATCCATCTATCCATCACATCCCTCCATCCATCCATCACATCCATCCATCCATACATCCACTTCTCATCACATCCATCCATCCACCTCTCAATCACATCCCTCCATCCATCCACCTCTCCATCACATCCCTCCATCCATCCACCTCTCCATCACATCCCTCCATCCATCCATCCATCACATCCCTCCATCCACCTCTCCATCCACCTCTCCACCACATCCCTCCATCCATCCACCTCTCCATCACATCCCTCCATCCACCTCTCCATCACATCCCTCCATCCACCTCTCCATCACATTCATCCATCCATCCACCTCGCCATCACATCCCTCCATCCATCTCTTCACCACATCCATCCATCCATCCACCTCTCAATCACATCCCTCCATCCATCCACCTCTCCATCACATCCCTCCATCCATCCACCTCTCCATCACATCCCTCCATCCATCCATCCATCACATCCCTCCATCCACCTCTCCATCACATCCCTCCATCCATCCACCTCTCCATCACATCCCTCCATCCATCCATCCATCCATCCACTTCTCATCACACCCCTCCATCCACCTCTCCATCACATCCCTCCATCCACCTCTCCACCACATCCCTCCATCCACCTCTCCATCACATTCATCCATTCATCCATCCATCCATCCATCCATCCACCTCGCCATCACAGCCCTCCATCCATCTCTTCACCACATCCATCCATCCACCTCTCAATCACATCCCTCCATCCATCCACCTCTCCATCACATCCCACCATCCACCTCTCTATCACATCCTTCCATCCACCTCGCCATCACATTCGTCCATCCATCCATCCATCCACCTCTCAATCACATCCCTCCATCCATCTTACCTCTCCATCACATACCTCCATCCATACATCCACCTCGCCATCACATCCATCCATCTATCCCTCCATCCATCCATCTATCCCTCCATCCATCCATCCCACTCCAGCTCTCATTCTCTTCCTATCCTTTCTTATCTTCTCACTCTGTATGAATGTTTATACAGATATATACACTGACTGTCCACTTTATTAGAAACACCTGAGAATCTAATCAGCCAGTCACATGACAGCAGCACAATGTATAAAATCCTGCAGATTCAGGACTGGAGCTTCAATTAAAGTTCACATCAGACATCAGAATGAAAAAAAAGTCTGAACTCTGTGCAGATGGTTTAAGAAGCTGCTGATCTCCTGCTGAGATTTGGTGCAAAAAACAAAACATCTTGTTGATGAGATCAGAGGAGAATGATCAGACTCTAATAACCACTCTTTACAGCTGTGAAGAGCAGAAAAGCATCTCAACATACCTCACCTTGTGGTAGCTGAGATACGACAACAGATCACCACATCAAGTTCTTCTCCTGACAAAGAACAGGAACCTGAGGCTATCATGAGCACAGCGAAAGCCCCGAAAAACACACAAACAACTGAAAGAAGGTGCGATACAAACCTGGAGAAACATCCCAGGAGGAGAGCACAGCAGTGTGGTGACGTCAAAATATTACGTTTATTATCTTTAAGACCATCAGTGCCAATACTTTTGCTCACCTACAGACTGAGTGGTCAGTTACAGAAGGCTTCAAGTTCCAAATTATTTAGCATCTAGACCTACAGCAGTACAGTGCATGTGGAAAGTATTCACACGCTTCCCTTTCTCCACGTCATGTTACAGCTTTATTCCAAAATGGATTAAATTCATTATTTTCCTCAAAACTCTACAAACAGTACCCCATAATGACAATGTGAAAGAAGTTTGTTTGAAATCTTTCTAAATTTATTAAAAAAAAAAAAAAATTAAAAAATCCCATGTACATAAGTATTCCCAGTCTTTGCCATGACCCTCACTATTGAGCTCAGGTGCTTCCTGTTTCCACTGATCATCCTTGACATGTTTCTACAACTCGACTGGAGTCCACCTGTGGTCAGATCAGTTGATTTGACATGATTTGGAGAGGCACACACATGCACTGTTAACTGTGGGACCTTATACAGACATGTCAGAGCACAAACCAAGCCATGAAGCCCAAGGAATTGTGTGTAGATCTCCGAGACAGGATTGTATGGAGGCACAGATCTGGGGAAGGGTACAGAAAACTTTCTGCAGCATTGAAGGTCCCAGTGAGCACAGTGGCCTCCATCATCCATAAATGGAAGACGTTTGGAACCACCAGGACCCTTCCTAGAGCGGGCCGTCCGGCCAAACTGAGCGATCGGGGGAGAGGGGCCTTAGTCAGGGAGGTGACCAAGAACCCGATGGTCACTCTGAAAGAGCTCCAGCGTTTCTCTGTGGAGAGAGGAGAACCTTCCAGAAGAACAACCATCTCTGCAGCACTCCACCAATCAGGCCTGTATGGTAGAGTGACCAGACAGAAGCCGCTCCTCAGTAAAAGGAACATGACCGCCCACCTGGAGTTTGCCAAAAGGCACCTGAAGGACTCTCAGACCATGAGAAACAAAATTCTCTGGTCTGAGGAAACAAAGATTGAACTCTTTGGCCTGAATGGCCTCAGACTGGGGCGACGGTTCATCTTCCAACAAGACAACGACCCTAAGCACACAGCCAAGATAACAAAGGAGTGGCTACGGGAAAACTCTGTCCAGATCAAACATCTCTGGAGAGATCTGAAAATGGCTGTGCAGTGACGCTCCCCATCCAACCTGATGGAGCTTGAGAGGTCCTGCAGAGAAGAATGGGAGAAACTGCCCAAAAATATGTGTACCAAGCTTGTAGCATCATACTCATATAGACTTGAGTGTAACTGGTGCCAAAGCTGCTTCAACAAAGTACTCAGAAAAGGCTGCAATACTTATGTACATGGGAGTTTTTTCATTTTTAATAAATTTAGAAAGATTTCAAACAAACTTTCACGCTGTCATTATGGGGTACTGTGTGTAGAGTTTTGAGGATAATAATGAATTTAATCCATTTTGGAATAAAGCTGTAACATAACAGCATGTGGAGAAAGGGAAGTGCTGGGAATACTTTCCACATGTACTGTACATTCAGAGGAGACTGTACACACTGGGTGAACATGGGTGTGTGTGTGTGTGTGTTTCTCCAGGTGTCACCTCACGGACTTTGTTCTGTTCTGTATAGAATTAAACTCCTGATGGGAAGTACCAGCAGTTCTGATGTCTGAATGAGTCTCCTGTTCACATCTACAGAGACACAGGTAACCCTCACACACACACACACACACACACACACAGCAGCAGGCGTCCCTGTATAAATCGTTGTGTCATCAATGAGAACGTTGTCTTTTTTCTGTCTTTTTTTAATAAATTATACAGAAAGCAAAACAAATCAAATGTTCTCACTCAACCCAAGGGTGTGTGTGTGTGTGTGTGTGTGTGTGTGTGTGCTGTCCAGATCAGAAATGAACTCACACACCCATATCAGTTGCATTTATTTCCATGAAGAACCACAAGGATATAACTTTATCATAATCATTACACATTTAATAAAAAATAAATAAATTAATTAATTTAATATATTTCTAATCTTTCCAAGTTTCTAATTCAAACAGAATTACACTGAATATTTATTTATTTATTTATTAGAAAAATGACATTTATTAAGAAACAGAAATCAAAACAGAATTCAAGCGGAGGTGTTTTTTTCTTTCTTCCCCTTGTTGTTGTTATTGTCCAAATCTACTGGACAGTGATAGAGTTTATTTCTGAACTTTCAGACTTCATGTCTGTTCAGAATTATGACTCATGTCTCATATATTTGTTCAGTTATTTGTGTGATTTTATCTTGTACTAATGGGCCTAAAGAAAATCATCATCATCATCATCATTATTATTAATCTTTAAACAAACTTTTGTGAATCTTAGTTCTGTTCTCGGCCTCGTTTATCCATCACTGTTAATTCTTTATTACTGAGTTAACAGAATTGTAAATAGAAGTGTAATGATGCGTACCTGCAGGTCCCAGTAGGCAGGAGCTCGGCAGCTGTAGAAGACCTTCAGGCGCTCGGACACTGGACACTTCATCTCAGTAAAGAAATCCACCAGCGTCTGAAAGCAATTCATTCACTGGTTACTGATTTAAACTGGAACCCAAACGAAGCCCACAGTAATTAAGACTGACTCCAGTGGGTGGAGCTGTTACTGTAAAACAAGCTAATCAGGGGGCGGAGCTACCGTCTCTCATTATCCTCCTAATCCAGTTAGAGTTCAGCAATATTTTAAGTAAGGTCAGAAAGTGTTTAAAAGATGATGTGTTTTTAAATTACTGACATCTGAGGAACGAAATGCAGAAAAGTTTCATTTCTTCTCAATTTTTAATTTTAAAAAATCAGACGTTACTTTCAGTAAATAATAAGAAATTTCCTAGTGTTCACATTTTATTATAAAACATGCGAGAGACAGCTTTTCCCCAAACCACAACCTGCAGACTATCCCAGAAGCCTCGGGGCACAGGACAGGTCTATCACACACACACACACACACACACACACACACACACACACACACCAGACAATTTAGAGATGCCAATCGGCTACAATGCATGTCTTTAATGGTAGAGGAAAACTGGAGAACCCAGAGGAAACCCCTGAGGTAAAGGTGGAACAAGCACAGCTACACACACACACACACACACACAGTGGAGACGTTATTATTGTTCCTTCACTGTTATAACCTGTCTATCAGTGAGAGTGAGTGATTTCTGAAGATGAGGTTAGTGATATATTCAGTAATCAGACGTTATCAGATCTGACAGGGTTTAATGCTTCAGTAGATAAGATTATCATGTCTTATATTTTTTTTGTGTAATGATGTATATAAAAAAAAGGTCTACAATGTTGTGTAATTTGTTTTATTGCTCTGAGACGTTGGAGATTCTCCAGTCTGCAGTTCTACCGAGCGCCTGAGTCTCTTCCCACGTTAAATCCGCGTGTCTGATTACAGCGGCGTGCTCGGGGGCCACGGCGTGTTATTCCCCACCGGAGCGTGTGCTAGCTTCATGTCGATTTTATTGAAGCGACTCCTCCAGGTAGATTACTTTCCTGCTCCTACGTGTCGTCTATTAGCGTCTCGTCGAAGCAAAATGTATTAATGAAGCGTCTCGGGGAAAGTCAGAAATTTCATTTCAGTTTGTTCTTCAGATTCTGCTTAATCCTGCAAGGACGAATTAAACTTTTATTATTCTACTTATTTTTTATCAGATCAGTGTGTGTGTGTTAGAGATTTTTTCCAGTCTCACTGATCTTAACAATCTGTCTTTGCGCTCAGCTTCAATCTGTATTACAGAACCTCATCTTTAAATTTTGTATTAATTGATAAATTCTCGATAACGCTATCCCCCAAATTTTCTTCTCTACTATATTGAAGTTTTGCTTTTGGAGCTTTAAAGCAAAATAAAGTAAAAAGTTTGATAGTAAAAATGACAAAACTGTCGAAAAAGTGAAAGTATTGATATTAGAAATAAGACTTAACTCTGTTTTATTTCTCTCTACATGGTTTATGTCAAATATGTAAATGTAGACAAAATGCATCACGTTAATTAGAGATGTGATTAACGATGTCTGAGGGGCGTGTCCTCCTTTCTCCTTCCTGCAGGAGATCATGGTGTCGATGCCTCGGTGCGTGTTTAGAGAATTCGGTTTGGATTTTTTTTCCGGCTTTTACGCTCGTTTGTCCCCCACAGTCGACTAATTAGATGCTACACTCATCATTAAACCGTCAGATTATCTCAGGGAGAGACGAGACGTGGCATGAGACGAGACGCTGGAAGATGGAGGAGGTTTATTCTGTTTGCTTTATCAGTGGGGGAAAAAATGGACCAGAATTACAGTTTACACAGTTTTTTCCTGTTAACAGTTTGCCCAAAAAAAAACCCCAAAGTATAAAGTGTCAATATTTTTTTTTAAAAATAAAATGTGCAAATTTATTCAAACACTAAAGTGCAGACGTGTAGAGTAGTGTAGAAATGTGTAGAGTAGTGTCGATATATGTAGAGTAGTGTAGAAATGTGTAGTGTTGTTTAGATATGTGTAGAGTAGTGTAGAAATGTGTAGAGTAGTGTAGATATGTGTAGAATACTGTAGAAATGTGTAGTGTAGAAATGTGTAGACATGTAGAGTAGTGTAGAAATGTGTAGTGTCGATATGTGTAGAGTAGTGTAGAAATGTGTAGAGTAGTGTAGAAATGTGTAGTGTTGTTTAGATATGTGTAGAGTAGTGTAGAAATGTGTAGTGTAGTGTAGATATGTGTGGAATACTGTAGAAATGTGTAGTGTAGATATGTGTAGAGTAGTGTAGAAAAGTGTAGTGTAGACATGTAGAGTAGTGTAGAAATGTGTAGAAATGTAGAGTAGTGTAGAAGTGGGTAGCGTAGAAATGTGTAGAGTAGTGTAGAAATGTGAAGACATGTAGAGTAGTGTAGAAATGTGTAGAGTAGTGTCGATATGTGTAGAGTAGTGTAGAAATGTGTAGTGTAGACATGTAGAGTAGTGTAGAAATGTGTAGAGTAGTGTAGATATGTGTAGAGTAGTGTAGAAATGTGTAGTGTAGACATGTAGAGTAGTGTAGAAATGTGTAGAGTAGTGTAGATATGTGTAGAGTAGTGTAGAAATGTGTAGTGTAGACATGTAGAGTAGTGTAGAGTAGTGTAGATATGTGTAGAGTAGTGTAGAAATGTGTAGTGTAGACATGTAGAGTAGTGTAGAAATGTGTAGTGTAGTGTAGATATGTGTAGAATACTGTAGAAATGTGTAGTGTAGATATGTGTAGAGTAGTGTAGAAAAGTGTAGTGTAGACATGTAGAGTAGTGTAGAAATGTGTAGAGTAGACATGTAGAGTAGTGTAGATATGTGTAGACATGTAGAGTAGTGTAGAAGTGGGTAGCGTAGAAATGTGTAGAGTAGTGTAGAAATGTGTAGAGTAGTGTAGATATGTGTAGAGTAGTGTAGAAATGTGTAGAGTAGTGTAGAAATGTATAGTGTAGATATGTGTAGAGTAGTGTAGAAATGTGTAGTGTAGACATGTAGAGTAGTGTAGAAATGTGTAGAGTAGACATGTAGAGTAGTTTAGATATGTGTAGCGTAGACATGTAGAGTAGTGTAGAAATGTGTAGAGTAGTGTAGATGTGTAGAATAGTGTAGAAATGTGTAGTGTAGACATGTAGAGTAGTGTAGAAATGTGTAGAGTAGTGTAGAAATGTGTAGTGTAGTGTAGATATGTGTAGAATACTGTAGAAATGTGTAGCATAGACATGTAGAGTAGTGTAAAAATGTGTAGAGTAGTGTAGAAATGTGTAGAGTAGTGTAGATATCTGTAGAGTAGTGTAGAAATGTGTAGTGTAGACATGTAGAGTAGTGTAGATATGTGTAGAGTAGTGTAGAAATGTGTAGTGTAGATATGTGTAGAATACTGTAGAAATGTGTAGTGTAGATATGTGTAGAGTAGTGTAGAAAAGTGTAGTGTAGACATGCAGTGTAGAAATGTGTAGACATGTAGAGTAGTGTAGAAATGTGTAGTGTCGATATGTGTAGAGTAGTGTAGAAATGTGTAGAGTAGTGTAGAAATGTGTAGTGTTGTTTAGATATGTGTAGAGTAGTGTAGAAATGTGTAGTGTAGATATGTGTAGAGTAGTGTAGAAAAGTGTAGTGTAGACATGCAGAGTAGTGTAGAAATGTGTAGACATGTAGAGTAGTGTAGAAATGTGTAGTGTCGATATGTGTAGAGTAGTGTAGAAATGTGTAGAGTAGTGTAGAAATGTGTAGTGTTGTTTAGATATGTGTAGAGTAGTGTAGAAATGTGTAGTGTAGTGTAGATATGTGTAGAATACTGTAGAAATGTGTAGTGTAGATATGTGTAGAGTAGTGTAGAAAAGTGTAGTGTAGACATGCAGAGTAGTGTAGAAATGTGTAGACATGTAGAGTAGTGTAGAAATGTGTAGTGTCGATATGTGTAGAGTAGTGTAGAAATGTGTAGAGTAGTGTAGAAATGTGTAGTGTTGTTTAGATATGTGTAGAGTAGTGTAGAAATGTGTAGTGTAGATATGTGTGGAATACTGTAGAAATGTGTAGTGTAGATATGTGTAGAGTAGTGTAGAAAAGTGTAGTGTAGACATGTAGAGTAGTGTAGAAATGTGTAGAAATGTAGAGTAGTGTAGAAGTGGGTAGCGTAGAAATGTGTAGAGTAGTGTAGAAATGTGAAGACATGTAGAGTAGTGTAGAAATGTGTAGAGTAGTGTAGATATGTGTAGAGTAGTGTAGAAATGTGTAGTGTAGACATGTAGAGTAGTGTAAAAATGTGTAGAGTAGTGTAGATATGTGTAGAGTAGTGTAGAAATGTGTAGTGTAGTGTAGATATGTGTAGTGTAGATATGTGTAGAGTAGTGTAGAAATGTGTAGTGTAGACATGTAGAGTAGTGTAGAAATGTGTAGTGTAGTGTAGATATGTGTAGAATACTGTAGAAATGTGTAGTGTAGATATGTGTAGAGTAGTGTAGAAAAGTGTAGTGTAGACATGTAGAGTAGTGTAGAAATGTGTAGAGTAGACATGTAGAGTAGTGTAGATATGTGTAGACATGTAGAGTAGTGTAGAAGTGGGTAGTGTAGAAATGTGTAGAGTAGTGTAGAAATGTGTAGAGTAGTGTAGAAATGTATAGTGTAGATATGTGTAGAGTAGTGTAGAAATGTGTAGTGTAGACATGTAGAGTAGTGTAGAAATGTGTAGAGTAGACATGTAGAGTAGTTTAGATATGTGTAGCGTAGACATGTAGAGTAGTGTAGAAATGTGTAGAGTAGTGTAGAAATGTGTAGAGTAGTGTAGATATCTGTAGAGTAGTGTAGAAATGTGTAGTGTAGACATGTAGAGTAGTGTAGATATGTGTAGAGTAGTGTAGAAATGTGTAGTGTAGTGTAGATATGTGTAGAATACTGTAGAAATGTGTAGTGTAGATATGTGTAGAGTAGTGTAGAAAAGTGTAGTGTAGACATGCAGAGTAGTGTAGAAATGTGTAGTGTCGATATGTGTAGAGTAGTGTAGAAATGTGTAGAGTAGTGTAGAAATGTGTAGTGTTGTTTAGATATGTGTAGAGTAGTGTAGAAATGTGTAGTGTAGATATGTGTGGAATACTGTAGAAATGTGTAGTGTAGATATGTGTAGAGTAGTGTAGAAAAGTGTAGTGTAGACATGTAGAGTAGTGTAGAAATGTGTAGAAATGTAGAGTAGTGTAGAAATGTGTAGAAATGTAGAGTAGTGTAGAAGTGGGTAGCGTAGAAATGTGTAGAGTAGTGTAGAAATGTGAAGACATGTAGAGTAGTGTAGAAATGTGTAGAGTAGTGTCGATATGTGTAGAGTAGTGTAGAAATGTGTAGTGTAGACATGTAGAGTAGTGTAGAAATGTGTAGAGTAGTGTAGATATGTGTAGAGTAGTGTAGAAATGTGTAGTGTAGACATGTAGAGTAGTGTAGAAATGTGTAGAGTAGTGTAGATATGTGTAGAGTAGTGTAGAAATGTGTAGTGTAGACATGTAGAGTAGTGTAGAAATGTGTAGAATAGTGTAGATATGTGTAGAGTAGTGTAGAAATGTGTAGTGTAGACATGTAGAGTAGTGTAAAAATGTGTAGAGTAGTGTAGATATGTGTAGAGTAGTGTAGAAATGTGTAGTGTAGTGTAGATATGTGTAGTGTAGATATGTGTAGAGTAGTGTAGAAATGTGTAGTGTAGACATGTAGAGTAGTGTAGAAATGTGTAGTGTAGTGTAGATATGTGTAGAATACTGTAGAAATGTGTAGTGTAGATATGTGTAGAGTAGTGTAGAAAAGTGTAGTGTAGACATGTAGAGTAGTGTAGAAATGTGTAGAGTAGACATGTAGAGTAGTGTAGATATGTGTAGACATGTAGAGTAGTGTAGAAGTGGGTAGCGTAGAAATGTGTAGAGTAGTGTAGAAATGTGTAGAGTAGTGTAGAAATGTGTAGTGTAGACATGTAGAGTAGTGTAGAAATGTGTAGAGTAGACATGTAGAGTAGTTTAGATATGTGTAGCGTAGACATGTAGAGTAGTGTAGAAATGTGTAGAGTAGTGTAGATGTGTAGAATAGTGTAGAAATGTGTAGTGTAGACATGTAGAGTAGTGTAGAAATGTGTAGAGTAGTGTAGAAATGTGTAGTGTAGTGTAGATATGTGTAGAATACTGTAGAAATGTGTAGCGTAGACATGTAGAGTAGTGTAGAAATGTGTAGAGTAGTGTAGAAATGTGTAGAGTAGTGTAGATATCTGTAGAGTAGTGTAGAAATGTGTAGTGTAGACATGTAGAGTAGTGTAGATATGTGTAGAGTAGTGTAGAAATGTGTAGTGTAGTGTAGATATGTGTAGAATACTGTAGAAATGTGTAGTGTAGATATGTGTAGAGTAGTGTAGAAAAGTGTAGTGTAGACATGCAGAGTAGTGTAGAAATGTGTAGACATGTAGAGTAGTGTAGAAGTGAGTAGACATGTAGAGTAGTGTAGAAGTGGGTAGCGTAGAAATGTGTAGAGTAGTATAGATATGTGTAAACATGTAGAGTAGTGTAGACGTGTAGAGTAGTGTAGAAATGTGTAGAGTAGTGTAGATATGTGTAAACATGTAGAGTAGTGTAGAAGTGGGTAGAGTAGATATGTAGAGTAATGTAGAAATGTGTAGAGTAGTGTAGAAATGTGTAAACATGTAGAGTAGTGTAGAAATGGGTAGAGTAGATATGTAGAGTAATGTAGAAATGTGTAGAGTAGTGTAGAAATGTGTAAACATATAGAGTAGTGTAGAAATGTGTAAACATATAGAGTAGTGTAGAAATGGGTAGAGTAGATATGTAGTGTAGAAATGTGTAGAGTAGTGTAGAAATGTGTAGAGTACTGTAGATATGTGTAGAGTAGTGTAGATATGTGTAAACATGTAGAGTAGTGTAGAAATGTGTAAACATGTAGAGTAGTGTAGAAATGGGTAGAGGAGATATGTAGAGTAATGTAGAAATGTGTAGAGTAGTGTAGAAATGTGTAAACATGTAGAGTAGTGTAGAAATGTGTAGAGTAGTGTAGAAATGTGTAAACATATAGAGTAGTGTAGAAATGTGTAAACATATAGAGTAGTGTAGAAATGGGTAGAGTAGATATGTAGTGTAGAAATGTGTAGAGTAGTGTAGAAATGTGTAGAGTACTGTAGATATGTGTAGAGTAGTGTAGAAATGTGTAGAGTATTGTAGATATGTGTAGACATGTGTAAACATGTAGAATAGTCTAGAAATGGGTAGAGTAGATATGTAGAGTAATGTAGAAATGTGTAGTGTAGAAATGTGTAGAGTAGAGACATGTAGCCTAGAAATATGGAGATATGTGTAGAAATGGGTAGTGTAGTGATTTGTAGTA
>JAUCMX010000008.1:28280191-28295191 GCA_033459395.1 Hemibagrus guttatus
AAACTCTACCTCACTTCTATACCTCGACTCTGCACCTCAACTCTATGCTTCTCACAATTCTAACTCCACAGCTCAATGACTCACTTCCTCCCTGGAAACTCAAACGCTTTCATTTCCCTTAGTCTGTATTAACTAGCATTTAACTAGCTAACTAACTCATCATGGTCTCATCCTGTAGCTCTAATCAACTCTGTTTAACACAGACTGCAGCTACACTTAAAGCCAAGGCACGTATGTGAGGTCTGCATTCCGTGGAAGGTTATCACCAAATCCCGAATTCCAGGACAGTCTGAAAATCCCATCTAGGAAGTAAAGTCTTTGGACAGTTTCGGGACGTTTTTACAACCTGAAGGTGCGACTTCAGACTCAGTGTCTCTCCTGATTCCACTTCCCCTGCTGAGGATGAAGCTGATATGACACTTTGTCTTTACTCTGAGATCTTCCCTTCAGCCATGTGGGAGAGAGAGAGAGAGAGAGAAAGAGAGAAAGAGAGAGAAAGAGAGGCACAGAGGGGGAGGGGGGGCACAAGAGAGACGGAAAGAGAACAAGAGAGAGGAAGAAAGAGAGAGAGACAGACAGAAAGATGGAAAGAACACGAGAGAGAGACAGAGAGAGTGAGGGAGAGACAGAGAGAGAGAGAGAGACACAGAGAGACAGAAAGAGTGAGGGAGGGAGAGAGAGAGGGAGAGAGAGAGAGACAGAAAGAGAGAGGGAGATACAGAGAGAGACAGAGAGAGAGAGATACAGAGAAAGACAGAGAGAGAGATAGAGATACATAGAGAGACAGAGAGAGAAAGATAGAGATACAGAGAGAGAGACAGAGAGAGAGAGATGGTAGCAGAGACAGTCATTTGTCTGGAGTGGGCGTGGCTGCTGTTCAGACTGGAGCTGAAAGTGAAGAGGAAGGAAAGGTAACTCTCAGGACTGGAGGTTTGTGAGGTGCTGAAGCGTGTAAAAGCCTTCATGAAGGTGTGCAGGAGCGACACCATCAAACCATCACAAATCCCAGACTCCTGTTAAAGCATCTGTCTCTTTCCTGTCGGGTTTGTGTGTGGATCTCGCGGCCTTGCAGCTAACGTCTTAATGAGGAACTCAGCGGGGAAACGCTGCAGAAAGCAATCAGGCAAATCTCCTCCTCCTTACTTTCCTTCAGAAAACTCAATTTACTAACAAACCGAGACGCCACACACACGCTCTGAAGAGATCGATCTATTTAGAGAAATGTTTTCTTTAAAAAAAAGGAGGGGAAGCGTGTCTGGTGAACACATCAGGGCTCGGCGCTCGGCCGATTCGGAGGAGATTTATGGTCAGACGGCCACATAAACGCTGCAGCTATAAATTAACCTCGTGGCTGACCTGCTTTCACTAAATAGATTTTAGACATGAAGCTGAGAGAGAGCACTGGGCTCTTACTGTGGAAATCATCGTGAAATTCAGCACTCGCTCCAGTCAGAGAGAGAGAGAGAGAGAGAGAGAGAGAGAGAGAGAGAGAGAGCAGGTGCACGAGATACCGCAGTCCATAAACTAGAGTTACAGAGCCAACAACCTCAACTACAACCACACTGATGACTTACACAGAATCCACCTCCAGCTCTCTAAACATCACCTACTCACTCACATCCCTCTCTCTCTCCCTCTATCCCTCTCTCCGTGTCTCAATCTGTCTCTGTCTCACTCACTTCCTTTCACTCTATGTATCTATTTGTCTGTCTTTCTCTCTCTTTCACACTCGCTCTCACACGGTCTCTCTCTGTCTCACTCTCTTTGTCTCTCTTTCTCTCTCTCTGTCTCACTCTCCCTGTCTCACTCACTTCCTCTCACTCTATGTATCTATTTGTCTGTCTTTCTCTCTCTTTCACACTCGCTCTCACACTGTCTCTCTCCGTCTCACTCTCTTTGTCTCTCTCTGTCTCACTCTCTCCCTGTCTCACTCACTTCTTCTCACTATTTGTCCATCTTTCTATTTCACATTCGTTCTCACACTCTCTCTCTCTGTCTCACTCTCCCTGTCTCACTCACTTCCTCTCACTCTATGTATCTATTTGTCTGTCTTTCTCTCTTTCACACTCGCTCTCACACTGTCTCTCTCTCTCTCCCACTCTCTTTGTTTCTCTCTATTTGTCCATCTTTCTATTTTACATTTGTTCTCAAACTATCTTTCTCTCTCTGTGTGTCTCTCTCACTTCTTCTTACTCTATGTATCTCTCTCTCTCTCTTTCCATGTCTCAATCTCTCGTCTCACTCACTTCCTCTCACTCTATGAATCTATTTGTCTGTCTTCCTGTGTCTATTCCAAACTCTCTCTCTCAATGTCTCCCTCTCAGTCTCTCCATCCCTCTCTGTCTGTCTGTCTAACTCTCTCTCTCAGGAGTGCCAATATTTGTGACACATGATTTAAGTAAACCACACTCTGTTGTTTTTTTACTGATGTTGTTAATAAATCTGGGCGTGTCTCTGTGTATATAAAGTGTTAATAAACTAGAATAAAAATAGTCCAAAGAAAATATATCAGTAATAACTGAAATGTTTCTGATCAACTTTTGATCTTCAGACAATAAAATAAACAGAAGCAGGAAGCTGATGTTCGCTGGACGTGTGACAACCATCTAACCAGCCTGCAGATTCACCAATCCACATGTAGGCTGGGAAGATGCCTGCTCACAGGAACAGCCCGGGTTCCTTCGGTCCGCCGTGGAAAAACACACAGCGGAGAACATGGTCCGATCAGCAGCAGGTCGATAATCACCTGACACACTTCAGAACCCGGAGGAACGGAGCAGAGGTGCCATCAATCCGTCAAGAACCAAACAGAACATCTCTGTGAAGCGGAAAGAAAAGAGCTGCTTTCCTCGTTAGAGCAGGTCTCCAGACGCGTCCTCCAGCACAACTCTCACACTCACTTAATTACACAGTGGTTTAAACGGTCAGTCGGATTAAATCTTCTCCCAAAAACAGCCGAAGACTGGAGTCGATTCCATCAAAGTCACTGAGAAAGAATCAGGAATTTGCTGCTAATCCAACATCGTCTCTAAACACCTGCGTTTCCTGGAACACTGAGCAAGACCTCGTGAAGGGTTTGTGACTGAGCCACTAATTACTTCCCAATTTTCACCGGTTTATACAGCATGACATGGACACGGCGAGTCGTGACACTCGTCATATCGTCAGTGTGTGCAGGACAGGACGAGCGCTGAGCACTCGCTAACACGCCGGCACGGCTCGATTACTCCGCCCTCTGTTCCCGTAAAATCTATTCTCTCTTCAGCATGAAGGACAACACGAGGTAATCCCACGGATCTGAACACTTCTGCTTGTGGTGTCGTGTGTTGGGGAAGTTCTTCATCTTCCTGAAATCATCAAATGCAGAGAGCATCTACAGGTTCTACTAATGCACTAGTCATGACACGCTGTCATTATATAACAACAACAGACTGGTTATGAAGTAAGGAGTCTCCAGTGTCAGTGCTGTGTATCAAAGTGTGTGTGTGTGTGTGTGTGTGTGTGTGTGTATCAGTCAGAAGTGAAGCTGGATCTTGAAGTTCTCCACATCTTCAGGAGAGAGGAGTCTACACTTCTGTGTGTTTCTCAGTAACATGAGCAGCTGAGATTATTCTCTTATTAACTTGAAGAGAGAGAATAAAGAGAGACTGCTGAGGGGACGAGTGTTTATAGCTGAAGAGAGAGAGAATAAAGAGAGACTGCTGAGGGGACGAGTGTTTATAGCTGAAGAGAGAGAGAATAAAGAGAGACTGCTGAGGGGACGAGTGTTTATAGCTGAAGAGAGAGAATAAAGAGAGAGATTGCTGAGAGGATGAGTGTTTATAGCTGAAGAGAGAGAGAGAATAAAGAGAGACTGCTGAGGGGACGAGTGTTTATAGCTGAAGAGAGAGAGAGAATAAAGAGAGACTGCTGAGGGGACGAGTGTTTATAGCTGAAGAGAGAGAGAATAAAGAGAGACTGCTGAGGGGACGAGTGTTTATAGCTGAAGAGAGAGAGAATAAAGAGAGACTGCTGAGGGGACGAGTGTTTATAGCTGAAGAGAGAGAGAATAAAGAGAGACTGCTGAGGGGACGAGTGTTTATAGCTGAAGAGAGAGAGAATAAAGAGAGACTGCTGAGGGACGAGTGTTTATAGCTGAAGAGAGAGAATAAAGAGAGAGACTGCTGAGAGGACGAGTGTTTATAGCTGAAGAGAGAGAGAGAATAAAGAAAGACTGCTGAGGGGACGAGTGTTTATAGCTGAAGAGAGAGAGAGAATAAAGAGAGACTGCTGAGGGGACAAGTGTTTATAGCTGAAGAGAGAGAGAATAAAGAGAGACTGCTGAGGGGACGAGTGTTTATAGCTGAAGAGAGAGAGAATAAAGAGAGACTGCTGAGGGGACGAGTGTTTATAGCTGAAGAGAGAGAGAATAAAGAGAGACTGCTGAGGGGACGAGTGTTTATAGCTGAAGAGAGAGAGAATAAAGAGAGACTGCTGAGGGGACGAGTGTTTATAGCTGAAGAGAGAGAGAATAAAGAGAGACTGCTGAGGGGACGAGTGTTTATAGCTGAAGAGAGAGAGAATAAAGAGAGACTGCTGAGGGGACGAGTGTTTATAGCTGAAGAGAGAGAGAATAAAGAGAGACTGCTGAGGGGACGAGTGTTTATAGCTGAAGAGAGAGAGAATAAAGAGAGACTGCTGAGGGGACGAGTGTTTATAGCTGAAGAGAGAGAGAATAAAGAGAGACTGCTGAGGGGACGAGTGTTTATAGCTGAAGAGAGAGATTAAAGAGAGACTGCTGAGGGACGAGTGTTTATAGCTGAAGAGAGAGAGAATAAAGAGAGACTGCTGAGGGGACGAGTGTTTATAGCTGAAGAGAGAGAGAATAAAGAGAGACTGCTGAGGGATGAGTGATTATAGCTGAAGAGAGAGAGAATAAAGAGAGGCTGCTGAGGGGATGAGTGTTTATAGCAGAAGAGAGAGAGAATAAAGAGAGACTGCTGAGGGGACGAGTGTTTATAGCTGAAGAGAGAGAATAAAGAGAGAGACTGCTGAGAGGACGAGTGTTTATAGCTGAAGAGAGAGAGAGAGTAAAGAGAGACTGCTGAGGGGACGAGTGACATGTTCCACTATGATAAATGTAGCTATAAACAGATATAAGTGTGATCTAACATTCCTTAATAAACGTAAGAGGAATAAAACACCTGGGGATGTGCTATTATTGGAAACAAATTCCTTATCGCCATCCGGTGGGTGTGTCTCCAAAGGCCACGCCCATATCACATTTCAATCCAGACACACAACCAGGTACAGATTGTGTCACTGTGTTACACCCACAGCGATTTATCACGGTGTTCCGTCTGGAGCTGAAGTCGGTGTTGTTCTCGAACAGGTCAGAGCGATGATGGATTACAGCGTGTGAGATGGAGCCGAGCGAGACGCCGAGCAGATCCGGCGTGACGCATCACCGTGTGGAACGTGCCTGGAATCCGACGGAGCTGAAGATGAGCTCAAACCGCTTGATTCTTTCCAAACCCTAATGAGTGGAGTGACATCATATGTTGAGGAGAAACCCCTCTCGTCATGGAGCTTCAGTGTGGACGGACGAGCGGAACACCCATTTCCATGATCCGTGATGAAAACCCCCCAGAATCCGAGCCACATCATGGCTGCGACCTCAGATCAGAGATCATGGATCATTCCAGGCGTTTCTCTACGTCCAGCTGTTTCACATCTCCTCCAGAATTAGTTACACCAGGCCTCCAGCGGTGCTCTGCCCTTGGCCCGCGATCGCCGCTGACATCAACGGCAGAATCGGCATCGAGGGAATCACGGCAAGGATACGAGCAAACAAACACGGCGTCGGGTTTCGCACATGACACCATCGGTGTGGTACGGAAAATAATCTCCTCAGGAAAACAGAAGAAAATAAAATACTAACACGGGCTAATGAGGAGACACCACACCCGGCATGGAGCTGCTCACACCCTGCTGGGGCTCAGGAAGTGCTGACGAAGCAGAACCTCAGGATGGAGGAAGGGAACGCCATTGAGGTGGGACACGGAAAACCACAACATCAGGATCCCATGCTGACGGCAGCTGGGAGAAGTGTGAGTTTAAAGCTCATCAAGGCAACAGAAACGGGATAAAAAATAAACCATGGATGCAAGACAATGCACAACTACACAATCTTTACTAGCGGAGTTAAAAGAGTTAAAGCAGAGACTGGTTCGGTTCTGACATCCCACTCAGGCTGTATTGAGAGCTCAGTGATGGACACTGGACACAGAGAGCTCAGTGATGGACACTGGACACGGAGAGCTCAGTGATGGACACAGGACACGGAGAGCTCAGTGATGGACACAGGACACGGAGAGCTCAGTGATGGACACAGGACACGGAGGACTCAGTGATGGACACAGGACACGGAGAGCTCAGTGATGGACACAGGACACGGAGAGCTCAGTGATGGACACAGGACACAGAGGACTCAGTGATGGACTCAGTGAAGGGCTTTTCACACCGAGCCAGACCCTGTGCTCTCGTCGCTCTAAACCCGGCTTTTAACCCTGACTAGAGGCACGGTCCACACGTGTGATTTAGAAGGTAGCTGCTTTGCACCGGGACTAATCCCCACAGCAGCGGCCGGTAACGGCGTGAGGACTGAAACCCTCGGTGTGAATTAAAATGGGGTTTAAGGAGAAACTTCTCACAGTCCCCGTTTTATTAAAATCCCAGCAGTGAGCATGTTCTCCCAACAGAGTCTGCTTTATTTAAAAATAAATTTCAGCTCAGATATCTGTTCCATTCCACGTGGGATCTGTGCGACAAATTAAACAGCTGCTGACCGTGCGGTAACCACGCGGCTAAGAGTTTTAAATGAACCACTGTTTCCTGCGGACAAGAATATTTCACTCCCACACAGTGTGTGTGTGTGTGTGTGTGGAGACAGTCCTCCTTCTTGGTTTTCATTAGAGTGTGTTGACGAAGGCTCACCCCTGAGGTGAGTAAAGCCCGCCCCTGATAGCAGTGCGAGGTGTTCAGCATGTTCCTGCAGCTCTCACACTGCTGTGAGTCACGCCGAGTAAAAATATCACCTCTTCATCTCACCCACAAGGACAGGCGAGCAGCCGTTTCATCGGGCGGGCCGTGTTTTTATTCCGCACACACAAATGGTGATTCATCAACGAGTGTGAGGAGAAGAATTTACAGAGTTAAATGGCCGAGCTGTCGGACTCCCTGGAGGTGGTGTGAAAGTGCTACTTCGGCTGCCTCCGTGTTTACAGTCCCCTTCACTGGAGCTGTGGAAAAGGACTGCTTTTTATTTCTTTTTTTTATTCCACGGGCAGAAAGAGAGCGAGGGGAAAATGTAAAAAACGTCCTTGATGAGTTACGACCTGAGCACTTGTTACGGCCCATCGCTCGGTTGTTCTTGGACGCGTGCGAGACTATAAAGCAGATAAACCGTAACGCACCGTATAGCTCATGCATTCGCATATAAACGGAAAAAACCCCAAAGCTGAGACAACAGAATATATAAGGAGGAGGCGTGATTCTCAGGGCTTTTACTGTTTCTCAGAATAAACGAGGAAACGCTCGACTCGCTTCCCAATGAAGCCGAGTTCCACAAATCCTGCTGGAAGAAACTCAAACTGCCTCAAGAACAACTTCTGGTCACTTTACTACTTATATATTACTTCTGGACAGCTGCTTGTGTCATGTGTGGGCGTGGTCTGCCCAGATGTGGGCATGGCCTGTCCATCTTTCTAGCAGTAGCTACACATCACTTTTAAAGCTAGCTGGAGAATGCAAATGAAATAATGCACTAATGAGGGTGAAACGGCTTTATATTAGCTACACACTCAGATTAGATTAGTTTAGATCAGATTTTGTTTAGATTACATTAAATTAGATTAGATATTTTTAAATTAGATTAAATTAGATTAGTTAGATTTTGTTTCAACTAGATTAGGTCTAAATTACATTACATTAGATTTAGTTTAGTTTGGATTAGATTTTGTTTAGATTAGATTAGTTTAGATTTTGTTTAAATTACATTAGATTAGTTTAGATTAGATTTTGTTTAGATTAGATTGGTTTAGATTAGATTTTGTTTAGATTACATTAAATTAGATTTAGCTCACTCTAGATCAAATTTTGTTTAGATTACATTAAATTAGATTAGTATAGATTAAATTAGATTAAATTAGATTAGATTAGTTTAGATTAGCTTTTGTTTAAATTAAATTAGATTAGATTAGTTTAGATTAGATTAGTTTAGATTTTGTTTAAATTACATTAGATTTAGTTTAGTTTGGATTAGATTTTGTTTATATTACATTACATTAGATTTAGTTTAGATTAGATTTTGTTTAGATTTTGTTTAAATTAGATTAGATTAGTTTAGATTAGATTTTGTGTAGATTAGATTAAGTTAGATTAAATTAGATTAGATTGGTTTAGATTAGATTTTGTTTAGATTACTTTAGATTAGATTTTGTTTAGATTAGATTCAATTAGATTTGATTAGTTTAGAATAGATTTTGTTTAGATTAGATTAAATTAGATTAGTATAGATTAAATTAGATTAAATTAGATTAGATTAGCTTTTGTTTAAATTAAATTAGATTAGATTAGTTTAGATTAGATTTTGTGTAGGTTAGATTAAATTAGATTAGTTTAGATTAGATTTTGTTTAGATTAGATTGGTTTAGATTAGATTTTGTATAGATTACATTAAATTAGATTTAGTTTAGATTAGTTTAGATTAGCTTTTGTTTAAATTAAATTAGATTTTGTTTAGATTACTTTAGATTAGATTTTGTTTAGATTAGATTAAATTAGATTTGATTAGTTTAGAATAGATTTTGTTTAGATTAGATTAAATTAGATTTGATTAGTTTAGAATAGATTTTGTTTAGATTAGATTAAATTAGATTAGTATAGATTAAATTAGATTAGATTAGCTTTTGTTTAAATTAAATTAGATTAGTTTAGATTAGATTTTGTGTAGGTTAGATTAAATTAGATTAGTTTAGATTAGATTTTGTTTAGATTAGTTTGGTTTAGATTAGATTTTGTATAGATTACATTAAATTAGATTTAGTTTAGATTAGTTTAGATTAGCTTTTGTTTAAATTAAATTAGATTAGATTTTGTGTAGGTTAGATTAAATTAGATTAGTTGAGATTAGATTTTGTTTAGATTAGATTAGATTGGTTTAGATTAGATTTTATATAGATTACATTAAATTAGATTTAGTTTAGATTAGATTTAGTTTAGATTAGATGGGTTTAGATTAGATTTTGTATAGATTACATTAAATTAGATTTAGTTTAGATTAGTTTAGATTAGCTTTTGTTTAAATTAAATTAGATTAGATTTTGTGTAGGTTAGATTAAATTAGATTAGTTGAGATTAGATTTTGTTTAGATTAGATTAGATTGGTTTAGATTAGATTTTATATAGATTACATTAAATTAGATTTAGTTTAGATTAGATTTAGTTTAGATTAGATGGGTTTAGATTAGATTTTGTATAGATTACATTAAATTAGATTTAGTTTAGATTAGTTTAGATTAGCTTTTGCTTAAATTAGATTAGATTTTGTGTAGGTTAGATTAAATTAGATTAGTTTAGATTAGATTTTGTTTAGATTAGATTATATTGGTTTAGATTAGATTTTGTATAGATTACATTAAATTAGATTTAGTTTAGATTAGATTAGTTTAGATTAGCTTTTGTTTAAATTAAATTAGATTAGATTTTGTGTAGGTTAGATTAAATTAGATTAGTTTAGATTAGATTTTGTTTAGATTAGATTGGTTTAGATTAGATTTTGTATAGATTACATTAAATTAGATTTAGTTTAGATTAGATTGGTTTAGATTAGCTTTTGTTTAAATTAAATTAGATTAGATTTTGTGTAGATTAGATTAAATTAGATTAAATTAGATTAGTTTAGATTAGATTTTGTTTAGATTAGATTTTGTTTAGATTAGATTAAATTAGATTAGATTTTTTAAATTAGATTAAATTAGATTAGTTTAGATTTTGTTTAAATTTGATTAAATTAGATTAGATTAGTTTAGATTAGATTTTGTGTAGATTAGATTAAATTAAATTAGATTACATTAAATTAGATTACATTAAATTAGATTTAGTTTAGATTGGTTTAGATTAGATTTTTTAAATTAGATTAGATTAAATTAGATTAGATTTTTTAAATTAGATTAAATTAGATTAGTTTAGATTTTGTTTAAATTTGATTAAATTAGATTAGATTAGTTTAGATTTTGTCTAGATTAGATTAAATTAAATTACATTAAATTAGATTTAGTTTAGATTGGTTTAGATTAGATTTTTTAAATTAGATTAAATTAAATTAGATTAGATTTTGTTTAGATTAGATTAGCAAGATAACTGTAGAAGATACAACACTCAGCAGAGACACTGGCGATCACCTTCTGAGAATGATTTTTCTCATTTTATTTAACGAGAGCTCGTACAAGATCTAAGGATGGAACATCAGACCACGAGCTCCACAGGATCAAATCAATGGAGACAATCGCTTGGATTTGGCGCTTTATTGATATAATTTGAATAGAGAGAAATCTGAAAGTTCATGGTGGTCTGTCACTTTGCTCGTGTGGAACGAGCATCAGAACCTCAGGAAGTGGTTGAGTAAATGCTCAGATCCTCACAGAGAGATCAGATTAGTTTTCCAGAAGAACCTCACGCTGGAGCAGCAGTGACACCAACCTCTGGATAGAGCTCTGGTGTCCTCAGCAGCCACGGTGAGAGGGATCTCCTCATCAAACTCTCTACTTCATCACTGATCACTTTCTCCTCCACACAAGAACACTGAGGAATCTCCTTCCTTAGATTTGAATCTTCTCCTTTTAATTCATCTCATACACAGCAGCTCAAAGTTAAAGAACCTTGTTCAGGACACTCAATACTCAACTCAGAGGAAATGAGCTCTGGCAGGAAGTCAAGGCCTCGCTTCCAAATGGCTGGAGGCTTGCTGCCAAGAGCACCGGCTTCGTACAGACAGAGACGTCAAGCTCTGAAGTGAGGACGCTCTCCTCCTGCTCTGAGCCTCAGCAGCGTCTAATCAATGCAAATGGATTCAGCAGGAGATGACCGGACGACCGTCCAGACATACATTACAGGAAGGAGGTCAACAACAACAACAACTACAACAACTACAACGTCAAGATGAAACATTAGCCACAGCTTCATCACACACACACACTCTACATCACACACACACTCTACATCACACACACACTCTACATCAAGTCCACCACGCCTCGTTTAGCTAAATGTCTCAGCAGCAGTTACTGGCTATAAAAATCAGAAATTCATTCTGGGGGCCATTTATAACACTTTATCTTCTGAAACTGGTTCTTCTTGGATTCCTGAGTTTATGGATCAGAACCACAGTGGAGATATTCTCATGGAGATATCCACTACTCAGGGAAAAAGTTGACATCTGATCTGATTCTTCTCCTGTTCTACAAAAACATGGAGTAATAAAGACAACAGAACAGAAACCTCTTACACTGCACACCTGCAACTGCCCGGAACTTCTGTACAGGTGTGGAGTGTTGTACAGGTGTGGAGTGTATAGGTGTGTAGTGTTGTACAGGTATGTATTGTACAGGTGTGTAGTGTTGTGTAGTTTTGTACAGATGTGTAGTGTTGTACAGGTATGTATTGTACAGGTGTGTAGTGTTGTGTAGTTTTGTACAGTTGTGTAGTGTTGTACAGGTATGTATTGTACAGATGTGTAGTGTTGTGTAGTTTTGTACAGATGTGTAATGTTGTAAAGATGTGTGTACTTCATTTAGGAGCAGTCACACAGCTCTGCTCATGACTTCTCCCTGTATTCACTGTGTACATAAACATGGATGTGTAAAGCAGAGCCTCTGCTGTGAGCAGGAGAACATGAGCAGGTGTCTCTTACCGTGGTGAAGGCCAGGAGCTCCTCATCGTTCAGTTTGTGGACCGGATTGTTCTTCTGAAAGTCCGTGCTGCAGAATCAGAGAAGATCAAACAGATCAGAAAGATCTGTTCAGAAAACAAGAACACACTTTACTATACTATACTATACCATAATATACTGTAATACACTACACTACACTGTACTATACTATACCATAATATACTGTAATACACTACACTACACTGTACTATACTATACCATAATATACTGTAATACACTACACTGTACTATACTATACCATAATATACTGTAATACACTACACTACTATACTATACCATAATATACTGTAATACACTACACTGTACTATACTATACCATAATATACTGTAATACACTACACTGTACTATACTATACCATAATATACTGTAATACACTACACTGTACTATACTATACCATAATATACTGTAATACACTACACTGTACTATACTATACCATAATATACTGTAATACACTACACTGTACTATACTATACCATAATATACTGTAATACACTACACTACATTATTCTATACTGTACTATATGCACAGTAACAGTTACCCCGCCTACTACAAATCAATAAGTTGCCCCGCGTACTAAACCTCACTAACAGTTGCTCCGCCTACTATACGTCCTTAACAGTTGCTCCACCCACTATATATCAGTAACAGTTGCCCCGCCTACTATGTGTCAGTAACAGCTGCCCCGCCTACTATAAGTCAATAACAGTTGCTCCGCCTACTAAACCTCACTAACAGTTTCTCCACCTACTATATGTCAGTAACAGTTGATCCGCCTACAATAGGTCAATAACAATTGCCCCTCACTAACAGTTTCTCCGCCTACTATGTCATTAACAGTTACCCCGCCTAGTATATGTCAGCAACAGTTGCCCCACCTACTATACGTCCATAACAGCTGCTCCACCCACTATAACAGTTGCTCTGCCTACTATATGTCAGCAACAGTTGCTCCGCCTAATTAAAAGAACCAAAGACTTAAACTACTTCAGTCTGTGTGCATTGAATTTATTTAATACACGAGTTTCACAATTTGAGTTGAATTACTGAAATAAATGAAGTTTTCCACCACATTCTAATTTATTGAGATGCACCTGTATGTCAGTAACAGTTGCCCCACCTACTATACATCAATTGCTATACAACATACAACAGTTGCTCCGCCTACTATATGTCATTAACAGTTACCTCGCCTACTATATCAGTAACAGTTGCTCCGCCTACTATACCTCGAGTATACTAGTAAACAAGTACACAGTTATTTTCCCAGTCAGTTATTTCTCAGCTCTAGGCCTGAACAGAACTTCTTGCGTAGGTTGTTGAAGACAAATGGAACCTAAACATGTCTACAAAAGTCATTTACTTTATTTACAAACTCACGAGCTGAAGCAATTTTGCTTTAATTCACAGATAAAACTTTTTTTCCAAGAAAAGAAGCGTTCAAAACCTCCACTCGATGAGTGATAGCGACAGAAATGCAGACGTCTCCGAGACGTGTGGATTATTCCCTAAATTAATCTCAGGATTTTCTCGTTTCAGCTGAGGTCGGCGCTCAGCGTATGGATTTTCGTGAGGAGTTTTACATTACGGTCCGTAAGAGAGAAGCATTAGCGGCGTAATTGATTGCAGGCGGGCTAACTGGAGGAGGACGAGCGTGTGCCGATGTTCTGTAGATAATAACGTGGAGGATGCAGCGAGATTGAGTGAGTGAGAGAAGGAGAAGAAACCTGGAGTATTTACACGCAGAGCGGCCGTCGTGTCAGTGCACGCAGAGATCGTGCTGTTCACCGTTATTACAGAATTATATCATTAAATCATTAGCATAGCATAGCAGCCTGTAATCATCAGGATCTCGCTTCACTCCACCGTCTTCATTCACCGTTTAATTTTCCGTAATGAGCTCGTGTGCTTTAAGATGTAATGATACCGTAGCAGGGGAGCTGCCATTACAGGGCTTACTGTGAGCTTCTGACTCGACCGCTGACTCGTACACATCAATTTCACACGAGCAGTATTAAATCCCTCTGAAATAAGGAGCTAAAAACCTCAGCATCACCTTCTCCAGCTTCTCTAACAGGTAAAGTATTGTTCAACACTCAGGTGCAGCGCAGCAGCACCTCGCTCCACCTCCACCGCGTTCGAGCCATTCCTTCAACCGTCACTCGGTCCAATTAAAGCCTCCGCCCGCATAATTACACCCTGCTAATTATTCCACACCGGCAATTTGTCTCCTAGCGGCGGCTAACGGGGATAACGACCTCCCAGACATGAGCGAGGAGAGCAGAGCTAATTACAGCAGCGTTACCTCCTGAGAAACACGCGGAAAGAAGGAGGGATGAGGAAGTCAGACTCATTGAACTCAGAAATCAATGAAAGTGTGGAGGTTGTGTCTCGCTCCAACACAACACACTGCAACCATTCTCAGGTGTTTTATTCCTCTTACATTGCAGCCATTAACTCACAACCTTCTGAGAGGTAGCACTAACACTTTAACCACTGAGCACCACATCCTACACCACATCTACATATATATCACAGATTATAAAGCTGACTCTCACAATGTGTGTGTGTGTGTGTGTGTGTGATGGTCATGTGGTCAGTGTGGAATAGTTATTTATAAATGTGTAATAAAGAGAGATGATGTATGAGCTCAGATTTGAGAGACTCACCACACGGCCAGGATGAGCGCCTGCTCCGCAGCACTGAGGTCAGGAAGCTGGTGTTCAGATGGTTCAGCCAAGTTTATCTGGTTCAGGACAGTTTCATCATTCAGCTGATGGTCCTACACACACACACACACACACTTTACTTTGTTCTCACATGCGTACAAAAACACAAGCCATAGATCACCGACACTGTCGTACTAAAATGTCTATTGGTTTACTGATCTATATAAACCTGCAGCCATCTGTCTACACACACACACACACACACACACACACACACACACACTCCAAAAGGATTGAGTGTGGATTTGCTCGCAATACAACTCCAAAGTCTCCCCAAAGTG
>JAUCMX010000008.1:28300191-28305219 GCA_033459395.1 Hemibagrus guttatus
GTTCAATGATTTCTCATGTAAAGCTAACTATTTAGCATGTAACTTAGCTAACTGGTAGCTGACGACTGGAGACTAGACAAACTGAAGGAAACGGTTCGTGTCATCTCTCTCTCTTCAGCTGCCAGAAGCGCTGGGTTTTGCTATCAGATAGGTGTAGATGTCAGGTCACTCAACCGGAGGTCATCCTGTCTCATCGTCCATCCATGGAGTGAGCGTGTACGGGTCGGACAATCCGGTTCCGTCCGTTAAAGTTCGTTTTTTCATATAACATTCTCGGTCCTGGACAGTGAGTGACCTAGCATAGTCATATAAATTGGGATTTTGACCAGTCATTGTTTAAAAACAAACTCACAAAACTACTGCTTGTAAAGTGCTCAGGGAAATCTTCCTACCTCCATCTAAGCTCCACCCACAAAAAAAACCCGTCACAATGTTTACTAACAGAAAAAAGGTCTATTAATGAATGACGTCATACTTCTGTATTAAATGTACACACCCTGTTTCTACAAACTCCGCCCCTTCCTTTGTAACTCTGAGCAGTGCTGAATTCTGGGTTCCTGATCTCGTCTAAGTGACCTGTGACCCATGACCTTTCCCTGAAACATGATGGTGGTAGCATCGGATCAATCCCGATAACACACACTAATCACTTTAACAGTCACATGACTCTCCGTCCATCACTTCGTTCTTCCTCATTCTTCTTTCTTTCTTCATCTTCTCTTTCTTTCTTTTTTGTCAATTGTCTCTCAATCAATCCATCATCTCTTTCTTTCTTTTCGTCAGTTCTTTCATTCATTGTTTCCCTTTCTTTCTTTCTTTATCAGACTGTTCTTTCTCTGTGTGTGTGTGTGTGTGTGTGTGCGTTTTCTTGCCTTTCTTCATGCAGTCCTTTGCCAGACTGAAGAGTTGGGGTGATTTTTCCTCCAGAACTTGCTGATGCAACGCCACATACCTCAGTGTCCACCAGGGCAACAGCTACATACATACACACACACACACACACACACACACACACACACACACACACACATAAGCACATTGCACACCATTACAGTAAGGGGTTTTGTAGTGGACACAACGGCAATCAGCTCTTGTGTGTGTGTGTGT
Source organism: Hemibagrus guttatus (assembly GCA_033459395.1). NCBI lineage: Eukaryota > Metazoa > Chordata > Actinopteri > Siluriformes > Bagridae > Hemibagrus > Hemibagrus guttatus. Next base: position 28,301,299 of record JAUCMX010000008.1, read on the forward strand.
ATATGTGTGTGTGTGATGTTCATTAGTGTCACTCGCCTCATTGTGGTGTGATTTATGAGTTGTTGTAAATCTGGCTGTTTAGAAAGAGGAAGCGCGAGTAAGAGGAGAAAAGATCAGACAGCATCAGAAACTGTGTGTGTGTGTGTGTGTGTATTTGTTGCTAAGTAACGGCTCTTTCCTCATACTGCAGTTTATTACCGTTACTCATTAACTAATCAAACTCTAACTGCATGACGAAGGTCTTAGATTTTACACATTTATATTTATATATTTATATATTATATTTTACACACAACATTCTACACATGCTGTATCTGCATCACACAACTAATGCAGAAAGGACATTGTTCATATCACACTCTCCGTGTGTCACCCAGATGAGGATGGGTTCTCTTTTGAGTCTGGTTCCTCTCAAGGTTTCTTCCTAATACCATCTAAGGGAGTTTTTCCTTGCCACAGTCGCCCGAGTCACCTTAGGCTCGCTCACTAGGGAAAATTTTGTCTAACATCTAGGACTGTTTGTTTGTATGTTTATTGTTTCTTATGTTCTGTAAAGCTGCTTTGAGACAATGCTCTTTGTTAAAAGCGCTATACAAATAAAAAAAAATTGAATTGAATTTTTTTAAGTAATTTTTTTAATTAATATCGTCTCTATTTTCTTTTACTGATCCCTTCCCCTCCTTCCCTTTCCTTCCTTCCTTTCTTTTCACTGGTTCTTTCTTTTCATCTCATTTTACTCCTGTCTCTCCTTTTTTATACAGATCACTCTACTCTCCCCCTTTCTTTTTCAGAATGCATTTTTTATTTTTTTTCGTGTGTATTTTATAGTCTTAGGCTCTCTTCCTTGTGTTTCGACCATTCCATTCATCCTTTTCTTCTCCCCTTCCCTCATCTCTCCTACATTCCTTCACTCTTTTTTCCTCTCTCTGATCTTTTTTGTCTCTTCTTCTTTTTTTTGTCCTGATTATTTACAGTAGAGAAGAGAGTTTCTCCTCACACCATCCATCACACTTCATTTTACAAACTTCAACACAATTAGCTCTAAATCACTTTCACTACCACACACACACACACACACACACACACACACACACACACAGGTGTGTATTTCAGCGAGATTAATGACACTGCAGTGTTTACACGGATAAACGAAGGAGGAGAAAATCATAAATCTCACTGGTGGAGGTGTAAAAGGTGGCGTGTGGATGATGGAAACAGTGTAAAATCTCTTCTTTCATCCCTTCATCATTTCTTTCCTTTCCTATTTTTCTGTCTCTCATCCTCTGTCTCTCTCTCCCTCTCTCTCTCACACTCATTTTATTATTTTATTTGTCGTGTCTCTTTCCTTTTTTTTCTGTTCATGATGTCTTTCTCTTTCTTATCCTCTTTTTCTCTACATCTCTACTCATCTTTCTTTTTCTTTCACTCCCATTCTTCTTCCATTCCTTTCTTTTCTCTCACCTTCTTTCATCTTTCTTTCATTTTCATTCATTCTTTCTATCACTTATTTTTAAAATCCTTCATTTCCTTCTCTAAATCTTCTTTTTCCCCTCTTTTCTTCTGTTTTCTCTTTCCATCACTCTCTCCATCACACACAATTTAATTTAACCTTTTTCCTTGTAGTTCTTATTTCCTTTATACTTTCCTTCTTTCCGTTTTTCTTTCTCCTTCCTTTCTCTCATCACTTACTCATTTATTTTTTCCTTCTTTCTTTTTCTTTATTACGGAGTGCGAGTCTTTATTACGGAGTGCGAGTCTTTATTACGGAGTGCGGGTCTTTATTACGGAGTCCGAGTCTTTATTACGGAGTGCGAGTCTTTATTACGGAGTGCGGGTCTTTATTACGGAGTGCGGGTCTTTATTACGGAGTCCGAGTCTTTATTACGGAGTCCGAGTCTTTATTACGGAGTGCGGGTCTTTATTACGGAGTCCGAGTCTTTATTACGGAGTGCGAGTCTTTATTACGGAGTGCGGGTCTTTATTACGGAGTCCGAGTCTTTATTACGGAGTCCGAGTCTTTATTACGGAGTGCGAGTCTTTATTACGGAGTGCGGGTCTTTATTACGGAGTGCGGGTCTTTATTACGGAGTCCGAGTCTTTATTACGGAGTCCGAGTCTTTATTACGGAGTGCGGGTCTTTATTACGGAGTCCGAGTCTTTATTACGGAGTGCGAGTCTTTATTACGGAGTCCGAGTCTTTATTACGGAGTGCGAGTCTTTATTACGGAGTGCGGGTCTTTATTACGGAGTGCGGGTCTTTATTACGGAGTCCGAGTCTTTATTACGGAGTGCGGGTCTTTATTACGGAGTCCGAGTCTTTATTACGGAGTGCGAGTCTTTATTACGGAGTCCGAGTCTTTATTACGGAGTGCGAGTCTTTATTACGGAGTGCGGGTCTTTATTACGGAGTGCGGGTCTTTATTACGGAGTGCGGGTCTTTATTACGGAGTCCGAGTCTTTATTACGGAGTCCGAGTCTTTATTACGGAGTCCGAGTCTTTATTACGGAGTGCGGGTCTTTATTACGGAGTCCGAGTCTTTATTACGGAGTGCGAGTCTTTATTACGGAGTCCGAGTCTTTATTACGGAGTGCGAGTCTTTATTACGGAGTGCGGGTCTTTATTACGGAGTGCGGGTCTTTATTACGGAGTCCGAGTCTTTATTACGGAGTCCGGGTCTTTATTACGGAGTCCGAGTCTTTATTACGGAGTGCGGGTCTTTATTACGGAGTGCGGGTCTTTATTACGGAGTCCGAGTCTTTATTACGGAGTGCGAGTCTTTATTACGGAGTGCGGGTCTTTATTACGGAGTGCGGGTCTTTATTACGGAGTCCGAGTCTTTATTACGGAGTCCGAGTCTTTATTACGGAGTGCGGGTCTTTATTACGGAGTCCGAGTCTTTATTACGGAGTGCGAGTCTTTATTACGGAGTCCGAGTCTTTATTACGGAGTGCGAGTCTTTATTACGGAGTGCGGGTCTTTATTACGGAGTGCGGGTCTTTATTACGGAGTCCGAGTCTTTATTACGGAGTGCGGGTCTTTATTACGGAGTCCGAGTCTTTATTACGGAGTCCGGGTCTTTATTACGGAGTCCGGGTCTTTATTACGGAGTCCGAGTCTTTATTACGGAGTGCGAGTCTTTATTACGGAGTGCGGGTCTTTATTACGGAGTGCGGGTCTTTATTACGGAGTCCGAGTCTTTATTACGGAGTCCGGGTCTTTATTACGGAGTCCGAGTCTTTATTACGGAGTCCGGGTCTTTATTACGGAGTGCGGGTCTTTATTACGGAGTCCGAGTCTTTATTACGGAGTGCGAGTCTTTATTACGGAGTGCGGGTCTTTATTACGGAGTCCGGGTCTTTATTACGGAGTCCGAGTCTTTATTACGGAGTGCGAGTCTTTATTACGGAGTGCGGGTCTTTATTACGGAGTGCGGGTCTTTATTACGGAGTGCGGGTCTTTATTACGGAGTGCGGGTCTTTATTACGGAGTGCGGGTCTTTATTACGGAGTGCGGGTCTTTATTACGGAGTGCGGGTCTTTATTACGGAGTCCGAGTCTTTATTACGGAGTCCGAGTCTTTATTACGGAGTCCGGGTCTTTATTACGGAGTCCGAGTCTTTATTACGGAGTGCGGGTCTTTATTACGGAGTGCGGGTCTTTATTACGGAGTGCGGGTCTTTATTACGGAGTGCGGGTCTTTATTACGGAGTGCGGGTCTTTATTACGGAGTGCGGGTCTTTATTACGGAGTCCGGGTCTTTATTACGGAGTGCGGGTCTTTATTACGGAGTGCGGGTCTTTATTACGGAGTGCGGGTCTTTATTACGGAGTCCGAGTCTTTATTACGGAGTCCGAGTCTTTATTACGGATCCGAGTCTTTATTACGGAGTCCGAGTCTTTTTTACGGAGTCCGAGTCTCACC
>JAUCMX010000008.1:28305719-28318219 GCA_033459395.1 Hemibagrus guttatus
AGAGAGAGAGACAGACAGAGAGAGAGACAGACAGAGAAAGAGAGAGAGATTGAGAGGGGAAGAGAGAGAGATGACAGACAGACAGACAGAGAGAGAGAGAGATGACAGACAGACAGACAGACAGAGAGAGAGAGAGAGGGAGAGAGAGACACAGATGACAGACAGACAGAGAGAGAGAGACACAGATGACAGACAGACAGAGAGAGAGAGAGAGAGAGAGGGAGAGGGAGAGAGAGAGACACAGATGACAGACAGACAGAGAGAGAGAGAGAGACACATATACACACACACAACATTGACACTAGAGACTCCTTCCATACATACTGTATCAATAATTACACACCAGCTGTTGCTATGGAAACGATCAGGTATCAGAGTGAGTGCATTAATATAACGCTGCGCTCCAGTCAGAGCTGCTGTTAGAGAGAATTAATCAACACCTCCTGACCAATCAGAGCGCAGGATTCAGCAGCTGCCTGGAATAAAATATTTCATGTATATATAAAAGGAGGAAAAGCTAAAGGCCAGAGTGTGTGTGTGTGTGTGTGTGTGTGTACACTACATGCTCTTTCATCACTTTAGTCCCATGGAAGATGTTAATGTGTGCTTATTAAAAATTAATAATTCATGGCGGTGAAACGACAGAAAAGGGAAAAGAGGAGAGAAGAAGCCGTACTGTTCACACTCCACCAGAGTCACATAAAGAAACAACTTAGAGCTGTAAAAACCCCAAGCACGAACCCATCACAGACGCCGTTAAAAAGAATGACGCTAGCCGCTTCGCAGCGTTTAATCACCAGCGCCGTCAGAAAGGCATTATTAATCAATCCTCATCTCTCTCCCTCAATGTTTTACTCATCTAAATACACACTATACCCTCATGCTAAAAATACACAGCTGTTAATGTGTGTGTGTGTGTGTGTGTGTGATTCACAAACTTCCCTCATTCCTATAAACACACACAGATTAATCCACTAATCACCGCTGATCGTTATTTTTCCACTCCAGGCGTTGTGTTTTTCTGCATTCTAACTAAAGTAAAGCAGCGAGCAGGCAGCAGACGCTCTGTTTCCCGGAGCGTAATCACCGCCACGTTTCATCCCAGTCCAACCAGTGTGTGATTTACAACTGATCAAAAATGACAAATTAGCTTTATCTTTCCACAGCAGGAATAAACAAGGACAACTGATTTAAGGCGAGACAATGCAGTTAAAAATAATAATTAAATAAATAACAAAAACAAATGACGATTTATTGAACACCAATAAAACAGAATCGGTCAGATGTGATGAACATGGACCGGCTCACTGCAGGTCAAAATCCACACGCCTTTAATATCCCAAGACCTTGTCCTTTTGTTTGGTTCTCATGTCTTTTATCACTTTTTTAAAAAAAAAAAAATATATTTTTTCCTTTGAGCTTTTATTATTTGCCTTACATTTTTATCACGTCGAAATTATCAAAATATAAAATTATAAAACTTATCCAAATTATATTTTTATTATAGTAATAATAAAACATAATAATACTATACATAATAATAAACTACATTATATTTCAGAATTTATTATTTTTATTAGTATTATTAATTGCCTATTTTTACAGATTTATTTTTTATTATTTATTTTTACATTTTGTTTATTTGTTTTTAATTCAGACTTTGTTATGTTAGTGATATTATAATTATTATTATTAATTGACTATTTTTATTTTGTTTATCTGTTTTTACTTTAAGCTTTTTTAAGCTCTGTGTTGTTACTGATGAATATCAATTTAAACAAAAAAAGTCTTTAGCACTTTTCATGAACTCAAAATTCATGAGTTTCTAATCTCAGCTGTGTGTGTGTGTGTGTGTGTGTGTGTGTGTGTGTGCGCGCTACCTGTCCCTCTTGGTTTCTTCCTCGTTGGTGCTCAGGTAGGTGATGATGCATCTCTGCAGGTACGACTCGATGTTCTCGTCCTGCTCCGGCTCTCCAGAGAGCATCTCCAGCACGGGCACGCTGAGCAACACCGCCTCGAAATCTCCCTCAAACACACGCTGTAACAGCGGACCTCCATCTGTAACACACACACACACACACACACACACACACGGAGTTAAATCAGATACAGTCTGTTTAGGTAATACATATTTTCCAGAAACATTCCTCATGTTGTTAGATGTTGTATATAATCATCATCAGTTTATTTTAATCTCCACAGTCTGAGTTTTACTTTCAGAACAAATCTAATAAACCGGTCGGATACTCAAAACCACCGTGATGTTCCACATCCAATAGTCTCTTCTAACCAATCAGAATCCACCCTAATCCACCTGTCTCTCCACCAACCAATCAGAATCCAGTGTAGCATCTCTACCAACCAATCCACCAGTGTGTGGCCTTCTGAAACACAGAATAAAGACCAGATACAGGAGATGCAGATGCTCCGAGTGCAGCACAGAACAGACTGAGACAAAATCTCTGGAGAGGAAAAGATGGAATCTACAGAACAGGACAAGATCTCTGAAATGACAGTCTCTTCATGGAATCAGAAGCACTTTCATTCATTCACTCCACACTTTCATTCATCTTCACCTTATCTCAGGCAGGATGATGGATCCAGAGTCTCAGAGGAATCTTCATCACACACCATTCCAGATGTTCACTCAGGCCATGTTTAAAGCTGCACATGGACTCTAAACTAGTTGGAGAGCCACACCAAGACGAGGAGAATTACAGCCTCTAATACTCTCATTCCCGGAATTAAGGAATATCTCTGGAATTCTAGATTAAATCTCCAAAAGTAGAGTGAATCTTGAGAAACCCGAGTGAAACAGACTCCATCTCCAAAACTCCACCTCCATAATGATGCACTCTCTCAGTAATTATTTACTCTAACTCAGGAATTACAGTCTATCTACAGAATCAGACTTTAACTCCAAAGTGCCGGAAAACTGTCCGATTAACCGATTCTTCAGAATTACAGACTCTGGAATTAAAAACTCTACCTCAGGGACTGTAGAGTCTTTCTACAGAATTATAAATATATCTGGAATTGAAGTCTGTTTCTCAGGAATAACAGACTGTTTTTATAACTACAGACTCTACACCCAGTATTACAGACTTCAGGATTACAGACTCATAATCTCTGGAATGAAGGATTCGGGGACTGTGGAGTTTCTGTAGAGGATTACAAATCTATCTGAAATTACAGAACATTTGAGGGTATCTACTGAAGTGGAGATACAGAGGAACTTCAGAATGAAACCGATTCCACCTACAGAGTGCTACACACTATTACAGACTCCACCTCCAGAATTACAGACTCCACCCCCAGAATTACAGACTCCACCTCCAGAATTACAGACTCCATCCCCAAAATTACAGACTCCACCTCCAGAATTACAGACTCCACCTCCAGAATTACAGACTCCACCCCCAGAATTAGACTCCACGCCCAGAATTACAGACTCCACCTCCAGAATTACAGACTACATGCCCAGATTTACAGACTCCACCTCCAGAATTACAGACTCCACACCCAGAATTACAGACTCCACGCCCAGAATTACAGACTCCACCTCCAGAATTACAGACTCCACCTCCAGAATTACAGACTCCACCCCAGAATTACAGACTCCATCCCCAAAATTACAGACTCCACCGCCAGAATTACAGACTCCACGCCCAGAATTACAGACTCCACCTCCAGAATTACAGACTCCACACCCAGAATTACAGACTCCACGCCCAGAATTACAGACTCCACCTCCAGAATTACAGACTTCACCTCCAGAATTACAGACTACATGCCCAGAATTACAGACTCCACCCCCAGAATTACAGACTCCACCTCCAGAATTACAGACTACATGCCCAAAATTACACACTCCACCTCCAGAATTACAGACTCCACCCCAGAATTACAGACTCCATCCCCAAAATTACAGACTCCACCTCCAGAATTACAGACTCCACGCCCAGAATTACAGACTCCACCTCCAGAATTACAGACTCCACGCACAGAATTACAGACTCCACCTCCAGAATTACAGACTACATGCCCAGAATTACAGACTCCATCCCCAAAATTAGACTCCACCTCCAGAATTACAGACTCCACGCCCAGAATTACAGACTCCACCTCCAGAATTACAGACTCCACCTCCAGAATTACAGACTACATGCCCAGAATTACAGACTCCATCCCCAGAATTACAGACTCCACCTCCAGAATTACAGACTACATGCCCAAAATTACACACTCCACCTCCAGAATTACAGACTCCACCTCCAGAATTACAGACTCCACCCCAGAATTACAGACTCCATCCCCAAAATTACAGACTCCACCGCCAGAATTACAGACTCCACGCCCAGAATTACAGACTCCACCTCCAGAATTACAGACTACATGCCCAGAATTACAGACTCCACCTCCAGAATTACAGACTCCACCTCCAGAATTACAGACTACATGCCCAGAATTACAGACTCCATCTAAAGGAAACGCAGACTTTAAATCCAAACTGCAGACTACTTTGCTGGAATTACAGATGTTATCTCCAGATTTACTGAATAGGAGAGGACAGGGAGGATCTACAGAATAAAACAGATTCCATCTACAGAATTCTACACACTCTGTTGAGAATTACAGACTCTCTAATGCAGGGATTACAGCAGGAAGGAAACTGACCACGGCAAGAGGATTCTATAGACTCTGTACAGTTCTGGACAGGGTGTGTATTCAGAACTGGGAAGATTTTCATCTCCAGAGTGCCAACATTGCCTGAAAATGCCGTCTTCCTAATGAGCCGTGTTTAAGGCAGAATGTGTTTAAGAGCGATGGCAGTGATGAGGTTTTCGAGCCTCTACAGTGATAACAGATATTGCGGTGTATCGTATAACTGATAAGGGTTCGTGTCCGAACATGAATCAGTCTGTCTCTACAGGACGGGCATGACCAGTTTCCAAGCGATGTCGGCGCTTTAACCATTTTACACCCCAGCACATCAGGACACACGGACCGTCAGTTAAACACATCCTCCTCTCCCACCTCCTCAAACCTTGACACTTTCTTGGATGTGTTTAAACCTTAAACCTTGTAAATGCATGACAGCATCGCATCACGACACACACTCACATACCTTCGAGCGCAGGATGAGAGCACAACATTTCAGTCCTTCATTTCATTTCACTCCCTCAGCATCAGCATCATCCTCATCCGTCCCCACAGTGCCAAGCATCCTTACAGATGAGCTAAAAAACTGCTTCTAAGTGACAGTCTCCTCTAGCACCTGACCTGCTCTGATAGAAAAAAAAGAAATCCCTGAATGCACGCATTTTTTCTGCACGAGCCGAACTCTAACACGGAAATCTGACATGCACCGGATGTCGCGTCCTGCTTCCAGCTTCATCTTCCTCTTCATCTTCCTCCTCATCTTCTGCACAGTGCATGCTCAATTTTCCGTGCACGGATACTACAGATATAAGCTTGCGCACGCGCACACACATACACAAAACCCGACACAGTGTCTCTCTCTCACACACACACACACACACACACACACACACACACGAACGAAACACTAATAGCATCCTTATGAATCCTTACACACATACAAAGATTTAAGAAACACAACAACAACAACAACAAGATAACACGGCGGTCCACACCGCTTATCATTCCCACTCCTCCCTGTGGATTCCCCTCCATATTTCCGTTTCATCCCTCCATCCTTTCTTCAGGTAATTACCTGTGGTGTTAAAGAAGCTGTGTTTCCACTCGTATCCCTCTCTTTCCGTCAGGAATCCTCTCAGTACCGCCGCCTCCATCTCCACCGTCTGCTCCATTTCTCTTCCGTCTCAAACCGCGAGCCGAACAAAGCGCAGCTTCGACTAAATTACAGTAGAATCAGCGCTCATTAACTTTAATAAACTATTATTCAGAAACTCCTCTCCTCTGTGTCTCAATTCCTTTCTACCGCGGAGTATTAATTCTATTTCGCTTCTTCCACATGTGCCACAAACTGCCGTCAGCGCGCAGCCATGACAGCGCCGCAGTGCATCATGGGAAATCGAGTTCAACCGAAACGGATTCGGGAAGCGAGCGGAAAACATGGAGGAGGGAAAACGTTCAATAACAAATGAATAGAAAATTAATAACATTGAAGTTTAAACCATTAACATAATTTAAGTAAGAAAATTTATATTTAACATAAATACATGTTTTAATATTTTCATTGTTTATCTGGCATTTAAAAGTTTTAGAAATGTTTTAAGCAATTATATTAACTTGCAGTCCATATTAACTATGAATGTCCCAGAAAATATTTTAACAGATTAAAAATATGAATACGCCATGAATAGGCAAATCTAAACCACGCCCATACCTTCGTGTCTTCCGAAATAACAAAACATTAGCTAGCCGATTAGCTAACTGCTGCTAAACCACCTGGCATGATTTTCAGTATCAGAGTCTGATTTACGTGATCATTTCCTCTGTGATTTATTTAACAGCAGCCAAAACCTGTCAAAACATAGCTAACTTTACCTTAACAACCATGATTTTGTTCATTACTAGCATCAGCTAAGTTACACTCACACAGCTAGCATCCAGTGGAACATAGCCGAGCCTTCAGAGCAGTTTATACAAAAGTACTGACAGAGTTTCTGTGGGGGTTTTTTTTTATTGTTTGTTTGTTTTTGTTTGTTTGTTTGTAAAAGTCTGCTCTTTGAAAAATGTCATTTTAACAGGACTAGACCATTTTAGACAATTTTGTTCTATAGAGAATGAGAATTAGCTACTAATATACAAAAATCTAGCTGCTAGCTAGCTAATGTTAGCTGCATGTTTAGTCTTCAATCTTGCTAGCTTGCGAGCTAACACACTGATTATATACTGAGATAAATGCTATAGTGGACAATTATTTAAAAATGTACCTGTTAATTAGTATTGTGTGTAACATAAGGCATGTATTATAAATACTCTATAAGACAACAAATTGATGAATGTAATAAAGCCAGTATTAGCATGAATGTGGTGTAGCAAATGATTACCAGGTAGCTTATGTGTTCCATGGATTATTTCACTTGTCCTTTAGCATCATGAACATTTACACAGTACCCAGAGCCGTACAGAGCTTCTCAGTGAATACGGCTGTAGCAGGCCACCAGCACTGACATCGCTAACACCGTTAATGTGTTCCTCGGCTCACCTGCTTAATCCACAGCTATCTTGATGCCTTTTCTACAGCATCTGTGGTGACTTTAACTTTCCTAATGTACAGCTCTGTGATGACATGGAGTTTGAGGTATCTATACCAACACTGGTGTCTACAGTCATCGTCTCACGTCAAGCCCTCTTGGCCTCCAGCACTCACCTTCCAGACCCTCTTCCTTTCATAGGTTTCTTCCAGCCAGTCTTCTCAGGGAACTGTGAGCTTTAGGAGGATCAAACTGCCTTGTGGTTTCTGACATCAAGATAAAATCTGGCCTACATGTCGTTACTGTGATGGCTTCTGGAAGTTTGAGCCGTCTCCCTAGGTTGATCTTCAATTCCCGGTTCCATCCCACAGCAAGCACTCCACTGTTTTCTTTCAGCTGCAGCTTCTATCCCACCTTGATAAAACTGATGGTCTGTCCTGCTGCATTATTATTTGCTGCAAGCAATCTTTGTGCAGATTGCATCAGCTATTACTCTTAGGACCTGGTCATGGTGCCAGTGATAGTACCTCTCTCCCAGAGCCTTTAGGCAAGAACTCAATATATGCTCCAGGCTTCCTCTTCTCCTTCATTGAAGGGATGGATGGATGGACTGGGGAGGATATCATCAGTTGACTGGATCAGAAACATCTAGTTTATATCCAGATCCAGAAAGTCTCTGTCCATGAGATCTGATGGTCCATCACTTGCTCCTAACTGGTCCATGCACCATGCTGTTGTAACCCTACCATCCTGCTGGTTCCTCCACCCCTGCTCCTCCTCCTCCTGGATAAACTGATGCCTCTTTCTTTATAGTATGCAGCCCTGAATGCTACACAGATCTCACAGATCCCACTAGCTCTCTGAGCTGCAGCTGTGATTCGGCCTGGTTGGTATCCTCCTGATATCTTCATATTGGAATGATGATCATGTTCTTGACAAATGACATCACTGAGATGGTCCATCCAGTAATAACACTTTTCTCCAGTAAAAGCTAAACTGAACCTGATGTTCCAGAGGTGTCTCTCAGACCGAAGCAGCTGGAATTATCCAGGATGAAGTCCTTGATCTTACCTTCTGCAAAAAAGGGTTGAGTTCCTCAAGAGAAACTTTGTCATCAGGCAAATGAGATGCGATAAAGCCGACATAATCCCAGTTGTGATGCGATAAAGCCGACATAATCACAGTTGTGATGCGATAAAGCCGACATAATCCCAGTTGTGATGCGATAAAGCCGACATAATCCCAGTTGTGATGCGATAAAGCCGACATAATCACAGTTGTGATGCGATAAAGCCGACATAATCACCGTTGTGATGCGATAAAGCCGACATAATCACCGTTGTGATGCGATAAAGCCGACATAATCACCGTTGTGATGCGATAAAGCCGACATAATCCCAGTTGTGATGCGATAAAGCCGACATAATCACCGTTGTGATGCGATAAAGCCGACATAATCACCGTTGTGATGCGATAAAGCTGACATAATCACCGTTGTGATGCGATAAAGCCGACATAATCCCAGTTGTGATGCGATAAAGCCGACATAATCCCAGTTGTGATGCGATAAAGCCGACATAATCCCAGTTGTGATGCGATAAAGCCGACATAATCACCGTTGTGATGCGATAAAGCCGACATAATCACCGTTGTGATGCGATAAAGCCGACATAATCCCAGTTGTGATGCGATAAAGCCGACATAATCACTGTTGTGATGCGATAAAGCCGACATAATCACCGTTGTGATGCGATAAAGCCGACATAATCACCGTTGTGATGCGATAAAGCCGACATAATCCCAGTTGTGATGCGATAAAGCCGACATAATCCCAGTTGTGATGCGATAAAGCCGACATAATCACCGTTGTGATGCGATAAAGCCGACATAATCACCGTTGTGATGCGATAAAGCCGACATAATCCCAGTTGTGATGTAATAAAGCCTACACGAGTATGAATGTTATGCAATAATTAACAGTTAATCCTAACTGTTATGTAATAATGACAGGATAAGTCTAACTGTGATAGAATGATGTGAAGGTTGTATTTCAGTTAGATGAGCATGTATCTTTCAGTAAGAAGTTTCAGTGTTATTTATAAATTCCTGAGAGTGTTTCAGAATTTAATTTAAAGCTAATACACTGCTGCGAGCGAGGATGATGAGGGTCTGCAGAAAGTGTGTGTGATCTTCTCCTCGTTTGGGGAAGAACGTCCTCTTTAGAAAAATCAGTCCTGTGATTTATCTTGATTTTGCTGAAGCTGATCCCTGGAGGACTCGAACTGTGTGTGTGTGTGTGTGTGTGTGTGTGTGTGTGTGTGTGTGTGTGTGTGTGTTAATATGAACAGAGGCTCTGACTGCAAAATAATAACAGTGTGAGTCATGATGTGAGCTGTGACTCTAAAACAGAGGTCAGAATAAACTGAATTAAACATGATTCTTTTTTATTATATCTCTCACCACAGCTACAGTAATATCCATGATTTCTTCTTAACTACTTGTGCTGCATGTGAGTCTTTTCAAATGAATCCCAGCTTCTCGTCAAACATTCGTTCAAAATGAATTGTAGAAGATGAATCACTAAAAATCTACAGAATATTCAATTATTTTAGAATTTAACTTATCACCACATGGGTCATTTTTATTTAGGAAAAAAGATCAGCAGAAAAATGATTTGAATCTTTTGTTTTTTGGACCAAACTAAATGAATCAAATTACTGAAACGAATCATTTTGTACATAAATACTTTCCATCTTGATAACTCAGTTAATAAATCAGGCCTGCGTTTTGGAGTGTGTGAGAAGCTAAAACTGGCTAATGGTTTAATTTTTAATGAATCAGTAAACAGTCAAATGATCATAAATAGGAAATACACACACACACACACACTGTACTTGTACAGAACTGAATGAATCAAACTGATGAAGGTAATGGTGTTGCACTTCCGGATTTGTTCGGCCTGGTTAACTCTGCAGCAGATAGATGATGTTATTAATGATGTTTCAGTTACATCAGCAACAAAACTTATTTTTCATACTCATCTTCATCTTTTATTAATTCATCCTGTTTATATAAACTACTCTAATAAACTCCATTCAGACAGACAGACAGACAGACAGAGAGAGAGAGACAGAGAGACACACAGACAGTCAGACAGACAGACGTACAGACAGACCCTTGGGAGCAGACAAGCAGGCTAATCCCACCGTCTGCTAGCTGCAATGAGTCGTCACCCAGGGTTCATAACATTGAGACTGTGTCTGTTCCCCGAGCTAAACAAAAATGTTTTAACAATCAGAGAATTCGCTTTAGTAACCTGATTAACATAAAACTAGATCATAGTGAATACAGCCAGCAACTTTGATCTGAAGCTAGGACTGTTAAATATAAGATCTCTTTCATCCAAAGCACTTATTATTAATGAACTGATTACTGATCAGGAGTTTAGTGTTCTGTGTTTAACAGAAACATGGATTAAACAAACGAGTGTGTAGCATTGAAGCGTGTCCACCTGGTTATAGTTATATACATAAATCCACGTCTAACAGGCAGGGGAGGAGGTGTCACAGTTATTCATGATGATAAGCTAGGCGTAACACAAAAACCCGGACATCAATTTAACACATTTGAAGTTCTTTATACTAACTTAACTTATGTAGCCACACACAATAAGTTCACAGAGTTGATTCCACTAATTGTTATTTACAGAGCTCCAGGGCCATATTCTGAGTTCCTCAGTGAATTTGCAGATTTCATTTCAAAACCAAATTTTTTTGATAAGTCAGAAGACCCTCTGAGAACAGCAGTTGTATCCATCTTAGATTCAGTAGGTTTTAAAGTCAAATGTAATAGGACCCACTCGTAATGGAGGTCACACTCTGGATCTTATTCTAACATTCGGCTTAAATATAGAAAACATAGTCACTCTTCCACAGTGGGAAGCTATCTCAGATCACTATCTTATTTTGTTTAAAATGCGTCTTAGACACGAGATGCGCAATGTGCCACGTCTCCGTATTAAGCGTACATTTACGTCTGCTACTGCAGAGAGATTTACCAATAATCTCCCAGAATTATCACGCATGACTGGTTCACCGTCTGACCCCACAGAACTTGACCAGGCGACTGATTACCTGGAGTCGGTGTTTCTCTACACACTAGATAATGTAGCTCCACTCAAAAGGAAAATAATTAAAGAGAAGAAACTAGCACCCTGCTACAATGACCACACACGAGCTTTAAAACAATCAGCTAGGAAACTAGAACATAAATGGCATCAAACTAAACTATCAGTGTTTCAGTTAGCGTGGAAGGAAAGCCTTCTGAGCTACAAAACTTCTCTTAGTACTGCTAGATCAGCGTACCTCTCTGCCCTCATCGAAGATAACAAAAACAATCCTAAATTTTTATTTATTACTGTAGCAAAACTAACTAGGAGTAAAACCACTGTAGAAAAACACACACCTTCTTTATGCAGCAGCAATGACTTCATGAATTTTTTCAATGGAAAGATTGATAATATCAGGCAAAAAATTCAGACTATTCATTTAAAACCAAATTATTCGATAAATAATCCTTTAGATAATATAACTATTTCTGATCAGAGCTTATCATGCTTTACTCCCCTTCAAGATCCTGATCTAGTTTCCCCTAATTTCATCTTCAAAACTTTCAACCTGCATTCTAGATCCTTTACCCACGTCTTTCCTTAAACAGATATTACCAGTAGCTACCGAACCCCTTCTAAAAATGATCAATTCTTCCCTTAGCACTGGCTATGTGCCTAAATCTTTTAAGCTAGCAGTTATCAAACCCCGATTAAAAAACCTGACTGTCAGCTGTCCAGCTACAGGTCAATATCTAACCTGCCCTTTATCTCCAGGATCCTAGAAAAGGCTGTAGCACAGCAGTTATGTTCAGACCTACATAGGAATAACATTCATGAAATGTTTCAGTCAGGATTTAGGGCTCATCATAGCACAGAGACCAGGAAGATCGTGAAGGACCTCAGCCACCCCAACAATGGACTATTCCCTGAAGGCCAACACAGAGAGACTGAGGAGAAGCTTCTTCCCGCAGGCCATACGGTCTCTCAACCAGAACTCCACATAGAACTCACTGACTGGACTTTCATGTTTCCTTCACACACACGTGTTGGAACACACCAACCAACCTGAACATTTACACACTGCACAGGACTCACTCACTTTGATCACTGAACATTTGCACACTGCTACAGCTCCACCTTTTTACATTTTTATATATTTTTGTATTTTTTCATCTCTAATTTAATTGCAGATTTTATATTTGATA
>JAUCMX010000008.1:28320719-28393219 GCA_033459395.1 Hemibagrus guttatus
GTTAGCATCTCTGCACACCGCTCGTTAAACCCAGTGTATAATGTAGAAGGGTGTGTGTTTATCCTGCAGCACACACACTCATTCCCCTTAATGATTTGTTTCGAGCGGTTAATTGCGCGGTGATGTGAGGACTAATTTATGCTGAGTGTGAAGAGTGCGGTGAAGGTCACGTGAAGACTAAACAAACAGCTTACAGAGGGAAAAGTCTCACGCAGATAAAGTCCTGCTATTGTCTCACTTAATGGAATTCATTTGCGTGCTCCTTTTATTATTAGTCACGTCTGAGAGAGAATAAAAGGGGAATAAAGAGAGGCTCGAGTCGTCCTCCTCGTCACGTCTGCACAGCAACACGGGCGGAGGAAGCGTTCGCTCGGGAGACGTAACACACACCACAGAGCAGTTTAACACACCTCATTACTGCACACATCACAACACCTCCACAGAGTAACGGTCAGAGTGCTGGAACACACACACACACACACACACACAGGTTTATTCCATGTGCATTGCATCACTCTACCCATTTTTAAAATTTTTATTATTATTATTATTATTATTATTATTATTATTAGTCAGAATAATCTAAAAGTCTCTGTGAATCTGTTGATCTTTATGCTTTGTGCTGAATTTACTGTAGAATAAAGAAAATGGTGAAACTCTGTTGCTATGGTGACGGAGGAAGCTGATGACTGAGGCTAATGCTGTGATTAGCTAGAGCAGAGTTGGATCTGTTCTATAGACACTTTATAAAGGTTCAGTGACCCTGGAGACGGGACAGAACAGTCCAGAACCCCAACATTTACCTCAGGTGTGGTGAGAAATTCCCAAAAAAAGACTAAGAAAAGCTAAAATTACAGTGGAATTGCATCTAGCATCGACCGCTCCTTCCACACACACACACACACACACACACACACACACACAACTCTGAGGATCTTCTGCCTTTCAGAAGTTAATAATGTAATGATATTTGAGAGCGAAGCAGAAGATGGTCTTGTTATTAAAGATGAGAGAAACACTACAAGATCACCTTCACAGTCCAGTTCCACGTCACGTTGATGTTCTTATGAGAACGGAGCTGAGGAGAACGTCAGTGGGTGTAAATATTTGATGAAGTATGAAGAAGAAGAGGAGATAAAGAGGAGGAAGATCATAAAGAAAAGAGGGGATGAAGGGCGTGGCAGCTCTGGGGCGTGGTTATATGATTGCAGACAGTTTGGAGAGCGCTGTACCAGCAGAGGATCAGAGGTCAGTGTGGACAGGTTCACTGGTCAGAGGCTCTGAAATGACCAGAGTAAGGAGTAACGCAGATATTCCCACAATCCTCTGGAACTGGTTGTGTTGTGAACCTCTTCACGGGCGAACATTCAGTGTCGAGTTGATTTTTAATCATTTATTAATTCTTTATAAAATATCCGTTTCAAAGTCATTGAACTTTAACTCTATTTTCATTTTAATGACCAAAAATAATCTGGGATTTGTTATTGATCTGACCTTAAAGATTTTATTCCAGGCCTTTAAGATCCCAGTATTTCCGTCTGTATTAATCTATAATAAACACTAAAGAAGAATCTGAAATAATAATCACAACAAACACCACATTAATAATAATTTAAGATTCTTCTGGATTTTTGGCCTTTTCTTACGTATATAAGTCATTAAGTGCAGAGATTAATTATAAAGCGAAGCTGCATTAGTGCAGAAACACGGCACGTGTGAACACACTGGATCTAAATTCCCAAGTTTTCCCGGCGTCTCCGGAATCCTGCGTGACTTCATCATCTGCTCCTATAATCACCACACCACACACTTCCCATCGTACAGAAGCCTAATAAAGTCTGACCGCCATCATCTCCCACAAACAGGAGGTTAGCGGCGTAGAGGCGGGCGGGGCTTCTGCTGTTTACAGCCAATTAGCTCATGATAATTAACAGAAATCAGTTAAAGATGTGTAAAGACTCACGAGCTCTTCATGATCTTAATCCTTTAGAGTTTAGAAACATCTTCACTCTTTTTATTAGAAAAGTCTTTAAAAGTGACTTTTTCCTGTTTTAATTTAAAATGAAGAAAACATTTCTGATTGAGAAAAATTTCATATTTCAGTTAACATCCAATCAGAGCAGCTCTGCATTTAATGAGAGGGCTCTTCAGGACCACACCCACTCAGAACAGCTCTCATTTCCATATGTGAACTCTAGACCACACCCACACAGACTAGCTCTCATTTGCATATACAGACTCTAGACCACACCCACTCAGAGTGACACCTTTTTCTACAGTGGACACTCAAAGATCTTACCATTTACATAGACTCAATGACACGTCCCTTCAGATCAGATTATTGATAATATTCAAGGACACGCCCACTCGGAAAAATCTACAGTAAAAGTACAGCACTTTCCATAGATGGGCTGAAGGATACGCCCACTCAGAGCTGCAGGGAATTTAGTACATGTACTTAAATCCAGCCCACATTCCCATCTCTACCACACCCACTCAGAGCATCCCATTTTATACTGAGACTTAAACACTCGTCTATTCAGAGTTAGTCCATATATGGACTTGAGGACACGCCCTTGTTTTCATCATCTTTGAAGACACACCAACTTCTCTCGAATATAGCCTGAAAGACACGCTCCCTGCGCTCCAAGAGCTGGTGATGAATATGTTGGTGTGTCGTCACACACACTGAGGTGGAGTTAGTACGCTGCAGCAGATGAAGGCGTTTCTCTGAGTGAAAGTTAGAGAGCTGGTGTTTATCACAGAGTTTAAAATCGGGGATGAGGGGAGGCGGCTAGAGAGGAGCGTCACCTTTATTCAACTCCACACCAGGGGCGTAAAAACCACAAGAAGAAGCAGAATGTCAGTGAACAGAGGATTTCCCTGTGTGTGTGTGTGCAGTGAAGTTCCCCCGCACCACCACCCCATTCTCACACGAACAGTCAGGACGTAAAGAAAGTAAACCTTGGAGTCGAAAGCGTTCTGTCGGATACACGCTGATTTCCTCGGTCATGTTTACATAAACAAGTTTAATAACATAGCAATCAGTGGTTATTTCACAATTGGGAGGAAAAAAAGGAAAGAAGTGTACACTCTTTTACAGGTTGTGTGTTTTTTCGTCCTCTGTTCGATTAATGGGCGTGGCATTGTTCACGAGTTTCGCGCTGGGTTTTACGTCTTGTACTTGTTGCTGTTACATAATTAAATTCTTACATACAAATATGGACAAATGAAGCTTCGTCTCTGAAGCACTCGAGTCTGTAATCAATTCTGAGGGACAGTCAGAAGAGGGCGGGGCTTTAATCAGAGCAGGAGGGGCTTAAAGCTGTCCATCGCTGCACTGGGCATCTTGACACTGGGCGTCGCTTTGCTTTTCTGCCTCCTGACTGGGGAGATCCTTAGAGAGGGCGGGGCTCTTCTCAGAAAACTCCTCCCCGTCGGGCTCCAGGCCGTCCGGACAAGGCAGCTTCAGAAGCTCCTCCCTCAGCTGAGCAGTGTGTCGCTATGGAAACACAAATGATGAGGTCAAGACTACATAGGACACAAACACCATCAGCAGATTACAGTGGACCGAGAGTGAGATCACTGAAGAATGTGTGTGTGTGTGTGTGTTACCTTGAGTGCAGCTGCGTGGTGGGACATGGTTCGTCCCACTCTCTTGTCACTGCTGTACTGCTGGATGTCGGAGATCCACTCCTCACACTGCGCCATGATCTCAGCTCGCTTCAGATAGAAGTGCTTATGGATTACCTGGAAAAACACACACACACACACACACACACACACACACACACATGTTTATTTCCTATAATAGTCCCACTACATACAACAGTATTTTACCAACAACTACATTTATGTTTCATTTAATGTAGAGTGAAGTGAGCTCCTTCCTGTAGTGTCTTGTGTTCTATCAGCTGACAGAAAGGAAAGAGAGAGAAAAAGGGATGCAATAGACCGATAAATAGCAGGGCACGCAGATATTTACACTCCCAATGTACCTCACACACACACACACACACACACAGATAATAAACAGTGGGTCTTTGACGTCAGAGCAGGGAGTGTAATGGTCCACTGGATTCAGAGCTGGGGAACGATACCCCTCACACACACACACACACACACACACACAGATTTGGAGTGTGAGAAGTGAGTTACACGCGGACACCCAGCCTCAGTAAAGGGGGCGTGTCCACCGCTGACGTTAATCTTACCTCAGTATAATCTCTCTTATACGTTAACACCAACACCTCTGTACACACTGACCGTTTTCTCCATTTTAAACTTCAGTGTCTCAGCTGTAAAGTGTGCACATGCACGGTGTGTGTGTGTATGTGTGTGTGTGTGTGTATGTGTGTGTGTATCAGTGTTGTAAAATTCAAGTAATGCTACATGTATGCAGTGATGAGATCAATATCATAACGTTACATGTGATTTCTTCAAACAAACTGTGTGGTCTCCTGATGGAGCTCCTCAGAGGAACATCTCTAGCTAGCTAAGGGACGTAGCGTTATGATGTAACAACTTCAGCTGGTTTCCATGGTGAGGGTCACACTGTCACACTGATGGGAGATCTGAACTGCTACATCATCATCATCATCATCACCACCACCCAAATGATCTGTAACCGTGTGCGAGACAGAGAGGACCAACACAACCACATCCTGGTTACTATGGCAACACTGCCTAGGCCATTGATCTCTCTCTCACACACTCTTACACAGTGTGTGTGTGTGTGTGTGTGTGTGTGTGTGTGTATCAGACATTCTCACAGTGTGATTGATGGAGTGAGAGAGAAATCTGATTCAAGTTTTCCAAGAAGTAACTGAGAACTTATGAAGGAGGAAAAGAAAGAGAGAGAAACAGGACCGAACAACAGACACCAAACCCAACGAGAGAAGAAACATTAAGAGCATTTCACATCCAAAGATTCAAACATCTCACCAGCAGTGAGAATCAGAAGACCAGACTTGGAATTCACAAAGTAGTACAGAGATGATCTACAAAATATCTGGAACCAAGATGAACCTCTACCACAGTGATGGAAAGACTAAAGTGTGGAAGAAAAAAGGATCTGCTCATGATCCAGAACTCATCAGTGAAACGTGGTGGTGGTGGTGTCCTGGCTTAGCGCTTGCATGGCTGCTTCTGGAACAGACTCGTTAATCTTTACTGATGATGGAACAGATGATGGGGCTCATTATGGAGCAGATGATGGAGCAGATGACGGAGCTCATTATGGAGCAGATGATGGAACTCATGATGGGGCTCATTATGGAGCAGATGATGTGGCAGATGACGGAGCTCATTATGGAGCTCATGATGGAGCAGATGATGGAGCTCATGATGGAGCAGATGATGGGGCTCATTATGGAGCAGATGATGGGGCAGATGACGGAGCTCATTATGGAGCTCATGATGGAGCAGATGGGGAAAGGAGCAGATGATGGAGCAGATGATGGAGCCATGATGGAGCCATGATGGAGCAGATGATGGAGCAGATGATGGAGCAAAGATGGAGCAGATGATGGAGCAGATGATGGAGCAGATGATGGGGCTCATTATGGAGCAGATGATGGAGCAGATGACGGAGCTCATTATGGAGCAGATGATGGAACCATGATGGGCTCATTATGGAGCAGATGATTGGCAGATGACGGAGCTCATTATGGAGCTCATGATGGAGCAGATGATGGAGATGATGGAGCAAGATGGGAAAGGAGCAGATGATGGGGCAGATGACGGAGCTCATTATGGAGCTCATGATGGAGCAGATGATGGGGCTCATTATGGAGCAGATGATGGAGCAGATGATGGAGCTCATGATGGAGCTCATGATGGAGCAGATGATGGAGCAGATGATGGAGCAGATGATGGAGCAGATGATGGGGCTCATTATGGAGCAGATGATGGAGCAGATGATGGAGCAAGATGGATGGAGCAGATGATGGAGCATGATGGGTTAAAGGAGCAGATGATGGAGCAGATGATGGAGCTCATTATGGAGCAGATGATGGAGCATGATGGGATTATGGAGCAGATGATGGAGCAGATGATGGAGCTCAAAGGAGCAGATGATGGAGCAGATGATGAGTCATTATGGAGCAATGATGACAGATGAGGAGCTCAATGACAGATATGGAGCAGAGATGGAGCTCATATGGAGCATATAGCAATGATGGAGCTCATTATGGAGCAGATGATGGAGCAGATGATGGAGCTCATTATGGAGCAGATGATGGAGCAGATGATGGAGCAGATGATGGAGCAGATGACAGCAGCAGCAGAATGAAATCAGACGTCTACAGAAAGGTCTGATCATTTAAAGAGAAATGAAACCCGTTGAAAATCAGGAGGAACTTCAAGACAGCAAGAACAACCATCCACAACACACTGACAACACAGGACACATCAGACTGGACAGGTCAGTCAGCTGACCTAAACCCAACTGAACAACTGACTCTGAACCGGTGTACAGGTCTTCAGTGTGGAGCACAAACACAAGATCTGACCTTGTTGTGGTCAGAGTCAGACTGCACACACGAAAAGAAACAAAATAATAAAATGAGAGAGAAAGGAGGAAAAAAACAGGAGAGAAGGAAGAAGAAAAAGAGAGAGAGAGTCAAAGTGTGTGTGTGTGTGTGTGTGTGTGTGTGTGTGTGTGTGTGTGTTAGTACAATCTCTATTGCCCCTGGTCTTTATTACCTAAAAGGTCACTGAGTTTGTTACTGTCTCTTATTAGAGCATCAGCTACTGACGTCTGTTTTTATATAGAGGCACCACACACACACACTCTCACAAAACTCTCACACACTCTCACACACTCTCAACACACACACACACACACACACACACACACACACACACACACACACACACACACACACACACGGCATGAACCAAAAGTGGCCAAGTTGAAGTTATTACTGTTCCTGTAGTGATAATGAATGATTCAGTAGTTGGGCACACTCAGTGTCTGGTGTGTGTGTGTGTGTGCGTGTGTGTAGTAAGTCATTTGTCAAACTGTTCTAATCTGATTACATGTGTGTGTGACTCTGGGGTATTTACACACTCACTCTGAGCGGTCAATGTGATGGATGCTGATGCTGAATAACAAGAGTCACACACACACACACACACACACACACACACGTAACGGTGCAAACCCTCAGATCTGACCTGTTATAATCGGTCTTTTCATTGTTACACAGATGTGCAGATTTATATGGCTATAAAGCAGAAGGGGAGCGACGCACTCCAGCCACTGTGTAACTGTGTAACTGCCATCAGACTCTGGCTCTCACAAAACCTTCATCTGAATGAAAATAAAACTGAGTGTGTTGTGTTTGGAGCTACAGCCATGTGAGGAAGGTTAAACTCGGACCTTGGGGATCTTACTCCCCATGTGAAACCAGTTGTTAGAAATCTGGGGGTTATATTCGACAGCAGCCTAAAATCCGATAAACATTAAATCTGTGGTTAAAGCGAGCTTTTTCCAACTTCACCTACTGGCTAAAGTGAAGCCTTTCCCATCACGCAGCGACCTCGCAATGGCCATTCATGCTTTTACTAGTTCCAGGTTGGATTACTGTAATGCACTTTGTGTTGGTGTTCCTATCTCTCTCAACTTCAACTAGTACAGAACGCTGCTGCTCGTCTCTTATCTAATAACCTAATACCTCCAAGCGTGATCACATCACTCCCATCCTCCATTCTCTCCATCGGCTCCCGCTGCATTGTAGAATAGATTTGAAATGATTGATGTTGGTTTTTAAAGCCCTACATGGCCTGGACCCATCGTATTTAACAGATCTCTTAACACTGCGAAACCCTGGTAGAGCGCTCCGATCATCTGGCCAACTGGTTTTGGAAGTGCCAAGATCCAGATGCAAACGGTCTGGCGATCGGACTTTTGCGGTAGCGGCTCCCAAACTGTGGGATTCGTTACCGCTGGAAATCCGATCTGTTACGGATCTGGAATTGTTTAAATCCAAATTAAAAACACACTAGCTTTTAGTTTATAGTAGTGTGATATGCTCTTAATGTTGAGGAGTTGTATTTTTAATAGTTTGTTCCATGCGTCCTGTTTTTTTGTTTGTCCATATCCATCTCTTAATCTTCTTAATTTTACATGTTTATTGTTATTTATATCAAGCGTTTTCCATAACTTGCAATGAGTCTGTTACAGCGCTGTGGAGGAATTTTGGCCCACTCATCTTTGCAGAATTGTTGTAATTCAGCCACATTGGAGGGTTTTCGAGCATGAACCACCTTTTTAAGGTCATGCCACAGCATCTCAATGGGATTGAGGTCAGGACTTTGACTCGGCCACTCCAAAGTCTTCATTTTGTTTTTCTTCAGCCATTCAGAGGTGGACTTGCTGGTGTGTTTTGGATCATTGTCCTGCTGCAGAACCCAAGTTCCCTTCAGCTTGAGGTCACAAACCTACCGATCTATCAGTCTGGAAAAGGTTATAAAGCCATTCGCAAGTTTTTGGGAAAACGCTTGATTGCAGTTGTTGCTGCTAAGGGTGGACCAACCAGTTATTAGGCTTAGGGGGCAAATACTTTTTCACACAGGACCATGTAGTTTTGGATTTTGTTTTCCCTTAATAATAAAAACCTTCATTTAAAAACTGCATGATGTGTTTACTTGTGTTATCTTTCACTAATATTTAAATGTGTTTGATTATCTGAAACATTAAAGTGTGACAAACATGCAAAAAAATAAGAAATCAGGAAGGGGGCCAACATTGATTAACCTCTGTCCCAGTGTATGAATTATTTCCAACAAGGTGATTGGATCTTTTTTACAGGAAGGGCGGAGCTTACATAACCCAGTCTGATTTTTCGGATGTTATTATAGAAGAGTCTGATGGAGTCTAATCTGTTTCATCAGTGTGCAGAATCCGAAGTGTGTTCACTTCCTTTATCTTCACAGGTCTCAATTAGAATCAGCTGATTAAACAGCTCTAAAATGACGTGAGACGTGAGGCTCTTCCTGTGGTGTCGTTAGTGGAGACAGGGGCGCCCAGATCTCCGTCAGCGCACCTGTAATTCTGCTCATTAAAGCTGAGCCGTGTCAGCCGTGTGCCAGCGAGGAGACGGGAAAGAGCGCCGGATCAGGAGCGCACCAAAATAATACATCAGCCTCATTACTGTCCTGTCCCGTCGCCATGGATACGAAGCATCCTGTCCAGCTGGCGTATCAGGGACCTCGCTGTAATACACCTGGCATTCCTGCATCTCCAGTGCGCTTAATGTCGCTTCTCTTATTAGAATAAAAACTCAGCTTTTTATTGGATCAGTAAATATTTTACTATCTGCACAAATACTTTATAAAATAAAAGAAGTTTGTCCGTGTGACAGAGAAACAATCTCTCGGACATCTGGACGGAGAATCTCTGAATAATGAAGTTTAGAAGGAAGGAGCAGGGCTCACTGGTGTCCTGCGGAGGATCACACAGTTGGCCACACCCACAAGAGATAAACTAACAAAGTGACGAGACTTCTCACCTGCTTTTGTGTGTGTATGCATATGATGTGTAAGAAGTCTCCAGTGTCAGTACTGTGTGTGTGTGTGTATACCTCTTTAAAGCAGGGTGATGGGTTGCGGATCTGCTCCAGCATGGCCCACTTGACTGTCGCTTGCCGGATGTTTCCATCGTACTCTCTGGAGCTCTGAGTGCCGCTGGGCGTTCCACGTGATCTCTCGTACCCTGGCTCGTTAAAGTACGGCTCAGATACCAGAATCAAAGACTGCACAGACACCAGCACCTACAAACACACACACACACACACAGTTAAAGACATCAAATAAAATATTTTAACTACTAAACTCTAGCTCAGCAAAACATGTTAAATAAGTTAAATATCTTTGATGATTATGATGAGCCAGAATGATCAGAACAAAACATTTATTTTACTTCCTTTGTCCAAAGTTGCTGACTGGACAAACGCACACTTCAGAAAACGGACAAACGTAATAATGTAAAGGATTCGCTCATCGTTTGAGTTTTTAGCTGCAAGACGACTGTTGCTAAGCAACTGGGAAATACGGACAGCGAGTATAAACTAGCTAATAGTCAAGACTATGATTTATCAAGTTAGACACTATAACCGTGGATACGGGGGGGAACAATGAGGAACATCGACTAAGAAATCGAATAAAATTACACTTCGCATGGACAGAGAACAGAACGTCCAGTTCTTCAGATTAACAGAGAGAGAGAGAGAGAGAGAGAGAGAGAGAGAGTGTGAGTGAGCGAGCGAGAGAGAGAGAGAGAGAGTGAGAGAGAGAGAGTGTGAGAGAGAGAGAGAGGGAAAAAAAAAATATTCTGACCTGTAAAAAGCTAGACGTTTGTGGGTTCCACTTCTCCTCCGGGCGTCCATGCCATGTGTTCAGGATGCTTAAACACACCTGAGGTGGAAAAAGTGAGTGTTTACAATCAGGGCATTTAACAGACTGAGCAAGTGAGGGTTAAAGGTCTCAAGGGGTCAGCAGTGGCAGCTTTTAGTGGACCTGGGACTGGAATTCAAAGGTTATGCAGTAAATTTATAAAAGAGAGAGAGAGAGAGAGAGAGAGAGACAAACCTTGCCGTCATTGTAGAGGTTCGGGTTGAAGCGCACACTGTGACCTCCCGTTGTCTCCAGGTTGACCAGAGGAGGGGAGTTTGGATAATCCTGAGGAAAATACACGTCAAACTCAAAGCAGCCGTTAGCATACGGAGTGTCTGCTGGGCCTGTAATCAACACCTGAGAGAGAGGGGGGGGAGAGAGAGAGAGAGAGAGAGAGAGAGAGAGAGAGAGAGAGAGAGAGAATTGAGATATAATAATGGTATCCAGTGACATACACCCACCATCAGACATTAGTGCTGTTTAGATAATATTTTACTGCCACACACACACACACACACACACACACACACACACGATTAAATCACGAGAGCTGTGCCTGGTTATTAGCGACTGTTGCTATAATAGTGCAATGAAACCAGTGCAATGCGGTTCTTCTCATGAAGGATGAGGAGAGAAAATGACTTCTTAATGTGGTATAAATTAAACTCAGAAAAGATGAAAGAATGAGGATGGGATGGAAAAGGGAGGGGATTGGAAGAAGAAAATGGGAGGGACAGGGAGAAGGAAAAGAAAAGCATGATAAGGCAAGGAAATGGCAGGAAAGTAAGGCTCATATCTCAAAACAACTGACTGTGCGTGTGTGTGTGTGTGTGTGTGTGTGTTTATATAAAACCTTCATGATGTCGAGGCGTTCCTCATCACAGCGAACAAACACACTTGAGGAGGAGGAAAGGGGCAGGGAGGTGGACAGAGTGACGGCCTCCTGGGCGAGTCTTCGGGCTCGCGCTGCACTGTTAGCATCACTAGCGTTCTTCACCTGAGACAGGTAATGGTAGTTCACTTTAAACACCAATTTCCCATCCTCATCTTCACACACCATCTCGAACGTGTCTGTGGTAGAGAAAACACACACAGCATGGTCAAGTGCTGCCTCTCACTCTGCTGACCCCTGTGAAGGAGCCATGGCTTCTGTACCTTGACCCCACGGGTCTGCACTGTGCGTACATCTCTGTGTGTGTTCGTTCTAGTGATGTGTGTGTGCGCCAACACTAACCTGTTTACTTACACACACACACACACACATCAGTGCAGATTACCTCTGACAGAAAGAAACTCCGCTTGTCAATCAGTGGACAACATGATGAAGAGTGATGGGATAAAAATAAGGTACGATCTCAATCACTCCATCTCCACCTCTTCTGTCGTTCTTCTGTCTCTTTCTCAACATCTCATCCTTTTCACATCTCATTCTTTCTCTGGACAATTGTGCACTGTTTACTCACTGGGCAAAAATCTGTAAATATGATGCGTATTCGCTCCAAAGGTCACTTAGTGTAACCAATCAGTTATCTTCCTTAATGACACTAACCAATCAGAGAGCAGTTCCAACCCTTAACGACACTAACCAATCAGAGAGCAGTTCCAACCCTTAACGACACTAACCAATCAGAGAGCAGTTCCAACCCTTAATGACATTTAACCAATCAGAGAGCAGTTCCAACCCTTAATGACACTGTAACCAATCAGAGAGCAGTTCCAACCCTTAATGACACTGTAACCAATCAGAGAGCAGTTCCAACCCTTAATGACACTGTAACCAATCAGAGAGCAGTTCCAACCCTTAATGACATTTAACCAATCAGAGAGCAGTTCCAACCCTTAATGACACTGTAACCAATCAGAGAGCAGTTCCAACCCTTAATGACACTGTAACCAATCAGAGAGCAGTTCCAACCCTTAATGACACTGTAACCAATCAGAGAGCAGTTCCAACCCTTAATGACACTGTAACCAATCAGAGAGCAGTTCCAACCCTTAATGACATTTAACCAATCAGAGAGCATTTCCCTAACCCTAAACTACACTGTATTCCAATCATAGTTTCAGTTCCAAACCCCCTTAAAACATAATCAATCAGAGACACAGTTCCAAATCCTTAATGAATATTTTTAACCCAATCAGAGAGTAGTTCCAACCCTTAATACACTGTAACCAATCAGAGAGCAGTTCCAACCCTTAACGACACTGTAACCAATCAGAGAGCAGTTCCAACCCTTAATGACACTGTAACCAATCAGAGAGCAGTTCCAACCCTTAATGACACTGTAACCAATCAGAGAGCAGTTCCAACCCTTAACGACACTAACCAATCAGAGAGCAGTTCCAACCCTTAATGACACTGTAACCAATCAGAGAGCAGTTCCAACCCTTAACGACACTAACCAATCAGAGAGCAGTTCCAACCCTTAACGACACTGTAACCAATCAGAGAGCAGTTCCAACCCTTAATGACACTGTAACCAATCAGAGAGCAGTTCCAACCCTTAATGACACTGTAACCAATCAGAGAGCAGTTCCAACCCTTAATGACACTGTAACCAATCAGAGAGCAGTTCCAACCCTTAACGACACTAACCAATCAGAGAGCAGTTCCAACCCTTAACGACACTGTAACCAATCAGAGAGCAGTTCCAACCCTTAATGACACTGTAACCAATCAGAGAGCAGTTCCAACCCTTAATGACACTGTAACCAATCAGAGAGCAGTTCCAACCCTTAATGACACTGTAACCAATCAGAGAGCAGTTCCAACCCTTAATGACACTGTAACCAATCAGAGAGCAGTTCCAACCCTTAATGACACTGTAACCAATCAGAGAGCAGTTCCAACCCTTAATGACACTGTAACCAATCAGAGAGCAGTTCTAGACCACCACTACAGCTCTATTTCTGGCAGGATCTATAGTTTCAGTGTAACTTGCAAGCTTAAAAAATGAATAAATAAACAAATACACAATTTAATAATGCCTTAATGAATTTGATCATGTGTAGTGAGTCGTCCTGGTGAATCATTGTCATGAGTATGTGTCCATGAGCAGTGGTGTACTTCTGTAATAAATGTACATGATGTCCAATTTTTACAACTTCTACAATCAATACATAATTACTTACATTTATTATATATAATAATCTATAAACTCATTCTCATTTATTGCTCACCGAACTGCAGCTTCTTCATGGCAGCGACGTATTTCTCCTCCAGTGAGCGCAGGTTGGACAGAGGCTTCGGTCTCACTGCCGTCTTTCTCGAGCACTCTGCCATCTTCCGCTCTGCCCATGAGGAACACATATATTCATTTCTTTCATATGGTCAGTTACGTAAGCAGAAAATATAAAAGTATTAAACGTTAATAACTAAATATACTATTTATATCTATCAATAGATCACGATCTGGATCAGACGTCTCAGTCTCCGTAACCATCGGCAGGACATAGATGATTTGTATTATGCTCTCGTCCTGTAAGTTTTATCAGTCTTTGAGCTGAGTGATGTGTCTGATTAACATGCGGGTTTCTGATTCATTAAATTATATTAAATATTAAACTGTCAGACACGGGCGCTGCACTTAACGTTGCTCCTCATTTGAGTCGATATCACGCAAGAAAAATGTGCTGAAGCTCAAGGCCAGAACCTCACAGAATTGAGACAGGCTTCGATTTTAGACAAACTCCGCCCCCACTCGTGTAACGCTTAATTAAACTTCTGAATCCCAGAGACATGATCAGACGCTTCAGATTCCCGCTTCTCAGAATTCTACTCAATAGCATCTCTCCGATTTCTCCCGTGCTTTGACAAACGACCTGCGTGCGGTTACATGACGTCTACACGGCTTATCAAGGCTCGCTGAATAATGACGGTCTCGGTTCCTATTAACCGTGTCGACAGAACCCCGGAGCACAATCCCACCCTTTATCCTGTGTCACACGTTCCCTCACAGAGGTACTCTGTTCATCTGCACTTCACTGGGTCTTGGAAGCGCGCACCCGGGCTGCGGGAGTCGTAAAGTAGCATACAATATCGACTGCTTCCTTTATTCCTCGCTGAGGTGCGGGATTTTTTAATGGTGTTAGAATATGGAGGTTAATACAGAGCCGAGGAAGCCAATCAGAATGCTTGTTAGACTTTTTTTTTCTTTTTTAAAGAGAGAGTGCTAATTAACCAGTTTAAATGTTCCTGCTCCTCCCTCTCCTTGCTCCTGTCACTTCTCAAAGCTGTTAGCACATGGATTTACCCAACAGACTCATCCATCAGCCTGAAAGCATTTGCATACACTGAGAAAACACCGAGGTCCTGTTTAAATGGAGATCCCTAGAACCACGGTTCTCAAAGTGGGGTCTGTGCATGACCAATGGGTCCATAATCGTGTCATGGAAGCAATAATGTTTGCATTTTTTATTTTACTTTCAGTGATTGATTTTAAATGCATTTCTGACTTGAGAATAAAACTCAGTATGAACCGAATGAGCTTCACCCTAATGAATAAATGTAAACGTAAAAGTGTGTGTGTGTGTGTGTGTGTGTTTTACCGTGATTTGCCTGGCGCAGGCTGGTCGTAGCAGCATAGACGATCTCAGCCGTTTTCTGGATGTCGGGAACGAGCAGAGTCAGACCTTCAGGCTCCGGATCAGACGGCTCCGCCTTCATCACTCCTTTACTCTTATCTTTCTTGGACCTGAAATGGAGAGAAAAAAGACAGACAGAAGGTTACTTCTGACAGACAGACAGCAGGGTGGGGGGGCAGACAGACACTGGGGCTGGGAGACAGACACAGACAGTGGGGCTGGGGGAGAGACAAAGACAGACAGTGGGGCTGGGGGAGAGACAAAGACAGACAGTGGGGCTGGGGAAGAGAAAGACAGACAGTGGGGCTGGGGACAGACAGAGGAACTGAAGACAGACAGACAGAGGGGCTGGGGAACAGACAGATAGACAAACAGAGGGACGAAGAGAGGGACAGAAAGATAAAGAGGTCAAAGAGACAGACCAGGAGATGGTCTGAGTAGATGGCAAAAATGGGCAGACAAAACAGTGGGGCAGACAGACAGTGGGGCAGACAGACAGTGGGGCAGACAGACAAGTAGATACATACACAGCTTTCTTGGAAGACAAAGAGGTGGACAGACAGACCGTTTCTGAACACTGTATAAACAGACCTGAGGCGGTTGGTGTAGGTGTCCACACAAGTCTTCATTTTGGCCAACAGCGTGCTGACAGAGGTGTGGCTCTGTGCGTTAGGCTCCTCCTCCTCCTCTTCCTCAGTGGTGGAGGTGGAGAGAGGGAGCAGCAGAGGAACCAGAGAGGAGGAGGACGACAGAGCACGGAGGAGCTCTAACAGAGCACGGTACAGAGGGATGTGACGGGCCATGTCCAACACTGAGGGGGGGGTGGTGAGTGAGAGAGAGGGGGAGAGTGAGAGAGAGGGGGGAGAGAGGGGGGGAGTGAGAGAGAGAGAGAGACTGTTAACATGAAATCAATTCTCTAACACACATCTCTACTACTATCAATCCTTCACTCTGACCCGCTGATATATCTCTGCTTTTATCTATCCATCTGCCCACTCCTCTGTTTATCCATTCACACCTTGTCCATCTTCCTAAATCTCTCCATCTTTCCCTCAGTCTGTCCGTCCATCCATGTCTACTTGCCTAATCAAGTACCTGTCTATCCATTATCACTCTATCCAGAATTAGCCTGATACACACACGAGCACAACGTCTCTCTCTCTCACACACACACTTGCTTTGGTAGAGAGATGGCAATAAAATGTGCATTAATCACAAACACACACACACTTACATTTACTATTACTCTCTAAATACACAGCCAGCCAGACAGCACATGGACACACAGATGCATCGAGGTTTTTTTTTTTGTTTTGTTTTTTTTTTTGGCTAAGCTCTGTTTCTCCTCTCCCTTCAATGTCAGTGTGTGTTGTGAATTCTCCTCACATTCCACCTACTCTTTTCCATCTCTTCCATCCGGACACTGATTTACAGCACACACACACACACACACCTCTTTAATCAGACGTTGCAAGTGGTGTGCAACCAGCTGGACGATAAATAATGTTAGTGTGATTGTTGAGGACGCACAGGTGGAGATAGAGCGTGTGCGTGTGCGTGTGTGTGTGTGTGTGTGTGCGTGACCTTGTGTGTGTTTCTGGGACGAGCTTGTAACAATCTTTTAGGACAGGACGAGGAGGAGAGACAGAAATATCGCTCTAATAACACATCACATTTCTCTAATAACCTCACATGGAGCAAAGGAGGGAAGGGGAGACGGGGGGAGAGAGAGAGAGAGAGAGAGAGAGAGAGAGAGAGAGAGAGAGAGAGAGAGAGAGAGAGGCAGGGAGAGACAGACATACAGAGAGCACGAGAGACAGAAAGAGAAAGAGAGAGGGAGAAATAGAGAGAGAGGTGAACAATAAAAATGTGACTGAAGATGGGATGTAAAGGAGTGAATGTGGCACTCTGATGGACAGAATGTGAGAGTTTGATGTACTCACTGTTTACACACACACACACACACACACACACACACACACACACACGTTACAGTGGGGAAAAAAGTGAAAGGTACTCTCCAGGGTATGAAGGATCTTATTTAACTGGTATAGAAGGAGTCGTCAGTGCCAGTGTGAGACACAGGCTCGTCCAATCAGAACACAGCGTCTGAACAATGGCTTCTGGAGGCCTGCAGGTGAAAACCACCACAGGAGACTAACACTGAGGAAATCCTCCAAAACCCCATCACCGTCCTTCACACACTGGCCTTAATGACTACTGCATCATCCATTCAGCTCAACACACACTTTCCTCACAGAGAGGTTGGAATTCATCCCTCACACACACACACACACACACACACACACTCCCATCCTCGTTCTTATTCACACAATAGGTCATAATTAACCATGACAGCCTGTTAGACAGAGAGAGAGAGACAAGAGAGAGAGAGAGAGAGAGGCACAGAGAGAGAGAGAGAGACACAGAGAGAGAGAGAGAGAGACACAGAGAGAGAGAGAGAGAGAGAGACAGAGAGAGAGAGAGGGGCAGAGAAAGAGAGAGAGAGAGAGAGAGGCAGAGAGAGAGAGAGACAGAGAGACAGAGACATCCCTCGACATGTTAGACGCTCTCTGCCATTACAAAGCAGTGCTTCTACACACTCAGCTGAGATCAACACTACAGCCTCCACCCAAAGGCCCACATCTTATCGCCAATCCACTCTACACCCTCACCCAAGGCCTCGCCACTCGCATGTCTTCCCCCTACACCTATATTCTGGGCCCCACCACACACAACCTGGACCTCCCCACTTCACACCCTACCACCATCAGCCTGTACTGCAACACCCAAACCCCAGTACACTGCACCCAAAGGCCCTACTCCCTGGGAACAACATGTACAAAAACACAGGAGACAAGGACATGCTCAGAGTAATATGTACACGGTTGGACCAGTAGCTGTGAATAGAAGAGAGACAAAAAGGAAGGTTCAAAAAAAGTATAGTAAATTTATAAATTTGCATAGTGTTTATATATATATATATATATTTGTGTGTGTGTGTGTGTGTGTGTACATACTTAGTTGTTGGTGGGTTTATATTGCTCTAGAAGACTGTTAAGATTGTTGAAGTTCTTATGCTTAGTGAAAAATAAAGCACTAACTATTACAATGTGGAACATTGGCATCAATTCATCCAGTTTTGGATTAAAAACTAAAACCCTTGAATTTCAACAAAACATATCAAATCTAGACATCATAATATTACAAGAGACATGGCGCAGGACTGAAGAAGTCACTCTTTGTCCCTCAGGTTACAGAGAAATATCCATATCCTCCAGAAAACATGGAGATCTCACGGGGGAGAGATTCAGGGGGCATTATGATCTGGCACAAACTAGAAATTAATAAATATATCCAAACAATTAAAAAAGAAGAAAAGCACATCTGGCTCAAAATCAGCAAACACCTAAGCCAAGCAGCACGGGATATTTCTTATGTGCCCTTTATATTCCTCCCTCTGAATCTCCATATTATAATGAGGCCCGGGGAAGTGTGCTGATGTGTGGGGATGTAAATGCCAGGACAGGACCATTATCCCACTACACCACGGATAATGGGAATAACCACATTTTTGGACAAAGCTTTCCACGAAACAAACTTCCCAAGGTATAACTCTGATGACCAAATAAATAAAAATGGGAAGCTTCTGATTGAGCTCTGTCAAAGCCTCGGCCCAAAGCCCAAACAAACTAATCCAACTAACACTGACCAGCCTCAGGACACTGACCACCTCATCCACAGAATCCGGCCCAACCAAATGATTAACACACAGAAAGAATATTATGTAACTTACTGGACTGAAACAACACAAAACAACGTAAACTACACAAAACAGAGAATACACAACAGCAGAATACCGGAGAGTACAGACTCAGTGACCACAGCCTGGCTATAGAGAGGGGCAGGTACAGACTCAGTGACCACAGCCTGGCTATAGAGAGGGGCAGGTACAGACTCAGTGACCACAGCCTGGCTATAGAGAGGGGCAGGTACAGACTCAGTGACCACAGCCTGGCTATAGAGAGGGGCAGAAACAGACTCAGTGACCACAGCCTGGCTATAGAGAGGGGCAGAAACAGACTCAGTGACCACAGCCTGGCTATAGAGAAGGGCAGGTACAGACTCAGTGACCACAGCCTGGCTATAGAGAGGGGCAGAAACAGACTCAGTGACCACAGCCTGGCTATAGAGAGGGGCAGAAACAGACTCAGTGACCACAGCCTGGCTATAGAGAAGGGCAGGTACAGACTCAGTGACCACAGCCTGGCTATAGAGAGGGGCAGGTACAGACTCAGTGACCACAGCCTGGCTATAGAGAGGGGCAGGTACAGACTCAGTGACCACAGCCTGGCTATAGAGAGGGGCAGAAACAGACTCAGTGACCACAGCCTGGCTATAGAGAGGGGCAGGTACAGACTCAGTGACCACAGCCTGGCTATAGAGAGGGGCAGAAACAGACTCAGTGACCACAGCCTGGCTATAGAGAGGGGCAGGTACAGACTCAGTGACCACAGCCTGGCTATAGAGAGGGGCAGAAACAGACTCAGTGACCACAGCCTGGCTATAGAGAGGGGCAGGTACAGACTCAGTGACCACAGCCTGGCTATAGAGAGGGGCAGAAACAGACTCAGTGACCACAGCCTGGCTATAGAGAGGGGCAGGTACAGACTCAGTGACCACAGCCTGGCTATAGAGAGGGGCAGATACAGACTCAGTGACCACAGCCTGGCTATAGAGAGGGGCAGGTACAGACTCAGTGACCACAGCCTGGCTATAGAGAGGGGCAGGTACAGACTCAGTGACCACAGCCTGGCTATAGAGAGGGGCAGGTACAGACTC
Source organism: Hemibagrus guttatus (assembly GCA_033459395.1). Taxonomy (NCBI): domain Eukaryota; kingdom Metazoa; phylum Chordata; class Actinopteri; order Siluriformes; family Bagridae; genus Hemibagrus; species Hemibagrus guttatus. The sequence continues at coordinate 28,340,544 of JAUCMX010000008.1, forward strand.
AGTGACCACAGCCTGGCTATAGAGAGGGGCAGATACAGACTCAGTGACCACAGCCTGGCTATAGAGAGGGACAGGTACAGACAGAGCTGGCTGCCCAGAGAGAGCAGGTTCTGTCTGTACTGTAAGCAAGGAGAGGTAGAGACAGAGCTCCACTTCCTCACATCCTGTCCAAACTAGCAGGACATTAGAAAACAATTCTTTCCCAAATTTGAGATGTTTTGTCCTGACTTCATCAAACTGGAGAACAAGACAAAACTCCAGTATTTACTGGGAGAAAAAAAGAGACTGTATTTCCCTGGCAGCTCGGTACATCCACACCTGCCACAACAAGAGGGAGGAGTCGACCAATCAGTGATGTGCTTATGAACACACACACACACACACACACACACACACACACACACACAGGCGTGTGTTTTGATTTGTCCCTGGGATCCAGATCACTGCAGATAGAAACAATAAATAATTGATGGTGTATGGGTGTTAATGGGACAGGCGTTATTTATTAGACAGACTTTTATACACAGTGTGTATGAGGAGGACAAGCCTGCTGCTGCTGCTGGGTTTTTATCCCTCATCACACTCGGCGTCACACACTCATCAGAACGAGATTCAACACCGCCGCCTCCTGCTGCCACCTCACCTCACCACATACAGCATTTCTGTCACTAGCAAAGGCCATGCAGCTAAATAAGATGATCTCTGATGAATGAGACAAAAACATTTTTAAATGAGACACTTTGTAGTGTGTGTGTGTGTGTGTTTATATACGTACATAGATGTAACACAAGGATAATGCAGTATGCCGAGTTTCTCCAACCAAACACCACAAAACCAAGACCAACTGGAACTCAGGACTATCCCAAACACAGAACTATCAAAAAGCATGAACATACAAAACCAGGACAACTCAATATTCCCAAACCAGTCAATCCCAGGTCTATCAGATCCCAAAACCACACGATCACAAGGCCAAGTGAATCCAATACTACCCAATCTCAGGACCATCTGACCTTAATACCTGATCGCAAGTCCACCTGATCCCAGGACCATCTGAAACCAAAAACATGATTTCCTGAACCTGGTCAGAAGCGTTACCTCAGCTTACAAGATTACAGCACTGACACTGGAGACTCCTTCCATTAAGAGTTCAGTTAACAGAACATTTCTCAGTATTAATGATCACATGTTTTTAATTCATTTGCATGGAGTGCCTGCTGTACAAAATCACTACCAATGAGCTGTTGCTATAGAAACAATAACATTCCCTTTTGAACTGCATTTCAGTGCACCACAGGCTTGCATTTAAACACAGGAGAGAGAGAGAGAGACTTTCTGATAAGTTTAGTTGAGGACACAAACACAACAGGATTAATAAAGTCATAATTAAACTCTGGGAATTAAATCACATTCCGGAAATGAGCGGAAAATAAACACCGGCATTCTTCTGTACTGTACATAATTAAACAGGGAACACAGCCATAACACTCGACGAGTGAATAGAGGGGAAAATTAAAGGAGGGAGTGACCGAGCTAGTGTCCTAGCACACACACACACACACACACACACACACACACAGAGGTGGGAGGTTGTGCTCATGTTGTGGAACAGCTTTATGAAGTAAAGCTGAATAAATGGAGTGTGATAGTACAGTGTGTGTTTAGTGTCCGTTAATACGCCTACACACACAATAAAAACATCAGGCTGAGTGTGTGTGTGTGTGTGTGTGTGTGTGTGAGAGATGGAGAACCCTCAATATGCACGGACGGTGGAAAACTGGGAGCAAAAGACACTCATGAGAGCCGAATATTACACACTTTTGTGGGTTCGGGGGCGGGGGGTGGGGTTGGGAGAGGGAAAAGCTGGAAAGAAATGAAGGGAATATGGAGAGATGAAAAAAAAAAGAACGTAAAAGAGGAGAAAGAGATGAACAGGAAGGGAAAGGAGGTGGAAAGAAAGAGGAGAGAACAAAGCAAAAAAAGGAACATAAAGGAAATGATAGAGAGAGCGGGAAGGAGAGAGAGAGAGAGAGAGAGAGAGAAAGAAAGAGAGAGAGAGAGCGATGGGGAAGTAAACAAACAGGAATGAAAGACATAGAAAACAAAAAATAATAAAAATCAAAAAGAAATAAATAGAAATAGAAAGGAAAGAAAAAGAAAAGAAGGGAACAGAACAAATGAATAAATAGAAAAATTAAAGAAAAAGGTAAAAGTTGAGACGGATGGAGAGAGCATGAGGAAGTTAGAGAATGAAAGGAAATGAAAGCAAAAGAAATAAACAGAAAGAAAAGGAATAAATAAATAGAAGGAATTGGATGGGAGAGAAAATTAATTTCAAGTGGAGAGAGAGAGAGAGAGAGAGAGAGAGAGAGAGAAAGAATGAAAAGGGAAAGGAAAGGAGGGAACAAATGAGAGGAATTGTAAAAGAGACGCAAACTAGAGGAGTAAATTTATTAGCTTCCATTAATCAGAATTGTCACAGTGTGTGTTGCTCATTTTGAGCTGCTAAGAGGTTAGTCTGAGATAGGAGGAGCATGTGTGTGTGTGTGTGTGTGTGTGTGTGTGTGTGTGTGTGTGTGTGTGTGTGAGGGAGGAGAGGATTTCTCCGAGGTGTGCGTAGCTGCTAGCAGGCTGGAGAACGGATCGTATGAAACAAGTGCTGCAACGAGACCAGAATACTGAGACAGTGAGGAAAGAGGAAAAACGAGTGAGAGAAGGAGGGAAAAGGGGGAGAGAGAGAGAGAGAGAGAGAGAGAGAGAGAGAGAGAGAGAGAGAGAGAGAAAGAGAAAGGGGAGGGACGCTAGGGACGGAGAGTGCTGTCTGCGCTGTGTAACACACACTCTCTCTCTCTCTTTCTAACACACTCGCACACAAGCAAGGAGATGCAGCTGTAGACACCATTTCTCTCTCTCTCTCTCTCTCTCTCTCTCTCTCTCCATTCGTGTGGTGTTTGTTTCTCTGGTCCTGATGCGGGGAGCATGTGGAGCATGTTGCCTTCTCCAGCTCACCTCACACGCCAAAGGGTAAGATGCTCTGATATTTTCCTTCCATTTATCCATCCATCCATCCCTCCTTCACATTCAGCATCTCTCACTCATTCACAAGCTGCGTGTGTGTTTATTTTCCTTCACATCCATCAGGCATATGTTCAAGAAAAAACCTCAAGAGGGAGTGAGAGAAAAGACAGAGAGAGAGAGAGAGAGAGAGAGAGAGAGAGAGAGAGAGAGAGAGAGAGCGCGAGAGAGAGCGCAATTTACCCTGAAGTAAAATCATTCCATTAGAGTGTGTGTGTGCATGTGTGTTTTCAGAGGGGGTACCCCATCATTGTAGCCTCCTTCTTTTGTTGCCCCGTTCCTCCACAGCTGAACGATTAGCATGTGTGTGTGTGTGTGTGTGTGTGTGTGTGTGTTGCGTGTGTATGTGTGTGTGTGGGGGGTAACACCTCTTTTCTCTCGCTAGTCGATCCATCGCACCGTTTTCAGAACACTAACGTTATCGGTCTCCCGAACCACCAAAATATGAGAGACATGGAGAAAGGGTGACAAGAAAAGAAAGCAGGAGAAGGAAAGAAGGATAGAGAGATAGAAGGAGAGAGGGAAGAGAGCAGCGATGGGACATCACTGTTAAAACAGCAGCTAGCGAATTCCTCTCCATTGTCCTCCTGCGCTCCTTCATATCATGTCTCCTCCCATTCACTCGCTCCCTTACATTCCTCATCCTCTCTTCCTCTCTCTCTGTAGATAAGCAGCGTTCAGGATGGGCACGACAGCCATCAGCATTGAGGAAGCCAAGGAGGAGAGGGAGGAGTCCATCCTGGCCCTGCTGGGCATCATCGGCACCTTCCTCAACCTCTTCGTCATCGTCTTCGTTTACATCTACACCACGCTCTGAGAGGGGAAGGGGCGGAGCCACACTATAGGGGGTGGGAACCAAACAAGCGGGTGAGAGTGAGGACAATAATCATGCAGGGAGACATGGAGGTTGATGGGGACAAGGAGGATGAGCGCCACAGCGCCGATTTGGGGAGATGACAGAGGGACGTGTATGGTTCAGTGGGGCGGGGCTTAAGCAACTATATACTCCTAACACAGCATTTGGATCTATGGACAGGATGTGGGCGGAGCTTGATGTACAACAAGAGAGGCGGAGTTTAACACACTTAAAGATCCAGCTCTCTTATAGGCAGCCTCTCGGGGCCGGCGTCTGATTGGTCAGGACGTATATTCCATAACTCATTTAAACAGTCACATGATATAAAACAGAAAACTTTTTTTTTTTTTTTTTTGCTAGCAGTCTTCTAGCTAGCTCTCGATACTGCCATCTGATTGGTCGAGGAGACTTATTTCTTATGATGACTCGTGACAGTGTAACAAAGGACAGTCCTTCTAAAGGAACTATTTCATTGGCTGGCTCGTGGTCCTGCTCCCTGATTGGACAAAGGGATTTCTATTTTTGCGACATCAAAGATGAATATATTTTAGTGCAAGCACTTGGAAAAAAAAACATTAATGAAAGAATACTGATCAAAACGGACTACAAGATTTTGGACAAAAAATTGTTTTTAAATGCTAATTTCAATACTGTCGTCTGATTGGTCGAGGTAACCCCCAAATGATCCAGTGTTAAATACCATGCTCAAAAGATCTGATTTATTAACACAGGAGAAGCAAAGAATCTCTCCAACTGATTGGATGAACGGATGAGGGGGCGGAGACTAACCCATTTTTACACCTTTTGTTGAAACATCATATGGGGGTGGGGTTTCCCCAAACAAAAGTTTGCAAAAAACAAAAAACAAATAACGGTGACACCAACAGTGCTAAAACATTTGGTTTCCCTTTCAACAAAGTGTGGGACAACAACAGGGGGGTTTTTTCATTTTAAACTAAAGTGAAAAAACTGTGTGTTGGGGGGCAAACAAACGGTGGGTTTCCAACAAACGTTTTTGTGGAACACCAACGTTTGGGAACTCGTTTTTTCATCCCATCACGGTGTGTTCTCTAACTCCGGGGGAAAAAAGGGGGAAAAAAGGGGGGGGGAAAGGGGTGTTCCCTCCTAACTGTGTTTTATACCACATACATGATCTAATAATGTGTGTGTGGGGGGTCATAAATAAAATGGGCATCTACAAGGGTGTTGTTTGGGTCTAAATGGTGTGTGTGGTGTGTGTGTGTGTGTGTTGTAAAAAACCTACAAAAAGTTGGTGGTTGCATCATAACACAATGGGGGGGGATTAACAAGGGGGGTGTGTGTCATCACACACTCACGTGGGGGGGTTTCAATAATAAACTTTGCACATTTTACACACGTGTGCTCACAATCAGTTGTGTGATAAAACAGTTGTTTATATAACCTGGTGTGGGGGGGCCAAAAAACCTCACAAAGGGCCAACCTTACTTCCGGGGGGGGGGGGGGGGGGGGGGGGAATGTGTGGGGGTTATAACAAAACTTGTTTTTTTTAAATAAATTGTGGTTTTAAAACAAACAAAAATAAAAAAAAATAATAAAGGTGTGTTGGTCATCTACATCAAATAACTCACTGTGTGTGTTCATCACCTACACTACACTGTGTGTGTGTGTGTGTGTTCATCACCTACACTACACTGTGTGTGTGTGTGTGTGTTCATCACCTACACTACACTGTGTGTGTGTTCATCACCTACACTACACTGTGTGTGTGTTCATCACCTACACTACACTGTGTGTGTGTTCATCACCTACACTACACTGTGTGTGTGTGTGTGTGTTCATCACCTACACTACACTGTGTGTGTGTTCATCACCTACACTACACTGTGTGTGTGTGTTTTTTCATCACCTACACTACACTGTGTGTGTGTGTGTGTGTTCATCACCTACACTACACTGTGTGTGTGTTCATCACCTACACTACACTGTGTGTGTGTGTGTGTTTCATCACCTACACTACACTGTGTGTGTGTGTGTGTTTCATCACCTACACTACACTGTGTGTGTGTTCATCACCTACACTACACTGTGTGTGTGTGTTTTTTCATCACCTACACTACACTGTGTGTGTGTGTTTTTTCATCACCTACACTACACTGTGTGTGTGTTCATCACCTACACTACACTGTGTGTGTGTGTGTGTGTTCATCACCTACACTACACTGTGTGTGTGTGTTTTTTCATCACCTACACTACACTGTGTGTGTGTTCATCACCTACACTACACTGTGTGTGTGTTCATCACCTACACTACACTGTGTGTGTGTGTGTTGTTCATCACCTACACTACACTGTGTGTGTGTTCATCACCTACACTACACTGTGTGTGTGTTCATCACCTACACTACACTTGTGTGTGTGTGTGTTCATCACCTACACTACACTGTGTGTGTGTGTGTGTTTCATCACCTACACTACACTGTGTGTGTGTGTGTTCATCACCTACACTACACTGTGTGTGTGTGTTCATCACCTACACTACACTGTGCGTGTGTGTGTGTGTTCATCCCCTACACTACACTGTGTGTGTGTGTGTGTGTGTGTGTTCATCACCTACACTACACTGTGTGTGTGTGTGTTCATCACCTACACTACACTGTGTGTGTGTGTGTGTGTTCATCACCTACACTACACTGTGTGTGTGTGTGTGTTCATCACCTACACTACACTGTGTGTGTGTGTGTGTGTTCATCACCTACACTACACTGTGTGTGTGTGTGTGTGTTCATCACCTACACTACACTGTGTGTGTGTGTTCATCACCTACACTACACTGTGTGTGTGTGTGTCATCACCTACACTACACTGTGGTGTGTGTTCATCACCTACACTACACTGTGGTGTGTGTGTGTGTGTGTTCATCACCTACACTACACTGTGCGTGTGTGTGTGTGTGTGTTCATCACCTACACTACACTGTGTGTGTGTGTGTGTTTTTTGTGGTGTGTGTGTTCATCACCTACACTACACTGTGTGTGTTCATCACCTACACTACACTGTGTGTGTGTGTGTGTGTGTGTGTGTGTGTTCATCACCTACACTACACTGTGTGTGTTCATCACCTACTACACGTGTGAATGATAGGGAGTGGATATTGGCTTGTGTGTGTACACATACAACCCCAACTCATAAAAAGAAGATGAAGAGAACAACTTAGTGTGTGTGTGTGTGTGTGTGTGTGTGTGGGGGAGAGAGTGAGTGAGTGAGTGAGTGAGTGAGTGAGAGAGAGATAGAGATAAGCCCTGGTGTGAATACATATGAAGTGCCTGTGATGTGGTCGGGGCTTCTGTAAGCGGGGGTGGAGTTTATGCAAATTAGTAGAGTCTCGGCTTGGTGTTTGTGTGTGACGTGAATGTGGATTAATCCGTAATAACAGCAGCAGCACAGATAAATCCTCCTAATAAACAGGAAGCAGAGAACCTGAACAGAGAGGAGGAGGAGGAGGAGGAGGAGGAGGAGATTCTCCCAGGGGTGACACACGGGGTCATGACCCCTTAAACAGAATCCAGTAATGACATCATCAATCTGCACTAAAAACCCGGCGGGAAATTTTTAAAAAGCAAACACGTCTGCCATCTCCATCACTCTTCTGTCTGTCTCCTCCCACCATCACAGCTGTCTCCTTATCCCTAAGGACAGCAATGTTACTCACCATTCACACGTCTACTGTGGGCGTGGCCTGGATGCTACGGTTGTCTTGTGTGGCCATACTGCTATGGTTGTCATGTGGGTGTGGCCATACTGCTATGGTTGTCTGTGGGTGTGGCCTGACTGCTATTGCTGCCTTGTGGGGGCGTGGCCTGTACAGTTTTTCTTTTCGGTCTTGATTTTTTATTAGATTATGACTCTAACAGTAAATGGGATAGAACCACAGGGAACTGCAGCTGTATGTTAGAACCACTGCGTTTGCCTTCACACATGGAGGGAAGATCTCTCACACACACACACACACACACAGCTGAATGACTAAGAACGTGTTAAACTGAGAGCGTCAGTGTGTTGAATACAATCAGCTATTAAGGCATGTGTAAATAGTAATTATGTAAAAGTGTTCCACACACACAGTGTGAATTGTGGATGTGTGTGTGTGCTTGTACCTGTAGGACACACACAAAACACTTTTTTTAATGACATGCTGAGTCAGATCGTCTAATCTCAGGCCATTCTCCACTTTTACAATGATCTCATTCACACACTGATGAAGTGATCATGACAGAGAGAGAGAAAGAGAGGCAGACACAGAGAAATAAGACAAACACTTAAAGACAGAAACAAAGTAAGTGAAAAAAAAGACAGACAAATAAAGAGAGCGAAAGACAGAGAGTTAGAAAGATGGAGAACCGTGAGAGAGTGACGGTGTGTGTGTGTGGGGGAGAGAGAGAGAGAGAGAGAGAGAGATGAAGAGAAAGCACTAGGGCTCCACCTGCTGGCACTTCATCCACTTCTGTCTACACAAGTGTGTTTCTCTTGCTCCTTCACACTCACACACACACACACACACACACACACACACACACACACACACACAGAAAGAGAGCAGTGTAGGACGTACCGGAGTCGTTGCGCAGGTATGAGGACATGGCGGGGATGAGACAGGACTGACTGAGGAGCTCCTGCAGGACGGAGGGCAGGGCAGAGTTGCTGTGGCTTCCACCATCCACCAACCCGGAGTCACCCGAACACACACACCCCGCCGGGTTAATGTAGCTGGCTAACACCTAAAAAACACACACACACACACACACACACACAAATAAATATATACACATATAAATAAATATATACACACACTTATTTATTTGTGTGTCTGTGTGTGCGTGTGTGCATGTGCACTTTACCTGCAGCAGACAGGTGACATGCTCCTCCTCCAGTCTCTGTTTGTTCAGCGCCTGTTCCACGTCCCAGCCAGACGCTGTGGATCCGGTACCGAACCCGGTACCCTTCGCCCAGTACAGCTGCTGATCATCAGCACTCACAACACCCTGACCATTGGAGACCTGTGGCTACACACATACATACATACAAAAACAAAACACACACACACACACACACACACACACACAAAAGAAATAAAATAAATACACTTCATTCTTACTTAAACATATCACTACTTCTGAAAAACTTTATAGTGGTCACTTTGTTTATTAAAAATATCTCTTAAAAAGTTTCTGGGATTCTTTCCATAATTTCTCCTAATGTAAGAATTATTTTGGAAAGTAGCCGTGTCCACGTGTGTCGTTTGTAAATAAACACCTCAGAGGTGAGCAGTGAAGTGGTAATTAAAGGGTGTGTGTGAGCAGGTCAGTGGCGGTGACTCGAGTGGTGTACAATCTGACCTCAGAGTGGTTGGAGCTGGAGGAGGGAACTCGGGGAGCGTGGTGACTCAGAGCTGATAAACAGGCGAGGATGAGATGAACTGCACCGATCTCCAGAGCCATGCGGCGCAGCAACACACCGTCATCTGTGGTGAGGGGCGTGGAACTGAAGAGAGAACGCAGGACCAAAAACGGGAGAGTGGGCAGAACATTCGCAGACGGGGACTGCAGGATGTGACCTGGGGGGGGGGGGGGGGGGGGGGGGGGGGGAAGAGAGAGAGACAGAGAAGAGAGAGAGAGAGAGGGAGGGAAGGAGGAAGGAGAGAGAGAGAGAGAAAGAGAGAGAGAGAGAGAGAGAAGAGCGAGGGAAGAGAGAGGAAGAAGAGAGAGGGGGAGAGAGGAGAGAGGGGAGAGAGAGAAGGGAAAAGGGGAAAAGGGGGGAGGGAAGGAGAGAGAGAGAGAAGAAGAGGAGGGAAGAGAGAGAGACAGAGAAAAGAGAGAGAGAGAGAGAGAGAAAGGGAGGGAGAGAGAGGGAAGGAGAGAGAAAAGAAAAAGAGAGAGAGAGGGAGGGAGGGAAGGGGGAAGGAGAGAGAGAGAGAGAGAGAGAGAGAGAGAGGAGAAGAGGAGGGAAGAGAGAGACAGAAGAGAGAGAGAGAAAAGAGAGGGAAAAGGGAGGAAGGGAAGAGAGAGAGGGGAAAAGAGAGAGAGGGGGAAAAGAGAGAGGGAAGAGGAGGGAGAGAGAGAGGGGGGGGGAGAGAGGAGGGAGAGGGAGAGAGAGGGGGGAAAGAGAGAGAGGGAGGGGGGGAAAGAGAGAGAGGGAGGGGGGGGAAAGAGAGAGAGGGAGGGGGGGCAAAGAGAGAGAGGGAGGGGGGGCAAAGAGAGAGAGGGAGGGGGGGCAAAGAGAGAGAGAGGGGGGGGGGAAAGAGAGAGAGAGGGGGGGCAAAAAAAAGAGAGGGGGGGCAAAGAGAGAGGGGGAAAGAGAGAGAGAGGAAGAGAGAGAGAGACCCAGAGGGAGGGTGGGGGAGGAGAGGGAGGGGGGAGAGGAGAGGGAGGGAGAGAGAGAGAGACGGAGGGAGGGGGGAAAAGGAGAGGAGGAGAGAGAGAAGACAGAGGGAGGGAGAGAGAGAGGAGAGAGAGAGGGAGGGAGAGAGAGAGAGACAGAGGAGAGAGAGAGAGAGAGAGACAGACAGAGGGAGGGTGGGAGAGGAGAGGGAGGGTGGGAGAGGAGAGGGGGGGGGGTGGGAGAGGAGAGGGAGAGGGAGGGTGGGAGAGGAGAGGGAGGGGGAGGGTGGGAGAGGAGAGGGAGGGGGAGGGTGGGAGAGGAGAGGGAGGGGGAGGGAGAGAGAGAGAGAGAGAGAGGGAGGGGGGGGATTTACATTAATTACTTATCCATAGTTATATGATGATACTCTCAGTTGTCAGTCACTCAAAATAAAGAAAAGGTTCTAGTTTAGATTCTGAAGATCTCTCTCACACACACACACACACACACACCCACACACACACACGATCAATCATCCAGGTTGAGAGTCCAGGCCTGATGGAATACCACCGCTGTCAATCAGCCCATGTTCTCCACATGTGTGGGTTCTCCATGCTCCACCAGCTCATTTATGAACAATGACACCAACCAGTACGGAGAACACACACGTACATGATGAAGAACACACAGTCGGGTCACACTGCACAATCAACATGGCTGCTTCCTGTCCGTGTACGTCTGTGTGTGTTTGTACAGCCGTGCGTGGGGCTTATTTTTCAGACACACTCACCTACTAATCACACCATCAGTTATTAGGCTGTGTGTGTGTGTGCGCGCGTGTGTGTGTGTGTGCGCGCCCTCATATTTAGACCGTAATTCCACCAGCAGTGAGATTGGAAGGAAGTGGGTTAGTGAAACGGGAATGCTCTGATTACAATCAGGAATTGAAACTTAACCATTAAATACACCAGTGACTCAAAACCTCATCTCCTTCCTCATTTATTTATTTATTTATTCATTCAGCCCCTCGTCTCGGCCTCACCGGTCCGAGTTTGCTCATGATTTCTGCGACTGAAATACCCAAATTGAAACAGAATGAAACACTGAGCACAGAGTTCATGAAGTTCTTGTGTTTTAGAAATTAGACACTGATTTCAAACCATTTAACTTTACATTACTACAAAACTGAAGCTCTGTACAGTGAAGACGTCTAATAACTGCACTGGTCTTGTAATAACGCAATACACACTTCGTTAACTTTTGGCTTTTAATTAATGGAACCCTAAACACTTCAACGTCCCACCTTGTCCTTAATCTTCTTTTTATGCTAGAACCCGAGGCTCGTGTGACAGCAGCCTTTATTAAGCAACTCTCTGTAATATGTGTCATAACATTTTATTCACTAATTAGAGACTTAAAAGTGCTGAGCATTTTCAGCAAGTTTTTATTCCCCGATCTAAAATAAATGAACGTATAAAAAGCCTCTAATGAATAACTCTAAGCCTCTGTAGATAAAGGACAAAGTCGTCTCCGTTTAGTTTTCTATGGTATATAATTAGAGTTCTGCTGCTGCTGAATATTTTCAATCAAAACATTTTATTTCTCACTTCATACACATCTGTTACTTATATACATCTCTCTATAAAACTATTATTAATATTAATCAAGTGGAAGGTTGGTTTATTGTTCTGTCTGCATGTCTGTCTGTCTGCATGTCTGTCTGTCTCTCAGCTGATGAACATGGAGCTCCTAAACCCTGATACTGCAGTGATCTGCTGCTACCAAACAGCTACAGTTCTAATATGAAGACTTAACTCTTTTAAGATGTGTTAAGTGTTGTTCCAGGGTGTAAGAGTGATACTTACTGCCCTCTCCATCGTCAGTGACCCCCAAAACCAGCCTGAGCAGACACTGTGCTGTTTCCTCTCCTTCAGCAGGACCTCGGCGTATCCCGGAAGACGCAGGAAGAGACCAAAGGCAGCTAGAGAGTGGGCGGGGATAGGAGAGGTGGTCTGGACAGAGGACTTGATTGGCTGTGGCTCCGTGGCGACACTCTCGGGCGCCTCGTACACCAGCTCACCCGACTGCTCGATGGTCACCCACTCAAACTGCTCACTGTCCTTGGGCTTCTCCTGAGAGGACGAGGCTACCACAGGAGTGCTGACCTGTAAAACACACACACACACACACACACACATCACAAAACATGCTAACCTGGAAAAAATACAACCACAGTGGTATCTGTAGTGTCTGAAGGCTGACTGGAGAAGAGCACTTCAGAGCAATCCGAAACTCCACAACACTTTTTGTGTGTGTGTGTGTGTGTGTGTGTGTGTTACTGACCTGCTGTATAACGTCAGGGTAAAGCATGGGCAGTCTCTCTGCGATGAGAGCGAGACCACCCATACCTGCAAACACCTGCAGTGGAGACTGAATGGGGCTCGTCTCCAACAAAGATTCATCAATCGCTGCGTCTAAACACTCGTCTACCGGAGTCATCATTTCATCCTCCACACAGCTGCTCAGCATGTCACAGTGCTCTACACACACACACAAATGTATTTCTTTATCAGAAGACAGAGAACGAAAGAAGGTGTGTGGGTGTGTAAGAGAGAAAGAGACCTACAGAAAAATAAAAAGGATAGACATGGATGGATCAGACAGACAGAGAGCTAAAGAGTGACAAAAACAGACTGGGGGGAAAACAGACAGATCAGACAGAAAATGTTGGGGGTAGACAGACCAAAAAAATCCCAAAAAAACAGACAAAAGTGTAAATGGGGAAACCAAAAAACGGATCAGACAGACCAAGTGTGAGAGATAGACGGATCAGACAGACCAAGTGTGGGAAAAAGACAGACAGAATTCCCCGGACAGACAAATGTGATAGAGACAGACAGACCTTTTTCTGTGCGAAGCCGCTTGAAGGAGTCCGTCTTAGAAAGCCCAGAGTCAGAGATGACCTTTGACCCCAACTTGACGGTGAGGTCAATGGAGCGATAGCCTTGAGGAAGTTTGCGTTCATACAGCAAGGTCAAGAGCTGGGCCAAGGTCATCTCCCCCGGCAACGGCTGACCTGCAACATGGACAGAGGATTGTGTTATTATAAACTCACACTACCAAAGTAGCAACGTGTGTGTGTGTGTGTGTATGTGTGTGTGTGTGTGTACCTGGCAGTAGTTTATGGTAGAGGTGGAACACGGGGACACTGATGGTCTTGCTGGACGATTCAACTCCTGAAGACGAGGCCAGTTTATCACTTAGTACGCGACCTCTCCGAGACGGAGGACGAGGGGGTGTGGAGAGAGCACGCTTCGACTGTGACTTCAGACCTGACACACACACACAAAACACACACCCCACACACACAGTCAGGATGCTTAGAACCCCTGACTTTCTGAAGCTTCTTAGAACACTCTTCTTTCTCCAAGTCCTCTACCTTTCTGATTAACCTTCAGTAGGATCTGAAGTGTTTCAGGATCATGAAGGTTCCAAGTAGAACATTTCAGAAAAATAGCTACACAAAGGACTCGTGAAGAACATGGAACCTTCCACCAGGGTTTCTCTGTTCGAAAAGGTGGCAGGGAAAAACTAAAAACATTACAGAACGTTGAAGTGTGTGTAATAACTGGGAGAATGTGCAGCACAAACTCCACATTACAGCCTTACGTTCTTCTTAGAACCTAGAACCAGAGTTTACGGGTACATTGGAGGGGTTCTTTAAGGCTTTATGGAAGGTTCATTAAGGGTTCAGGGCTTCATATCAGTTCTACAGTCTTCAAGGATCCTTTGTAATAAGTAAGTGTTCTTAGCTTTGAAAAAGGGTTCTACTTGGAACAGTTGTACGGTTCTACATCACTCGTGTTCTCAGCTTTCTAAAAAGGGTTCTTTAAAGGCTCATGAGGTCCATACCACAGGTTGGAACCATTTTGAAAAGGAAAACTCTCTTACTGGGATCTAATAAAAGCGTTTAGGGTTCCGCTCTGAGAGATCGGATTAGCTGAGAACTTTCCTAAACCAGACAGCGTGGTTCTCATGGAGTACCTGAAGCCACCACAACGCTGTAGTTATCCTGGAACCCGTTGTCAGCCTTCATCTTCTCCTTCTCCTCGTGGTTCTTCTTCTCTTTGTCCTCTTTCTGCTCGTTCAGCAGCTTGGCCGTAATGCTCGGCGTGTCTTCAAGAGAACAAAGAAAATGAGAGAACCGCCTAGAACAGCTGAACATCAGATCTGATACTCTTAGGAGGAAAAAAAAAAGGTTCTTCAGGGGTTCTTTAAGAAGTCATTGGGTTCTAAGCTCCCAAAAATGATTCAAAACTTTCTGCTAAACCTCCACTGTAGGTTCCTCATGAAGAATATCTCGGAACGTTCTCTGATGGAGAAAGAGTTACAGGGTTCAAGATTATAAGAGCTCTTTGTAAAAAAAAGTGCTTTACTATAATAAAGAGTTCCATCCAGAACACATTTAAGGAGTCTAGGAACTCTCCTAAGTGTTCACCATCAGAGACAGTTCCAAGCAGAACCCTTTCAGAAACCTAAAAACACTTACATATCACAAAGAACCCTTGAAGAGAGAAGAACCTGGCAACAGTTTCCTAATCAGAAATGGAGCCAGGCAGACGCCAAAAAACCCTTGAAGAACCCACTGATCTGAGAAATGAGGGAACCCTTCAGTGAGGGATCTGAACATCAGGTCACACACACACAGTCTGCTAGGATTCTCTAGGGTTCTGCTGCAAGCATGAGATCAGGGTGAGACGTCTCGTACTCATAAATAAGATATGTGGTGTGTGGTGTGTAGTGTGTGTGTACACAGTGATATGTGGTGTGTAGTGTGTGTGTACACAGTGATATGTGGTGTGTAGTGTGTGTGTACACAGTGATATGTGGTGTGTAGTGTGTGTACATAGTGATATAGGTGGTGTGTAGTGTGTGTGTACACAGTGATATGTGGTGTGTGTAGTGTGTGTGTACACAGTGATATAGGTGTGTGTAGTGTGTGTACATAGTGATATAGGGTGTGTGTAGTGTGTGTGTACACAGTGATATGTGGTGTGTGTACACAGTGATATGTGGTGTGTAGTGTGTGTGTACACAGTGATATGTGGTGTGTAGTGGTGTGTGTACACAGTGATATGTGGTGTGTAGTGTGTGTGTGTACACAGTGATATAGGTGTGTGTAGTGTGTGTACACAGTGATATAGGTGTGTGTAGTGTGTGTGTACACAGTGATATAGGTGTGTGTAGTGTGTGTGTGTACACAGTGATATAGGTGTGTGTAGTGTGTGTGTGTACACAGTGATATAGGTGTGTGTAGTGTGTGTGTGTACACAGTGATACAGGTGTGTGTATACACAGTGATACAGGTGTGTGTATACACAGTGATACAGGTGTGTGTATACACAGTGATACAGGTGTGTGTATACACAGTGATACAGGTGTGTGTATACACAGTGTTACAGGTGTGTGTAGTGTGTGTATACAGTGATATAGGTGTGTGTAGTGTGTGTATACACAGTGATACAGGTGTGTGTATACACAGTGATACAGGTGTGTGTATACACAGTGATACAGGTGTTGTAGTGTGTGTATACACAGTGATACAGGTGTGTGTATACACAGTGATACAGGTGTGTGTATACACAGTGATACAGGTGTGTGTATACACAGTGATACAGGTGTGTGTATACACAGTGATACAGGTGTTTGTAGTGTGTGTATACAGTGATATAGGTGTGTGTAGTGTGTGTTGGGTATGTGCTGTGTGTGTGTGTGTAGGTGTGCAGTGTGTGTACCAGAGACACGGTCCAGCACTTCAGCCAGCGTGGTGGAAATGGGCAGATGGAGTTTGCGGAACTTGTGTCCGGCTCCGTACATGGGGTGCTGGATCACATGACTGGTGGCGTTTATCCTCCCTTTATACAGCTGGAAGACAACGACAAAAACACAACTCAAATCCAAATTCATCTTAAAAGATAAAATCCATGATCCTACACACACACACACACACACACACACACACACACACACACACCCTTAACTAAGACTCTCCTCCTGAAGATCAGGGACTGAGCTCAAAGTGGTAGTCTGTTCACCTGTCTCTCTGCCTGTCTCTCTCTCTACATCAACCTCTCTCTCTGTTCCTCAGTCTGTCTGTCTGTCTGTCTTTTACTCACAGTGTGCTCAGGTCAGTGTGTACTTACCGGACAGGGAGACTGCAGGAAGACCGTAACCTTCTCATCCTCGAGCATGAGCTGCAGGAAGAGTCTGCGTACGAACCCCGAGATATTTCCCGACACGGGAACGTTCCCTCTCTGCGGAGCCGACTGGAACAGCTCACACAGAACCTGCAGGAACCCAAAAGAACCTCAATTATAGCTGATGATTGAAGACATTTACAATACGCACCATAAACACTACATACACATCATATATACACATATCTATCCATCCATCCATATACATATATAAAGAAAGAGAGATATAGATGTAAACACACACACTTACCTGAGCCATGAGTCTCTGATTGCTGGGATGGTAGGAGATGCACTGCAGGAAAAATGCCACTGTGGCATTCTCTATAGCAGTCCTCTGCTGTGTGCTGAGACTGTTGCCCCGCCCCCCATGGGACCCCAGCGAATAGGCTCTCATCCCTGCAGCATGGTGGCCGTTGGCTCCGTTGGTGGTGCCGCTGGCGCTGGAATGGCACAGCAGGAAGAGCAGCGAGGTCCAGAGCGGATTGACGTCCGGTCCTCCCAGCCAGTCCTTCATGGCGTGGCTGTTCCCGACCTCGGTGAGAAACCGCAGAACAGGAGCCGCTAAATCCGGCGAGAGCGACGGTGCTGAAGACGTGTGGTTGTGATGACGGCGTTCGGAGTGCCATGCGGGCATGGGGAGGTCCGCGTGGGCTAGAAGCTGGCAGCAGAAATTAGCCAGGCTGCGCACGAGCAGCGCAGGAAGCCCTGAGTCCAGAAGCTGCTGGATGGCACCGGGGGACTGAGACGCGGAGGCTAAAGTCGCTAGCTGGCACTCGTTGAGAGAAATGGGAACCGGAGGGAGGAGTTTGGAGTCGTCGGTCAGAGAGGTGGCGCTGTTGAGTTCGTGTTGCTTCTTTCCATCGTCGGTCATGGCCGGTGCGTTCAGCCCCATCCAGGACATGAGAAGGGAGAAGTAGCTGGGGTGGATATGGCACATGGAGCACAGCAGACTGTCCACAGCCTTCTTCAGCACCATGTTACACGGCAACGCCATTGACCAGTTATACAGCAACCTGCAGGGGGCGGAGCCAATGTATCAGCAAACACTCGCAAAGCCAATTCACAGCAGACATCAAGATCATCATCAGTTTTAATCACGTCAGAACCCAAGCTCTGTGTGTGTGTGTGTGTGTGTGTGTGTGTGTGTGTGTGTGTGTGTGTGTGTGTGTGTGCGCTCACTCGAACAGCTCTCGACTAAGCAGTGCTGGAAGGTCGTAGTCCACGGGAAGCTCATAACTGTGCCACAAGATGGCCGCTACACAGTGCAGGTGTGAGGGCGAGGGCATGAGAAGGCCGTACTCGCGGGATTGGGATGTTGCTGGACCCATGATGCCTGACGGACAGTTCTGTTTTAGTGCTGCTACCCGAGATGAGTCATACACCCACTGCAACAGAGCCTGGATCCTACACACACACACACACGCACACACACATGAGCACTCCTAACACACACTGTTCACTGTAGTTTCACACAGGTGTGTACATCTGTATCTCACCTGTCCTTGGTGCCTGCGTCCTGTGTGGTGCCAAGCTGGTACAGGATGTCTATGGTGGAGTCTGAGGAGAGACCGTTCAACCTCCCGAACAACAGTGGACTGTTCAGATCTAACACACACACAGACACACACACACACACACACACCAGTATTACATTCTATGAAGGTTTTATTTCTACACGAGTGTGCTTATAGCAGTGTGATCATTTTACATACACTTATTTCACTACCACAGAAACCTGCTGTATTTATAGAGACCTGTGACCGCCCTCTAGTGGCCATTCCTTGAAATTCAGGATAAGGTTAAAATAAATCTTTTCCTAAATACATTAACATTTGTTTATTAAAAATAATTTGTGTGTCAGGTTCATAAGAGGATAATTAATGATTTGTTTATTTAATAATATAATATATAATAATGATAATACAGTGTAGAACTTCATTTCGATCTTTTGTTTATGAACAGGAAATAAAAGCTGAAGTGAGCAGTGAGTGACTAAAGGAGTGTCTTACTGGCGAGGTCAGTGCCGGACGCGGCGCAGTTACGCAGCAGGATGTGGATGAGTTTAAGGCCGATGCGCGTGGACTGGAGGCCGATTTTCACCAGCACAGCCTCGATGTTGGGCGAGTGCATACCGCAGTACGGAGACATGAGCAGCGCAGCGCACGTCTGCAGCAGGTTAGCCGTCTGCGCGGCCGCACTCGCCATCATCGCCTCCAGATCAGAGACGTGAGTCACGCAGTGGTGCAGCAGACGCAGCCAGCCGATACTGAGCCGAGGAAAGAACAACGTAATTACACACCACGTCTGAGAACACATGGATGTACTGCAGCAGGCAGAGCTGGAGTGATGATGCCAGCGATCAGCGGGACAGGAGACAGACCTGGTTTTGGAGACCTGGTCCTCAGAAGGCAGGAAGGGGTTGTTCACCGTGGCCGAGGAGGTGCTGCCGAATGCCGTGAGGCCGAGCAGTTTGATCTGAGACAGGCCGAGCGTGCTGGCGTCTCGAGGGCGGTGCAGACGCACACACACGGCCGACGCCACCTCCGCACGCACCAGCTGGATTTTAATGTAGGTGAGGCCACTCGTGACGAGGGGCGTGGACAGAGGGAGCATGTTCACGCCGTCCGCACTGATCTCCACTGACACCGAAGACGGACACGCTGGACACAGACAGTACGCAGAGGAGTTAAACAAAAAAATTGTTGATAATTGCTGATGTGCAAAAGGAATAAAACATTTTGAGACACTTGGGGGGGGGGGTGTGTGTGTGTGTGTGTGTGTGTGTGTGTGTGTGTGTGTGTGTGTGTGTGTCTCACTAGCGAGCGAGGCGAGGTGTGGTTGGATGTGGAGCTCTTTGAGCAGTACAGCAGCAGGGAGGTGGATGGTGAGGTCACACCATGCCTCCTCAGGGAGAAAGATGTAGGACCAGGCGGCGGATCGAGCGCGGCGGTGAGGGGGCGTGGCCTGGAGCAGAACCTCGGCAGGCTGAGCTGTGGGACTGCTTGAGGTTATGGTGCCTGACAAGGGACAGACAGACACAGTACATATACAACACCCCAAAAATCATCTCAAAATAAAACCACCAATACACATGATCACTTTTTTGTAAATGAAGGTGGTTACCTAGAGGAGCGAAGTTGTGCAGTCCCTCTGCGTTCTCAGGCTCGGAGGCGAGGACTCGGGCCTTCAGGCTGCCGTCTGCTGCTTTCCCCGGCCCGGAGTCCAAAAACTTCATGATGGTGGAGACCATGCTGCGTGCCGTGTTCACAATGGCCCGTGTACTTGTCACCATGTTGTTACAGATCAGCTGCACTCCGCCTACACACACACACAATAATAATAAAAAGCCTATTTAAATTTTAAGCCAGTCGTGCTATAATTATTTATATTCTAGCACTGGTGCTACTGAGTAAATGATAATGGATTGAGTGTGTGTGTGTGTGTGTGTGTGTGTCCATATACCCATGTCATGGAAGGCTTTAAGTGCCTCACTGGTGTCCAGAACTCTCAGGATGAACCACAGCAGAGGTTCAGAGAGCTGACAAGTGGAGAGAGATCCCTGCACATCAAACACACAGCGTTAAACACACTTCCTCCTGACTCATATGTGGCCCAGTGATGACATTCATGTGGCATACATAGTGAATACAGTGTGTGATTTAGGACACACCCACAGTGGATGATGGTTATGTGGACTATATAGTGAATGTGTGGTTTGGGACACAACCAGATCTCCATATTAGAGCCCTAGACAGGACACACATCACCGATTCTCCCACTCTAAAAGTAAATTGCTCTTCCACACTCTCACAGCTCTACCAGTGAACACATCAGTGTGTAAGCAAGGTGTGACCAGTGTCAGAGAGCTCACCTGTCTGCCCATGTAGCCACAGGCCATGTAGGTAAGGATTGGCTGCAGCATCACCTGCACTGACGTGGCTCTCTTACTCAGCGTGGTGAGGATGGTGAACAGACCGTCGCCTACAGAGATGGCGTCCAAACCTCCGTGGAAATTTTCATGCTTGGTCAGGTGGAGTCCACTAGCACCTGAACACAAGAAAAAAGTGGGAAAAAAAGTTTTGCCTCACCTTTAAAGAATCAGTAATATTATACTTAATAATTAGTTAAATAACAGCCGAATTGTTCACAATTCAAAGCATGTGGTTTGAGACACGCCCACATTGGACTGTCCTACGTAGTGAGTGTGGATTAGGACGCAGTGGACCGAGAGTGTACAGACCGATAATCATGGCCATGGCGCTGCTGTTGCACTGCCCCAGAGCTGAAAGGATCTGACTCATGATCTGTTGATTGGCCAGCACCAGGTCTGCCACGCCCATTGCCGGTCCCTGAATGGGGATGTGCCCCGAGGCTCCTCCATCTTTGCCGCTGCCGCAGACTTTCTCCTCGTCCGAGACGCTGTTGGAGGGCATGCGCCCGCTGTACTCTCTGTCTCCGGACAGCGGCAGGGTGACGAGAGAGTTGACGAGTTTGAGCAGGTCGAACATCAGCTGATCGCGCGTGGTCTCTCCACACGCCGCCTTGGCGTCCCCTGGACGGATGATGTTAGCAAAAAGGCCACCGAAGCATGCGCGGGCACACACAGAGCCGTCCGAGCCGCTCCGGGACACCACCTTCTCAGAGCAGGTGATGTAGTGATGGACCAGGAAGGTGATGGACTCGATCACAGCTGTGATGGTGGTGACGGACACAACCTCAAAGTTCTGCTCCAGTGTAAACTCCAAGAGCTTCACCTGAGCATCCAATGGGCCTTGTCCAGAATGGAACGGACCCCTGACAGGAGGGACACCAGGGAGAGTCAGTAACTAGTTCAGTAATCCAGTAAGAAGGTCATAGAGATGTAAATAAGCAAGTTATATAAGCAAGTAAGTCAATAAATCAATCAGTAAAACACATCGGTCACTTAGTAAGTCAGTAATTCAGTGGCTAAGTACGTAGGTCACTCAATGTGTCAAATAAGCCAGTGGGTCAGTTATTCAGGAAACCAACACACAGGTCATTCACTTGTTAAGTCAATCAGTAAGTCAGTAAGACATGGGTGACTCAGTTAAGTAGGTAGTTTGGTCAGTAACTGAATAACAAAAAGTAAATAAATGAACAAACTGCATTGGAACTGCCAGGCAGAATAAAGAGAACAAGAATGAGGAGGAGTGTGTACCGCTCAGTGGAGAGGATGTGCACTAGTTTGAGCAGGAACTCGCTGAACATCTGAGGACAGGTGGAGGACAGGTGGACCTGTAACCGGGTCAGGAACTCCTGCATGGCCTGCATGGCAGTCGGACCCACCTGCACAGAGAGCAAGGGGTTCACACGCTGTAATTACATGCTTAAAACACAGAGGAGAAGAAAAGGCAGTGTGGCACGTGTGTGTGTATGATGTGTGTGTGTACCTGTGAGCTGTGCTGACTCGTCCCGTGGGGGTTACTGCCCGACAGGAAGCGCACTAGCACGTGCAGCAGCGTGGGGTCAGACACCATCTGCTGAGCCGTACTCTCATGTACAACTATACCACTGTTAGAGGCTGGAACACACACACACACACACACACACACACACACACAGTACTTACACAAATGATACAAAAAAATCCCAAATTCCATCTTATTCACTTTACTTGTGCCCTACAGAGGATATAAGATGATGGAGCACTACATCCTGTCTAGTGCCCTAATGCAGAGTGCAGAAGTGTATTTGAGATACAGCCATATAAAAGTAAACTGACCGCTGGCCGGCATGTTGGTTATGAGAGTGAGGCTGTGCAACACCAAACACCACGTACGCAGAGAGGTGTTGGGATACCAGGCCAGAACGGAGAGAAAGCTACTGATAGAGGCTGTGGAGAGAAACACACACACACACACACACACTTTAAGCATGAGTCACATCACCCAAACCAAGCAGCACTTCCCCTTCATTCACATTTACTGTGTGAATTCTGTTTTTATCATACTAGCAGCTTATTGCATGTTATAAGCTGTTTATTGGCACAGTAACACTGAGGATTAGAGAGTTGACCTCTGACCTTGGTTGAGGGGGATTGTGGGAACTCGACTGGAGTTGAAGAGGAAGATGTCAGAGCCGCTTTCCTCCGAGCTGGAGGACGAGTTGAGGCTAAGAGTGAGCCACAGCTGGAGCAGAGACTCCAACTACACACACAAAAAAAAATAAAGCACTAAGAGACTGAAAGTCATTTTGTTAAAAAGCTCTGATGTTAAAAAGTTTCTGATTCAAACATTAAGTACGTGTGTGTGTGCGTACCTGCACATGATGGACCTGCAGCATGGAGAAAAGTTTATTAAAGCAAGCACTCAGCATTGGGATGGAGGAGGGCTGGACCATCACGCCGGCTGCAGGGGGGGAGCTGTGCAGCCCCCGCAGGAGAGAGTCGTCCGTCCCGTTAGCGGCCTGGGAACCTGAAAAAACAAGCAATTACATCACTCACGTCAACATCAACTAAAATAAATAATAATAATGTGTGTGTGTGTACACAAACCTGTGGGTAAGTTAGAGGTAAGAGCCTGCAGAATAGCATCAGCCTCCAGTGTAGCCATCATCTTCAGCATGAGCTCCGCCTGCTGCTCCAGACCCACCTCCAACCGAGCATCCAGAGCTAGAGAGAGAGGGAGAGCGTGTGAGAGAGAGAGAGTGAAAGAGAGACAGAGATTATATTCACTGATACAATGTCATGCTCATTGCCCAGCTCTAAATAAAATTGTATCAGTTTCCATTGTATTGAAACAGATGTATTTATACTTAGATGTGTGTGTGGTACCTTGTGAGACCGAGACGGAGAGGTTCTGAGAGCCCGGTTTCTCCACCACAGCTGGAGGTTTGGACACGGGGATTCCTGCTCCGCCAATGTAGGGGTTATAACTGTACGTTCCATAATCAGCACCCCAATAATCATACCAGGTACTGCTGATAGGCTGCATACACACACACACACACAAACACACACACACACACACAGGAAAAGAGAGGAGGGAAAAACAGCACACACAAAACAAAGACTTGAGAAACCTCTCTCTGAGCAAACGGATAAAATGTTATCTAAAAGGAAGGAGAAGGGGGAAAGAGCTGAGGTCACAGAACAGTAACGCAGAGCCGGTGCGGAAAATTGGAAAATTGTACAAAAACACTAATCTTTATTATTTTCCACGTCTGGAAAGAGAATCATTCTAAAGCAGCATGTAAATGGTTGTGATGTGTGTGCTGTGATGGTAAAGGTTATTAAAGTTCACTAGGAAAGTCTGTCCTAACCCCATCACCCATCAACCCCCATCACCCATCAACCGCCCCCCCACCCATCACCCGCCCCTCCAACCATCACCCGCCCCCCCACCACAACCCCACCCATCAAGCTCCACCCATCACCCTCCCCCCACCCATCAACCCCACAAGACGGTGTAAGAGGAGTGAAGGAAGGCGTGATGGGGAAACAAATTAAAAAAATACAGCACAGACATGGAGCATTCCTCTTAATAAAACATATTATACCAATAATAATGACTACGTGGAGAATCATACAACAAGAACGAATAAGAGGAGGAGAGACGGAAGAAATGTCGAGAAGGACAGAATAAGCAGCAAGCATTACACAGAGGAAGGGAAGTTTCAATATTTAAAAAAAAAAATAAATAAAATAAAAAGGAGAGAGAGAAGCCATGCGTACTGTACCTTAAATACTTTGGCGGCAAGTGGATCTTTTTCCAAATCAATATCTAAAGGATCAATATCAACATCCATCAGGTCCTGTAGCAAGTCAAAGTCTATGTCTTTATCTTTTTCCAAAGATGACAGTGGAGGAGCACCTTTGGGCAACGAAAAGAGCTTTAATATCGGCAAGCACACACACCTCCACTCTCATGCTCAATAACACACACACACACACAATTAAAATCCATGCAGAAATAGGAATTAAAAAAAAGTGTGTGTGTGTGTGTAGACGAGATTACCAACGCACTTTGGAAAGCGGACGAACTCCCAGGAGTACCTGCGATGAGGTCAGGGCCGAGCGGCTCGTCAATCGCCTCCACCAGTGTAAGTGGAGTGGGCGGAGCCAGAGAGTCATCCGAGTCCAACACCGCCACCGCTGAGGAGGATGAAGAGGAGGAGACTCCACCTTCTTCCCCTACTGCACCCTCTTCCATCCCATCTACACACACCGGAGACATCAACTCTCCTGTAAAGAAGAGATAGAGAGAGAAGAGAGAAAGAGAGAGAGAGAGAGAGAGAGAGAGAGAGAGAGAGAGAGAGAGAGGCGCAGAGAGAGAGAGAGAGAGAGAGAGAGGCAGAGAGAGAGGTGAAATATAAACAGTTGCCCACTGTGCGTGTCTCAAACCTCAAAAGAATCACCTGTGTGTGGCTTGTAACACACACACACACACACACACAAACACACCTGCGAGGATGTCCTGCAGCATGCAGGTGAGTGAGTATTGGGCCCAGGCTCCGCCCCAGCTGATGTCACCACGGTTGAAGTCCGTTCCCACTAAGAGGAGCAGGAGTCTCTCCAGCTGCTGCTCTGACACCACCTCACACAGGTGGATTGTGGGTCGTGTGGCGTTCGCTATTCGTGCTAGAACCTGAAGGCGAGATCATCATCAGTGTTTCGGTCAGTGAACTGGAGTGTCGTTAGCGTGTGAGCGGTGTGTGTACCTTGCAGACGAACAGCAGCAGGTCAGCGTGGCAGGTGAAGTCCATGGAAAGCAGGAACAGGGCGAGTTTCTGCACCACACAGATGCAGCGCTCGTGCGACAGCGTGAACGGGAGCAGCTCCACTTCAGGAGTCTCCTTCACAGTGGACGAGGACGGATCCGAGTCCAGTGAGGAGCGCGGCCACTCCGCCGTCCGACGTAGACGGATCAGGTCCTTAAAGTGCTGAAACGCAAACACGCACAAATGTTTGGTCTCTTAAAGGAACACCACCACCACCCAGATGCTACACACGGAGCAGCAGACAGGCTGTCTCACTCTCACCTTAGACGTGGCCTGTTTGAGTTTGGCCTGTTCCACCAGCAGCTTGTAGGACGAGCCCTTGTTGCTCTGGATCTTCTCCTTCTCAATCTGTTCCACCAGAGCTTTCTGCTTCGCTTTCAGCAAATTCAGCTGCTGCACGCAAAGGGACAGCACACACACATACACACACACACACACACACACACACACACACACCAGGGTCGGGCTTAGAACATGAAACATGCAGCATGAACAAACAGGGTTAAAGATCTTCTTCTTCTTCTTCTTTGGGCTTTTCCCTTCAGGGGTCTCCACAGCGAATCATCTCTCTCCACCTATCCCTATCTTCTGCATCCTCAACCCTTGCACCCACTAGCTTCATATCCTCATTAATTCCATCCATATACCTCCTCTTTGGCCTTCCTCTTTGCCTCCTGCCTGGCAGCTCCATGTCCAACATTCTCCTACCAATATACTCACTCTCCCTCCTCTGAACATGTCCAAACCATCTTAATCTGGCCTCCCTAACTTTGTCCCCCAAACGTCCAACATGAGCTGTCCCTCTGATGTACTCGTTCCTAATCCTGTCCAATCTTGTCACTCCCAAAGAGAACCTCAACATCTTCAGCTCTGCTACCTCTAGCTCTGACTCCTGTCTCTTCCTCAGTGACACTGTCTCTAAACCATACAGCATGGCCGCTCTCACCACTGTCCTGTACACCTTCTCCTTGATTCTCACTGATATTTTCCTCTCACACAGAACTCCCCACACCTTTCTCCACCCATTCCAACCTGCCTGCACTCGCTTCTTTACCTCTTTCCCACACTCTCCATTACTCTGGACTGTTGACCCCAAGTACTTAAACTCCTGTACCTTCTTCACCTCTTCACCCTGTAACCTTACTGTTCCACTTCCCTCCCTTTCATTCACACACATGTACTCAGTCTTACTACGACTGACCTTCATTCCTCTTCTCTCCAGCGCAAACCTCCACCTCTCCAGGTTTTCCTCCACCTGCTCCCTGCTCTCACTACAGATCACAATGTCATCTGCAAACATCATTGTCCAAGGAGACTCCTGTCTGACCTCCTCTGACAACTGGTCCATCACTATAGCAAACAGGAAGGGGCTCAGAGCCGATCCCTGATGCAGTCCCACCTCCACTTTGAACTCCTCTGTCTGACCTACAGCACACCTCACCACTGTCCTGCTCCTCTCATACATGTCCTGCACCACTCTGACATACTTCTCTACTACTCCTGACTTCCTCATACAGTACCACAGCTCTTCTCTTGGCACCCTGTCATACGCTTTCTCCAAGTCTACAAACACACAGTGCAACTCCCTCTGACCATCCCTATACTTCTCCATCAAAATTCTCAGAGCAAAAATTGCATCTGTTGTGCTCTTTCTGGGCATGAAGCCATACTGCTGCTCACAAATTTCCACTACCTTCCTTAACCTAGCTTCCACTACTCTTTCCCATAGCTTCATTGTATGGCTCATCAACTTTATCCCCCTATAGTTGCTGCAACTCTGCACGTCACCCTTATTCTTAAAGATCGGCACTAACACACTTCTTCTCCATTCCTCAGGCATCCTCTCACTCTCTAAAACCCTGTTGAACAAATTAGCTAAAAATTCCACTGCTGCCTCTCCCAGACACTTCCAGACCTCCACCGGGATGTCGTCAGGACCAACTGCCTTTCCACTTTTCATCCTCTTCAAAGCCTTCCTGACTTCATCCTTTCTAATCTTATCTACTTTCTGTTCCACAGAGTTCACCCCTTCTACTCTTTTTTCCCTCTCATTTTCCTCATTCATCAGCTCCTCAAAGTATTCCTTCCATCTCCTCTGTACACTCTCCTCACTTGTGAGCACCCTTCCATCTCTATCCTTAATAACTCTAACTTGCTGCACATCCTTCCCATCTCCATCCCTCTGCCTAGCTAACCTGTACAAGTCCTACTCTCCTTCTCTAGTGTCTAACCTAGTGTACAACTCTTCATATGCCTTCTGCTTGGCCTTAGACACCTCCCTCTTCACTCTGCGCTGTAACTCCTTGTATTCCTGTCTATTCTCTTCAGTCCTGTCCATGTCCCACTTCTTCTTGGCTAACCTCTTCCTCTGGATACTATCCTGAACTTCCTCATTCCACCACCAAGTCTCCTTATCTTCTTTCCTCCTTCCAGATGACACACCCAGCACCTTTCTCCCTGTCTCCCTGATCACTTCTGCTGTAGTTTCCCAGTCATCTGGCAGCACTACCTGACCACCCAGAGCCTGCCTCAACTTCTGTCTAAATTCCTCACAACATTCCTCCTTTTTCAGCTTCCACCACTTGGTTTTCTTCTCTATCTTTGACCTCTTCGTCTTACAGACCATCAAAGTCATCCTACACACCACCATCCTATGCTGTCTGGCTACACTCTCTCCCACTACCACTTTACAGTCACTAATCTCTTTCAGATTGACTCTTCTACATAGGATGTAGTCTACCTGTGTTCTCCTACCTCCACTCTTGTAAGTCACTCTATGCTCCTCCCTCTTCTGAAAATAAGTGTTAACCACACCCATGTCCATCCTCTTAGCAAAGTCCACTACCACCTGTCCTTCTAGGTTCCTTTCCTTAACTCCAAACTTGCCCATCACCTCCTCATCACCTGTGTTCCCCTCACCAACATGTCCATTAAAATCCGCTCCTATCACCACTCTCTCACCCGTGGGAATACTCTCCATCACCTCATCTAATTCCCTCCAGAATCTCTCTTTCTCCTCTAACTCACAACCTACCTGTGGGGCATAACCACTAACAACATTCAACATCACCCCTTCAATCTCTAACTTCAGACTCATCACCCTGTCTGACACTCTCTTCACCTCCAGAACATTCCTCACAAACTCCTCCTTCAGGACCACACCTACCCCATTTCTCTTACTATCCACACCATAATAAAACAGCTTGAATCCTGCTCCTATACTACGAGCCTTGCTACCCTTCCACCTGGTCTCCTGTACACACAGTATATCCACCTTCCTTCTCTCCATCATATCAGCCAGCTCTCTACCTTTCCCTGTCATAGTAAAACAGGGTTAAAGATAAGTGTTGAAAATCACTCATTAAGCACAGCGCATTACAGTTTATTCCAGTTAACTGCAGCAGATACACTTATTATAAATATAATTATTTATTTGGGAAACTAGTGCAAATCCAGCTGCTGCTGTAACAGCTGGATAAACTGACAGGCACTAAATTAGATTTCTGACTTCATCAGGTTAATGACAGACAGACAGATAGATAGACAGATAGGAGTTAATTGCCACACTAGTGCATTTTTCATTGCTGTGAATTGTTGTGTGTGTAATGTCATGTGTACCTGTAGTTGTGTGTGTGTGTACCTGTTTGTGTAGCTGTAGTTATGTGTGTGTGTACCTGTTTGTGTAGCTGCAGTTGTGTGTGTGTGTACCTGTTTGTGTAGCTGTAGTTGTGCGTGTGTGTACCTGTTTGTGTAGCTGTAGTTGTGCGTGTGTGTACCTGTTTGTGTAGTTGCAGTTGTGTGTGTGTGTACCTGTTTGTGTAGCTGTAGTTGTGTGTGTGTGTACCTGTTTGTGTAGCTGTAGTTGTGTGTGTGTACCTGTTTGTGTAGCTGTAGTTGTGTGTGTGTGTACCTGTTTGTGTAGCTGTAGTTGTGCGTGTGTACCTGTTTGTGTAGCTGTAGTTGTGCGTGTGTGTACCTGTTTGTGTAGCTGTAGTTATGTGTGTGTGTGTACACCTGTTTGTGTAGTTGTAGTTATGTGTGTGTGTGTACCTGTTTCTGTAGTTTTGTGTGTACCTGTTTGTGTAGCTGTAGTTGTGTGTGTGTACCTGTTTGTGTAGCTGTAGTTGTGCGTGTGTGTACCTGTTTGTGTAGCTGTAGTTGTGCGTGTGTGTACCTGTTTGTGTAGCTGTAGTTGTGCGTGTGTGTACCTGTTTGTGTAGCTGTAGTTGTGCGCGTGTGTACCTGTTTGTGTAGCTGTAGTTGTGCGCGTGTGTGTGTGTACCTGTAGTTGTGCACGTGTGTGTGTGTACCTGTTTGTGTAGCTGTAGTTATGTGTGTGTGTACCTGTTTGTGTAGCTGTAGTTGTGTGTGTGTACCTGTTTGTGTAGCTGTAGTTGCGTGTGTGTGTGTGTACCTGTTTGTGTAGCTGTAGTTGCGTGTGTGTGTGTGTGTGTGTACCTGTTTGTGTAGCTGTAGTTGCGTGTGTGTGTACCTGTTTGTGTAGCTGTAGTTGCGTGTGTGTGTGTACCTGTTTGTGTAGCTGTAGTTGTGCGTGTGTGTGTACCTGTCTGTGTAGCTGTAGTTGTGCGTGTGTACCTGTCTGTGTAGCTGTAGTTGTGCGTGTGTACCTGTCTGTGTAGCTGTAGTTGTGTGTGTGTGTACCTGTTTGTGTAGCTGTAGTTGCGTGTGTGTGTGTACCTGTTTGTGTAGCTGTAGTTGTGTGTGTGTGTGCCTGTTTGTGTAGCTGTAGTTGCGTGTGTGTGTGTACCTGTTTGTGTAGCTGTAGTTGCGTGTGTGTGTGTACCTGTTTGTGTAGCTGTAGTTGTGTGTGTGTGTGTGTGTACCTGTTTGTGTAGCTGTAGTTGTGTGTGTGTGTGTGTACCTGTTTGTGTAGCTGTAGTTGTGTGTGTGTACCTGTTTGTGTAGCTGTAGTTGTGTGTGTGTACCTGTTTGTGTAGCTGTAGTTGTGTATGTGTGTGTACCTGTTTGTGTAGCTGTAGTTGTGCGTGTGTGTGTGTGTGTACCTGTTTGTGTAGCTGTAGTTGTGCATGTGTGTGTACCTGTTTGTGTAGCTGTAGTTGTGTGTGTGTGTGTACCTGTTTGTGTAGCTGTAGTTGTGTGTGTGTGTACCTGTTTGTGTAGCTGTAGTTGTGTGTGTGTGTACCTGTTTGTGTAGCTGTAGTTGTGTGTGTGTGTGTACCTGTTTGTGTAGCTGTAGTTGTGTGTGTGTGTACCTGTTTGTGTAGCTGTAGTTGTGTGTGTGTGTGTACCTGTTTGTGTAGCTGTAGTTGTGTGTGTGTGTACCTGTTTGTGTAGCTGTAGTTGTGTGTGTGTGTGTACCTGTTTGTGTAGCTGTAGTTGTGTGTGTGTGTACCTGTTTGTGTAGCTGTAGTTGTGTGTGTGTGTGTACCTGTTTGTGTAGCTGTAGTTGTGTGTGTGTGTACCTGTTTGTGTAGCTGTAGTTGTGTGTGTGTGTGTACCTGTTTGTGTAGCTGTAGTTGTGTGTGTGTGTACCTGTTTGTGTAGCTGTAGTTGTGTGTGTGTGTGTACCTGTTTGTGTAGCTGTAGTTGTGTGTGTGTGTGTACCTGTTTGTGTAGCTGTAGTTGTGCGTGTGTGTGTACCTGTTTGTGTAGCTGTACTTGTGTGTGTGTGTGTGTGTGTGTACCTGTTTGTGTAGCTGTACTTGTGTGTGTGTGTGTGTGTACCTGTTTGTGTAGCTGTAGTTGTGTATGTGTGTGTACCTGTTTGTGTAGCTGTAGTTGTGTGTGTGTGTACCTGTTTGTGTAGCTGTAGTTGTGTGTGTGTGTGTGTACCTGTAGTTGTGTGTGTGTGTGTGTACCTGTTTGTGTAGCTGTAGTTGTGTGTGTGTGTACCTGTTTGTGTAGCTGTAGTTGTGTGTGTGTGTGTACCTGTTTGTGTAGCTGTAGTTGTGTGTGTGTGTGTACCTGTTTGTGTAGCTGTAGTTGTGTGTGTGTGTGTACCTGTTTGTGTAGCTGTAGTTGTGTGTGTGTGTACCTGTTTGTGTAGCTGTAGTTGTGTGTGTGTGTGTACCTGTTTATGTAGCTGTAGTTGTGTGTGTGTGTGTACCTGTTTGTGTAGCTGTAGTTGTGTGTGTGTGTGTACCTGTTTGTGTAGCTGTAGTTGTGTGTGTGTGTACCTGTTTGTGTAGCTGTAGTTGTGTGTGTGTGTGTACCTGTTTGTGTAGCTGTAGTTGTGTGTGTGTGTACCTGTTTGTGTAGCTGTAGTTGTGTGTGTGTGTACCTGTTTGTGTAGCTGTAGTTGTGCGTGTGTGTGTACCTGTTTGTGTAGCTGTAGTTGTGTGTGTGTGTGTGTGTGTACCTGTTTGTGTAGCTGTACTTGTGTGTGTGTGTGTGTGTACCTGTTTGTGTAGCTGTAGTTGTGCGTGTGTGTGTGTCGTGTGCATTTCACGTGTACCTGTTTGTGGTGCACCAGCTGTTTGCGTATCTTGCGTGAGTAAAGTCGGTCTAAACTGCTGTTCCCTTTAGTGGATTTGCTCGGAGTGTGAGACTGCAGACTGTTGTTGATGAAACTCCACTGATTACCTGACATCACACACACACACACACACACACACACACACACACACACACACACCAGATTAAACACTACTTATTTCAACAGTAGAACTCTAATCACATCTAATTTGGACAAGTTAGAGAGGGATTATAAAATAAAGTATTGTCTAATCCATACAAATCAGACCAGATGTGATGTCATTTATCTGGGTGCTTGTGTAAACACACTATGATGCCAAAAGTTTTGGGACACCCCTCCAGATCACTGAGTTCAGGTGTTGTGTATCAGGGGTTGGGCTCGGCCCCTTAGTTCCAGTGAAAGGAACTCTTAATGCTTCAGCATACCAAGACATTTTGGACAATTTCATGCTCCCAACTTTGTGGGAACAGTTTGGGGATGACCCCTTCCTGTTCCAACATGACTGCACACCAGTGACCAAAGCAAGGTCCATAAAGACATGGATGAGCGAGTTTGGTGTGGAGGAACTTGACTGACCTGCACAGAGTCCTGACCTCAACCCCATAGAACACCTTTGGGATGAATTAGAGCGGAGACTGAGAGCCAGTCCTTCTCGTCCAACATCAGTGCCTGACCTCACAAATGCGCTTCTAGAGGAACGTTCAAAAATTCCTATAAACACACTCCTAAACCTTGTGGAAAGCCTTCCCAGAAGAGTTGAAGCTGTTATAGCTGCAAAGGGCGGGGCAACTCCATATTACATTCATGTGCATGTAAAGGCAGATGTCCCAAAACTTTTGGCAACATAGTCTATGTGTTTTACACACAAGTAACTGAAGAAATGCTGAAAGAATCTGAACACATGCTGAGTGTGAAACCAGGATTAGTGATGGGTTAACATTCTCACCTGTAAACGTTCTCTCTCTGTCTTTAGCTCCAAGGTGTTTCTTGGCCGATGAGGCTTCATCCTCCACGCTGGCCACATAGTCCAACAGCCGAGACACCAGCATCACCACCCAACTGACCATCGGGATGTCCAGCACACCTACATAAAGACTTCTTTTAAACAAATGCACTTAGAATGTACTGGACCTTGATTCATTACGGTCTCTCACACACACACACACACACACACACACACACACACAGTACCCTCGGTGCGGCGATGGTGTGAGACAGACGGCTGCTGTAGAGGAGACAGGAGAGAGTCAAGAAGGTTCAGTAGCCCCTCTAACACACCACTGTTACTAAGAGACCTCTGTCCTATACACGACAGCAGCATAAACACCCTGAGAGAGAGAGAGAGAGAGAGAGAGAGAGAGAGAGAGAGAGAGAGAGAGAGATTGATTAACTAGCCTTAGGGCAAGAAAGAATACGCCATCATCATATGTAAACAGGTATATCTGTGACGGATAGTAAGTGACTCATCACGTGTGTGTTACCTGTCCTGGGGGAAGATGAGCAGCTGCTCAGAGTTGTAGAGCTCCTGCAGGACGTTAGAGATAAACTGACCCCACCAGCTCTCGGCTCCACACAGCTGTACAAGCAGCAGGCCGGCGTGCAGTCTGATCTGAGGAGTACCGCTGATACACAGCTGCTTAAAGAGTTCCTCACACACCTGGGCCTGGAACACACTCCGCAACACGGCCGGCACACACTGACCTGAGAGAGAGAGAGAGAGAGAGAGAGAGAGAGAGAGAGAGAGAGAGAGAGAGAGAGAGAGAGACAGAGACAGAGAGGGAGGTTATCAAAAAAGCAAAATAAAAAAGGTTAAAGACAACAGGAGGTGTGGCTTCTATTACAACATGTTCTAGTCATACAGGTGTGGCCTCTGCACTGGACAGTCAAAATGAAGTAGATATGGACTTTAATTATGCCAGTTCCTGTAAAGGAGGTGTGGCCAAATATGCCTGTTAAATATACATAGTGGGCATGCACTTGATATGGGTTATGTTTGTGACCACACCCCCTTCGTTCTGACAGACAGCTGTGATGTCAGACACACATCTCACCATTGTTGGCATGCAGCAGGCTGAGCAGTGTGTCCAGCAGGTAGCGGATGGTGGTGCGCAGCTGTTCCGTAGAGGCGTGCTGTACCAGCTGTGTGAGCGGCTGATTGGCTGCAGGAGAGCGGAGTGGGCGGGGCAAGCGTGGTGAGCCCAGAGACACGCGCAGCCTCTGCACAGCCTGCGCGGCCAGATTCAGCTGGAGCTGCAGCTGTGCGCAGTCGTGGTAGGCAGAGAAAACACGCGAGTCCTCTTCCAGAGCTTTATCGGGTTTACGCAGGAAGTACTGAGCGTTGTTGGCGCTGTTGAGCGGAGGAACGTCCACGTTCTGCAGCAGGGTTTCTAACCGATGACACGCCAGGTTATATCTGGAAATTCATCACAGGGTCAACAGTCAGGGTGTGTTTAGGGACGTCTGCGACACGTTTACAATAAAAACAGCTGATGTATGTCAGGAATATGGTTCTGAATGTGAATGTCAGAAAAGGATTCTGAATCAGTGAGAGTCCGAATCTGACTCCTGATTCAAACTAAATTCAATTCTTGCCATTTCGAATTTTGGTTTTTTTTCCTGATTCTAATACTAAATTCTGATCCAAGTGAAACTCGGTTCAACATAAGATTCAGATTCTGACCAGAAACTCACACTGGGATTCAATACTGAGTCTGATTCTAATGCTGAGTCAAATCTAGCTTTGATTCAGATTCGTGATCCTACACCAACTCTGACCGGTGTACTGGTCCTGACCTGCACTGGATGTCCTCCTGCAGGGCCACCATCATGGCGAGGTGCTGCTCGAGCTCCGGCTGGCTGAAGGTGTCACTCTCGGGCCTCAGTGGGTCGTTCATCAGCTTCAGCTCGCTCTCCCATGGCAGGATGTACGTGTGACCGTAGTAGAACCCCAGGGGGATCTTGGCTCGTGCGTTGGTGCTCCCGTAACGCCCAATCACTGTGATCTGTGGGTAAAAAGACGACAGACCTGGATGATAGTCTCGAGTTTGCTCCACGCCCACTCCACTGATGGTGTGTGAGTGTGTTTACCTTCATGAACCTGCAGACAGGTGGAGGCAGCAGGTCGTGGAGGATGAGTGAGTGTGTGCTTATGTCTGTGGCCACCACCAGCCTGCGTCCGTCCACCTCTTCACCCAGAGTCCAGATGTCGATGGACAGAGATGCTAAGTCAGCGCACGTAGGGATCAACGCATCTGTCAGCAACACGGGACGTCCGAAATCCAGCGTCACGAACCGCCTTGCTCCTGCACACACACACACTTCTGTGCTATCCCCTGTCCGTCATTATTCAGGCTCAGTGACCATGTGTATAAAGTACTGACCTGAGTGCATGCGCTCAATAATGATGGACTGGTGAGGTGGAGGCTGGAGGAAGTGTGAGGCCTGAGAAATGGCCAACGCCAGACCACTGCCCATTGGGTTCTGACAAAACAAACAAGAATTCTTACACACTTCAACACATCCCTACACAACACAATGTAAAGACATCACAACACAAAAAAGCTATTTTTACATCTACAATGACAAAAATCTGGTCCTGTAACTTTCATGAAAATGAGGCAAGCCTTTACCAAAAAGGGGTGTGTGTGGGTGTGGCCAGTGTTTATTTAGGTAAAACACCATTATAAACCCTGTGTGTATACACGTATCTATGCGTGTTTAAATGTGTTGTATTTGTTAACTGGTTTGGTGTATATGCACTAACTGGTCTAGTTGTGTGTGTTTTTTGCTCTCTATGTGCGTGTGCATGTGTGTGTGTGTGTGTGTACACTAACCGGTTTGGTCTTGTGCGTGTTCTTGCTGTGTGTGTGTGTAGTGGGCAGAGTCGGGTCAATGATGTTGTTGGGAAACAGCTGAGCAAGTTCGGCCCCGATGGCAGCACTCACTGCCTCGTTGGGTGGAGTCAGGGGTGGAGTCATGAAGAGGGGTGTGGTTTTGGGAGTGGGTGGGATCACATCACTGGGATGGATGAAGAAGCCAGGAGCACCGGAGGAGTTCGACACAATGGAGCCGTGAGGCTGCACTGCCACTGACGACGTCTGGTGAAGCTTTGCCTCCAGTTTGGCTTTCTGTTCCCGCAAGACACAAAATGACACACACACACACACAGAGCTATCATAAATACACAACCTCTGGGTTTTCTACCGAAATAAAATGCGCACCACACTTAATACACCACATTTAATAGCGCTTATGTAGGGGGCGTGGCCATGTGTCATCTGTAAGTCACATGACCATAACACATCTGTAGTGTGTACCTGTGCTAGGAGTTCAATAACTTCCCTTTAAATCCCCAGAGCCTCTTCTCAGACACGCCCTTTTAAACCTCGTCTAGACTTTATTGTTCTGTGCTTTAAATTTTTTGTGTTTAGATGGGAAAGAAAAGAGAAGAGAGTGAGCTCTTCCTGGAGCGTCTTTATACTGAAGAGAAGGGAAAAAAACACTGAAGCTCTCTTCCCACAGGATCTAACAATCTTTACAGACAGGTCAGTTCAGACGGGATTTATGCTACCTGGAGTTATTTCTTCTGCTCAAGCTTATAGAAAAGAAAATATGCTGTGATCTTTTGTGTGTGTGTGTGTGTGTGTGTCTCAGCGACCTGTTGCTGAAGTTTGAGAAGTTGTTGTTGTTTCTCCTGCAGGACCTGTAGCTGTTGTTCTGCAGACACCATGGCATGGGAGAGCGACTGCAGAGCCACCTGCGCAGCCGAGCTCAGAGCTGTGGACGCTTCTCCCACCGTGCTCCCCGATAACCCCGCCACGCTGGGGGTCACCCCGAACGTGCTCACTGCAAAACATTACAGATCAAATTTTTTGCACGTTATTACACATTTATAAAGTATCAGAGATTCTGAAAGTTATTCCACTGTATAGCTCACATACCACCGCCCATGCAGAAAAGGTCAAAGGTCAAGATGCTAATTAATATCACAATATCACACTCTCCGGTGTCACCCAGATGAGGATGGGTTCCCCTTTTGAGTCTGGTTCCTCTCAAGGTTTCTTCCTAATTCCATCTAAGGGAGTTTTTCCTCACCACAGTCACCTCAGGCTCTCTCACTGGGGAAAATTCTGGAAAAACATCTAGGACTGTCTGTCTGTTTGTTCCTTATGTTCTATAAAGCTGCTTTGAGACAATGCTCTTACAAATAAAAGTGAATTGAACTGAATTACCAGTGCATCCTCTACAGTTAGTGTGAACTGTGCGTGTTTTATGTTTCACTTCACTCTGTAAAGAACTCTTAAAGAACGTACAACCTTTGAGTGCGCACCGTTTGACCCTCTAGAGAACCGTTACAATGGCTGCTGGACACTGGACTTCAGACAGGAACACTGGCCGAAACATTAACAACATGAGCGGAAGAAAGAGGGGCGGGGATTCTAGGGGGTCAGCTCACATCAGAGAATTTAAAACACACCTACATAGCTGTCAATCATCCCAGAGCCATACGTGGATTGGCTCATGTGCTGGTTTTATTGTGAGGAAAATAAAAACACTTTCCTGTGTATTACTGAGGTACGCTTGATGTGATAAGGTAAGACAGTCTCCATCATGTCTCCACCGTGCAGGGGGAACAGTTACAGGGTTCTAGATCATTTCATTGGGAGTTGTTCAAACATTTCTGTTTCTGAAAGGATCCGACTTCTGTAATCCCAGTGTAAACAGTATAATATAAAGCATTCACAACACACACACACACACAAAATTTGAGGAATAAAGAGAGAGTTCTGTACCGGTGAACATACTTGCATTGTCCCTCTCCACTCGGGTTCCGTCGCTGGTGGACACACAAGTAAAGTGCAAAGGTTCTACCTCCAGCAGGCCAGTGAGAGACGTGAAGCTTCCTTCAGCAGCACCACAACTGCTCACTTTACCATTCCCTACACACACACACACCTTACAGTAACTACACCATTCATTAGCTCTAGGGGTGTGGGGTGTGTGTGTGTGTGTGTGTGTGTGTACCTGAGAGAATGTCAGACAGGTCGATCTCGTCTGACTGAACCCCGATGCTGCTGCTGTAAGAGTTCTTACAGGAAGATCCGCTCACCTCCAGATCAAAAAGAACTGGGTCAAACGGGGATCCGTACAGGCCGTACCTGTGCAAGTAAGCGCCCCCCACACACACGCGTGCCCCCCACACACACACACACACACACACACACGTGTTCATTTTCTGCATGCCATGCCCACAAGAAACAACAGCAGGAATTGCTACATGTCCATAACACACACTCTGCAAAGCAGCACGTGTGTGTGTGTGTGTGTGTTATGCAGTGATCAGTTCTCTGACCTGGTCTGTAACAGAGCCTCTAGTGGAGTGAGACGCTCCTGAAGCTGCCGTGATGCCGTTGTTAGGAGAGACGCACAGGCCGTACTGCAGCTCGCCAAGTCTTCATCTTTCACATAGTTCAACAACACAAAGTACCAGTACACAGAACCTACACACACACACACACCACACACACACACACACACACAGACACACACAGTATTCAGTAAGGAAACATTTCATTATCGTTAACGTTTTACATTCCAGGAATGTAAAGTGTAATAAATAAATAAAAGTGGTTACCTCCAGTAGCTGCAGCAGGTAAATAAGGCATGTTCTCCAGCAGGGCCTTTAACAGAGCCTGACTGAAACCCTGCTGACTGACCTCTCCTTTTCCATTACTGCAGAAACACAACATTCATCCACCACAGTCACAACACCGTCACACACTCTATTAAACTCAGCAGCGAGCTCCAGCCTGGACCTGTTCAAGTGTGTTTATTCACATCAACACGGTCACTGGGTCAGTTAGGACTAAACCCAGGCTGTGTTCTGGACACACAGTCCAGGGCAGGGAAGGTGCTGTAGGAGGGAACTGACCTTATACAAAGTGCTAGAAAGCGAGCACATTTGTGAGCGATGCTGCGTCCCGCTTGGAAAAAACACACACGGATGAGATCCACCAGACGCTTCCTGGTTTTGGTCTGAAGCCCCTCCTTCCCTTCTTTAAGGCTGCAACAACACAACAAACATCTTAGAGAGACACAAATATATAAAAATACGTGTTTGTCTCATACGAGAAATACAGCCTTAGAGCCAATTAATCAAGCTTCAGTTAAGATATTAATCTTACACTTCATTTACAGCACAGAGGACAGTGATTAATGAGTCGGTCATCGGTCAGAGAGTTTACCACTGAAATCTGCTGCTGATGAAGATCCTGTGGTTTCAGTAAAAACCCTTCCTACCCTCCTGGTGCTCCTGTGTACATTTCCTACTGAATGTAACCCTGGACCTGATGGACTTCAGCTCAGATCATCTGCATGACTGACTGCAGCTTCTCTCTGGAACATACTGTGCAGCTTCAACGCTTTGTTTCTGACGTTTCCAGATGTTTCTCCACAAAGACTTCTAGAAGAGCTTCAGAAACACATCCTCATGCTAGCTCACTCAGGGAGTAAGAGCTCCATCCAGGACAAACCCAGTCAAAACCAGTCACTTTATTTTACTGGATTTAATTAAAAGTGTTAACACAAGTCTATCAATTCAGATGAACAAAACAAACTGTTCAGTTTTGATGAAAGGAACAGAGGAGTATAAACAGAGGACAAGCTGACGTGTCTGCACAGAAACATCCTCAGCTCGTTATTATTAGTATTATTATTATTTATATATTTTTATTGCCAGGGAAGAGAATCAAATTAACTTCCACGTCTATCTTTCAGTCTTTATCCTGAGCGCTCATCTCATGCTCCCAGCTGCCTGTGCATGTTACCTTATATAGAGTTTTGTGGGCGTGCCTATATGTAAATGAGTGACATCAGGGATGGACATACACACACACGAGAACATAAAGAACTTTTCTAAACACAGTGGATTTTTTGTTTTCGTTCTGTTCGTCTTTCACAAAAATTTACATTTACACAGTCTTCTAAAAATTCATAAATATTTTTTCTTGACTTTTGATGAGTGCAGTGAGATATTTCAGACCAAGTTATGGCACAGTGAGGATCTGAAACAGGAGCACCCCCTCGAGTGAGAGTGAGTTTAACGTGTAAGAGTACCTGCAGGGTCCGTTAGTGTAAACTCCGGCCAGCCAGCAGAGGATGTCGAGGATGAGGCTCTGACCGTGTTCTGAGGGAGAGCCCTCCTCACTGCGCTCACACAGCACTGACAGCAGCCTCTCCTGCAGCTCGGGGAACTGCAGCATCGCACACCGCTGCACTCTACACACACACACACACACACACACACACACACACAATTATTTTCAGAGCAAGATTGAGGAATTATTTCTTCAGTGGTGAAGTAAATAAAAGATTATAAACGCTGTGCCTTTTGTGTTTGAAACTAACCCACAGTTAACTGACCTTTCTTTGGGCACTGACGTCTTCTTAAACCTCCTGATGGTGATGGACACCTCCAGCAGCAGGTCACAACCCCGCAGGTTATCTGGCTTTTTCGAAGCCACCTGAGGATCCGATTTGGACGTGGAGGCCTTTTCCTGAAAACATGTTCACGTTACACATACACACTAAAAGGTCTTTAAAAATCTTTCTTTAATATTCTACTACATGATGTGTGTTATTAGTGTGTGTGTGTGTATACGTACCTTGGAAGCCTGTGCTTTCTGTAGTAAGGATGAAAGTGAGTGTGTTTTGTTGCTGCACTGTGGTTTGGTGGGAGTCATGCGCATGATTCGGCGTGGACTTTCCTCCGGTCCTTTCTCACACACCGCCTTTATATGGACCAGGAATGATCTGTACTTTCCTCCAGCCATGCCTACACACACACACACACACACACACACACACACACACACAGTGAGAAATGATCCAGTCTCTTGATGAACATGAAGACTCAGTGAGACATAATTGAAGTTGTTTATGGTGAGCTGTACCTTTAACAAGTTTAGGGCTGGTCAGGCTCAGCATACCAGCATGACCAGACAGGTCGAGACCACTGGCTAACCACACAGGACCACACAGGATGTCCTCTTTATGGTCCTCCAGGAATGGACACAGTCTGGACCCTACAGCCCAAGAGGAGAAGAGACACACACACACACACATATTTGTAATAGGTTTACACAGATACACTAGTGTTGTACACAAGTGTAAATATAAAATAAGTGAACGTCCAGCTGAACACAAGGTCAAACTGAGAGACACCCAGTACAGGAGAGTGTGGTGTGGTGTGGTGTGGTGTGGTGTGTGTGTGTGTGTGTGTGAGTGTGAGTGTGAGAGAGAGAGAGAGAGAGAGAGAGAGAGAGAGAGAGAGAGAGAGAGAGAAACCCAGCACAGGAGAGTGTGGTGTGTGGGGGGGGTGTGTGTGAGTGTGAAAGACAGAGAGAGACCCAATACAGGAGAGTGTAGATTGTAAAGTGTGTAGACTGTGTGAGACACCCAGTAGAGGCGAGTGTGGAGTGTGTGTACAGGAGTGTGTGTGTGTAGAGTGTATAGTGTGTGTGTCCTGTACCCCCAGTCTCCTCGATGTCCATGAACTGGATGTCATCGGTGAAGTCGTGCAGTAGAGGCTGACCGTTCCTCTCTCCATTGGTCTGCAGTGAGTGAGAGAGAGGGAAGGAGATCTGACGGTCCACTGCTGACTCTGAGAGAGGAACACACATTATTATTAAAGATTAGAGCAAATATCTAACCTCCATACATATTTAGAATATTTTGATTTCTATTTCTAATATCTGATATCATTTATATTTCTTTAAGACTTATGGTAACTGATGCTGCAGGAGGACAGCAGCAACACCAAGAATGACCGGCAGTGAAGAATAATCTCATTAATTTAAGAATAATCTCAGAGTATAATATCCTGGACTACACCACAGCCCCAGAGTCTCGTCCTCACCGCTGCCCTTTCCGAGGCCGGGCGCTTTATTCTTCAGCAGCGTGACCTGGATCTGAGGAATGTTGGTGATACTGGCATTGAGCACAAACTTGAAGTCCACATGTCCAACCATGCAGGCTTTGGGCAGGACCAGCTCGAACACGTGCTCATCCCAGCTGGAGCTACAATCCCAATGAGACAAGTCAGGGATTTAATCAGGGATTCTTTTCAGGACAATGCTAATCATGAATAAGTGTGTGTGCGCGCATGTGTACCTGTCGCTTTGCAGTTTCCAGGTGCGTGTGTGCTGCGCGGCGTCCCCATGGTGTTGTTGGTGGAGGTGTTGAGGGTGGCGTCTCTGCTGCTGCTCCTGCTGCACCTCCACCCAGCAGGGCGGTACCGTGGCCGAGAAGCGCGGCGTTAACGTTTCAAAGCGTGTCAACTCCACCAGCGACGACAAGGTCTCCACGCTCAGGGGCTGCTCCACCAGGAGGTCAACTCCTACACACAAGCGCACACACACACAATGACTGCTGTATCCTGACGACTTGTTCTCACCCCCAGGTGAAGGTGTGTATGTGTGAGTGCGTGTGTAAAACGCTGCTGTACCTGTGATCCCAGGGCTCGATGGATTAGACGAGGGTTTGGCTCCCTCCAGTAGCTGCTCGACCCCTTTAGAAACGGGGCCATCGACAAAAATGTCGGCATCATCAATATCGTCACACACACCTCCAATTTGAAGGAAATGAAGCTCTCCACCTTACAGAGGAGAAAGGTTTTGTTGTTTGTGGACACACACATTTGTTAAATACCTCACTGCATAATCAGCATGTTTACAGCAGCAATGGCACAGGAAATAAACATGACCACAACCTGATAAAAACATTGGGATAATAATAAGGGTTGGGGTTAAGTGTCCCTCTGAGAGTGGTCACCTCTAGTGCAGGCACACAGGCGATCCGTGCCGGAGCAGTAAGTGACGGAGACGAAGGGATCCACCTCTTCCATCCCTTCTTTCTTAGACGGTTCCACTTTGGCCAGCACCTCCAGAGTGGACAGGTCCAGAATCATCACGTATCCCGCTTGTGTCGTGACCACCAAATGACCAAGTCCGGTCACGTCAGACCTCTTTTCCTTCCCCGATCCCGCCGGAGCAGGAATTCCCATGCCGGCACCATTCTTCACCCCCACGGGAGTGGAGTCCTTGGACGTCTCCTCTGTGTCGTCCTCCCTCGCGTCCAGCACATCCGGCGGGAGCAGGAGCAGTGACGTGATAGAGTCTCTGGGATCTCGGATCTGCTGGACCTTCACGGGCTCCTCCTCGAGCGTGACGATGCGCGTGGAGTAGTTCAGCTTATAGAGTGCCAAATATCCTCCTCCTCCCCCACTACCCCCTAGTGGCCTGGAGGAGTGCGGCTGCTCCAGCTGCTCTAGAGGAGGCAGGATGAGCGGCGTTTGGCTCTGCGAGGTGCTGGCGTGTCCCTGATGTCCGTTAGCCATCGTCTGGCCTTTCTGACTTCTACACAGAGCCGAATGCAGGCGGTTCAGCGTGTTCAGCGCCTCCACTTGGTTAATAGCGTTAAGCGATTCGACGGAGAAGGGCTGCAGGACGACCAGCAAGTGAGCTCCGTCGCTGCAGGGAGTGATGGAGTCCACGTAAAGGTTCTCGTCCTCTAGGGATTTAGGGAGGCGAAGGCATTGCACTAACGTACCCGGTCTCGGCGTGTTCCACTTGTCGCCGTCTAACGTGACTGCCGCGTCTGCGAACTGCTGGATGTACGTGACGGGCGGGTCCTGGAGCAGAAGCTGCTCGTGCGTATCAAACTCCATCTCAATGATCTGAGGAACGGTGAAGCCTTCCTCATGAAGCCCTTTCCCCATCAGATTGTTCATTTGGGAGAAAACTTTCCCGGGAGACTTCTCGTCCGCCTCTTTGATGCTGTAGAGGAGGAGAACCGGGAGCGTCCGGCGCACCAGTGTACCCGGAGAACCCAGATCAGAGGGGAAGGTGCAAGTTTCAATCTCCATTGGCCCTTGATCGGGCGAAAGACCCTCGGGGGCCGGAGTGGGAGTCCTTAGGGGGTTTTCCATGGGGCGATGGGATTGGGACGGGGCCATGATGGGAGAACTGGCAGCCGAGCGGTAGCTCAGTAAACCTCCGGCCAGCAAGCACGGGAAAGGAATGTTGTGCTGCTCCAAGGGTTTGTCCTTGACGGGTTTGTCTGCTTTGGAGGGGCCGAGACCGTGAGGAGGGTTCGCTCCCAGCTCCTCCAGATCTTTAACGGTGTCCTCCAGGACGCTGGCCACCACCTCCCACTGGAGCTTCTCAGGCTGCTGGAGAACACTCAGAGCAGTCACTCCCACGCTCACCTCCATGCTCTCCTTCGGACCCAGCGGCCCTGAAAACACACACACACAACACACACACACACACACACGTATAAATAGTACATTATTTTCCATTATTATTTGTTTTAAAAAATAGAAATAAATATTAATTATTATTATTTATAAATATAAAAATAATTATATTTAAATAATAAATAATAATAAAATAAATAATAAAAAATATTATATAATAAAAAATAATAAATAGAAATAATTCTTATTACAAAATAAACTGTTAATTCCCAACATTTCTTAAATATTAAAATGTTTTAAAAACTTTAAACAAAAAGTAAAGAACAAAGTGTAAATTAAAATCAAAAACATATAAACAAAACCACCAACACTGCACAGTATAACTCCTTCAGGTTAATAAGCAGGATGAGGAATGACTGACCCGTACCTGTGACGGACTCGGATCTGGACTGTTCTTCACTGTCCGAGTCCTCCAGCTGATCATCACTGTGTTAAAAAAAAACGTTTAAGGCTAAGAATAAACAAAAGAGAGTCTCGCCTAAAAAAATCCACCTTTAAGCCAGTTCAGGATTGGATAATGACATTTCTCCAAGACTCCTGAGAGCTGGATTCATTTAGCCAGATTGAGTTATAGGAGATAAAATTAGAAATGTTTAATCCACTTGGGGTTAGGAAATCATCC
The DNA here is from genome assembly GCA_033459395.1 of Hemibagrus guttatus. NCBI lineage: Eukaryota > Metazoa > Chordata > Actinopteri > Siluriformes > Bagridae > Hemibagrus > Hemibagrus guttatus. Next base: position 28,385,202 of record JAUCMX010000008.1, read on the forward strand.
TGCATGCACAAAACATTTCTCTTTGCTGTTTTTAGCTCTCAATTGTATGCAACTGCAGTTTAAAGTAAACAAACACAGAAAGAGCTCTTTAACCCTGTTTCAGGAAAATAGCACAGTGCCTATTAGAGTAACGTACACCGATCAGGTATAACACTGTGAGCAGTGAGAGGAAGTGAATAAGACTGAGTATCTCCTCATCATGGCACCTGTTAGTGGGTGGGATATATTAGGCAGCAAGTGAACATTTTGTCCTCAAAGTTGATGTGTTAGAAGCACATGTGGAAAAATGGACAAGCGTAAGGATTTGAGCGAGTTTGACAAGGACCAAATTGTGATGGCTAGACCACTGGATCAGAACATCTCCAAAACTGCAGCTCTTGTGGGGTGTTCCCGGTCTGCAGTGGTCAGTGTCCTTTAAGTCCTGCAAGTTGTGAGATGAGGCCCATGGAGGCAACTTACAGGACTTAAAGGATCTGCTGCTAACATCTGGGTTGCCAGATACCACAGCAGACCTTCAGGGATCTAGTGGAGTCCATGCCTCGATGGGTCAGGGTAGCAAAAGGGAGACCAACACATTAGGCAGGTAGTCATAATGTTATGGCTGATCGATGTATGCTGTATGGCCTTTATTAATTTACCATATTACAATACTAATATAAGGAACTGTAGAGGAAGGCAGGAAAGTAGAAGTGTGTAGAATTAGGTCACCTGTCCCCCTCCAGTTTGGGGATGTCTGAGCAGCTGGACGTGTCCTCTAACCAGGCCAGTGTGGGTCTGCGAGAATCAGAACCAGACACACTCTGCTGTTCACTTCCTGACAGGATCAGCTGCCTGAGGATGGCCGGGTCATATGGGTTCACCTCGAACTTTAAATGCACCTACACACACAATATTAATTAGCTTTTAAGTATTATAATCATATTCTAGTCAAAGCCCCAAAACCGACACAGCTCTGTAGTACCACTGAGTAATTATTGAAATAAAAAATTGAAGGTATTTCAGTCTAACTGTCGCTCTAGCCGTCATTACATTACTTTATCGTAGCGAGGTGAAGATACGCTACCAGTTCAGCAGCTAATCTGCTTCCATAAAGCTACAGAGTGGAAAAATTGAGCGAGTGTAAAGGTCACACGTCCTCCGCAGAGTGAAACAGCCGGGGTTTTATTTCAATCAGATGTTCCTGTACAGCAGCGTTTACACATTTTGATAAGAATCTGCAGTGAGGGTTATCTCTCCAGTGCAGTCACGCTTTTTTACGGTCAGAGCTGCCGAACTGAGTGTGTGTAGGACAATGAAAACACAGCTGAATGATCTTCACTTCATTTATATGACTTCTATTTTTCTTAAATAATTAACTGATTATTTTACTTGTTCACCTATTTATAGAAACATAATAAAAATAATAATACAAAAATAATAATAATAACTTAATATTAGTATTTTGTTAATATTCCATTTCAAATAATAATCAACAAATTATATATTTTTCATTTACAAAACAATATTTATAATTTTAAAATAAAATTATAATATATAATAAAAATAAAATATAATATATATATACACACACACACTTTGTATATATATATATAAATAAATGATTATAAAGCACTCCTGCTGTGTGTATGTGTGTATATATATATATATATATATATATATATATATATATATATATATATATATATATACACATATACACACATATATAAAATAAAAAACACACAAAAACAAAACTGAAACATATATATAAAAAAGTGTGTATATATATATATTTTATGTATATATATATATATATATATATATATATATAATATAAATATATATACACACACACAAAATACATACACACATTCATTTACTTTCTTAAATAATAAGTTAAAATTATTGACGAGTTTAATAATCATATACATTATATTATATAATTATATACACATTTCTTAAAAAGATAAACAATTCTGTATTTTTTTATTTAAGGTATTGATTTTCTTTATCTCTAACTTTTACATTTTGAAAATCATTAACTTATAATTAAATTTGATTAAAGGCAAATCATACACATAGCAAAACAAAAACAAAGGGAAAAAAGGAATGTATTAAATACAAAGAAAATAATATAATCAAGGAGATGTGTAGATCATTAAAGTATAATTCAGTATAAAGATGTGTCATGTGACTTTTCCTTCAATTTGTGATGTTAATAGCGTGGCTCAGGTGTGGGGTGCGACTGAAACCGCAGCGTCAGATCTCAGAGACAACTCCACTCTACCTTCATGAGCTTGGACACATCCCACACGCAGATCTTTCCTCTCTTGGTGGCCGTGGCGAGAAAGTGGGGGCAGCTGCCGAAGCCGTAGCAGGAGATCTTATCGGAGCTGTCGGAGCTGGGGAACTGGGCGGGGCTGGTGGCCAGAGTGACGGACAGAGGAACGTTTTGGGTGTGTTCTCCCTTGACGAAGGGGCAGTTGGGCGAGTGGCGCTCGTGCTCAGACCTGAGAACACACAGAATTTAGAATGCTGAAGCGCCCTTTATTTTCTGTATGCGTGTAAGCGTGCGAGTGTGTATGAACCTCACCATGGCTCATCGGTCGGCTCCCAGCAGACCAGACACACACTGCAGGTGAAGCACATGGCTCGGTCATCTCCTGTAGACGCAGGCTGTCCAGGAGGAGAGGGGGAAAAGATAATGAAACCTTCCTGTTTTAAGCATGAACATAAACATCCCTAAACAAATAAACAGCACAGAGGAGTGGATGCAGCATTCTGATTGGTCAGAAGTTTATATTAATGCACTCCTGCTATTAAATCATCATTCCTATAGTAACAGCCCATTTTCCAACTCCTCTTTTCAGTTTCTCAGTAACATGAGCTGAATTTTTAATTTTTGGGGTAGAGGTGAAAAAGAGAGGCGGGTGAGGGACCGTCTGCGAAAACGAAAAGTAAAATTAAGAATAAATGAATTAAAAAGTACAGTGTCACTAAATGCAAACGAACTGTGTCAGGAACATTGGAAAGTTTGGTAAACCGGTCTTTACTTAAATGTTGACAAATGAGGCCCGACACGAGGTGAAATAAACGAGACGTCGACAAAGCCGACCGCAGAGAGCTGTTAGAAGTTGAGATCAAACAGGAATGCCAGCGAAGCACCGCTCCCATAGTGAGGGATCACCCTTTATATCTTTTATATCTGTTAAAACAGTGCCGGCCATTCTCCTCGTCCCCGCCGGGCTCTGTCGGCATGACGACAGGACACATGATCTGAAGGAGCACCGGCATCTCCATGGTAACTGCCCCGACTCGGCCTCTTTGGCATGCAGGGAGTCACCGTGCGAGGAAGGAGAGAAGGCGGCTCACGGTGCCGGGGATTCCCGCTGACTTCCAAACCAAAACCAAAAGCAAGAGCAGTTCCCTGCGCTTCCACGACGAGTCACACAGGAAGAGTGAGAGGGACGGAATTACAGAGCACCTCACGATTGTTTTACCTACACACCCCTGAGATGATGAGATGAGGTACCTGGTGGTAGAAGCCGGCCTGGGCCATGGGGTCCGGCTGAGCCCACCTGTAACCGGCGTGAGGCCACGATGTGAATGTCTCTCTCCTGTTCGCCTCACTGTACATCAAAGACCTGAAATAAAATACAAACACACGTGAGCATTCACACTCTCTTCATCGAACAAATAAAACTCTACATTCAACTAATGTCCTTCATCATCTTCTCTCCTTTCACACACCGCAGCTGAGTTCTGCGCTCTGATTGGTTGATTAATTCTCTCTAACAGCAGCTCTGACTGTAGCACAGATTAATATTAATGCACTCACTCTGATATGCTGTTTTTATGTCCTGCCCCTTACTTAGGAGGTTGTGTGGCCTGTCTTAAACGCTACTGGCCGTCTCGAGCCGTACCACACGGCATTCTGCACATTACTACCAGTGTCACACCACCGGAGGCGGTCACTAACCTGTCTACGGAGCGTCCCGGGCCGACCCCGAGCTCCGGCCTGGCGCTGGGTAAGAGGTAGGAGAGTCTGTCCATGACAGAGGAGGCAACAGACAGAGCAGCGATGTTCTGGTTCAGCTTCTTCAGCTCATTCACTATGGCACTCGCAACCAGCTTCAACACGTGGTGGGGCAGATGGAACGTCACCGTCGCCCACTGAGAAAAAGAGAGAGAGAGAAAAAGAAAGAATGAGAGTGTGAACAATGTACCTGTGTGTGTGTGTGTACACTGCAGTTAGGCGTGTACAGATCATTAGTGTCTATGTGTAATATGGATGGTTAGACTATACTAAAATGCTGACACACAAAAGTGTGTGTGTGTGTGTGTGTGTGTGTGTGATCAGATATGCTGTACTGGACCTAAAACCATAGCCAAAGCAGAACAGAGCATTAGAACAGAGATGAAGGAACATAAATAATTAATCCAATAGCAGCAGCAGTGCGCGCGCGCGCGCCCCACACACACACACACACACACACACACACACACACACACACACACACACACACTGCGGTTTGGAATTCTCTAATTTATTTAGTAAAGTGTTTCAGTTAGAAACATGTGTACTGCTGTATTTTTTGGTCACTGTTCCAGCACTGATCTAGGCCATACCCCATACACTTTAACAATACCTAGACCACACCCATCACTTTCACACAATCTAAGCCACACCCCCTCGATACTAAATGATTTAGAAAATATTCAGAATTCCAGAGGTGATGCACTTATTCACCTGGATAAATAAGTGTGAATGTTGGATACTTCATGCACTCAGTACTCACTTACATACGTAGAGCTTACATAGAGGAAGAGGGGCGGGGCTTAAATTATCATTATACGCAAGCAATGACACGTGACAGAACATGACGCTATATAAAAGTAACACACGCCTGGGTGGTGCATTACTGCAAGTATGTAAGTGCATTATTTTCATCTAATCACACAATGTGTTATAGTGCGGGGTGTTGGGCGTGCCCGGGGTGTTGGGCGTGCCCGGGGTGTTGGGCGTCAGACCTTAGCCACTTTGTGATTGGCTGCCGTCTCATGTGAGGTATTTTTTAGGCCTTCTTTCAGCTGTGTGAGGAAGAGGTCATAACCCTCCGTGTTCGAAATGTCCACCTTCTCCAGACATGCGTACAGCATCTGCTGAGCCTGAGAGAGAGAGAGAGAGAGAGAGAGACACACACACACTTTACAATACTGCTTTAAATCTCCCAGAACATTTAAAGTTTTTATTTTTTTATGTAGTGGTGCTATAAAATTTAAATGAGCTAAATAAATGATCAGTGAAAATAATGATTTATGACTTGAACACAAGTTGAAGGTAAATTCATTTCTCAGTTAAAGAATAGATTTCTCTCTCATTTTGTTAACCGTATTCTGGAGCCGGACCTGACTGGACGGGTTTTTGCTGCTAATCAGTTACACAGCATATAAAACAGATTATGTTTGATGAAGACAGACAGACAGAGAGAGAGAAGGAGAGAGGGAGGCAGGGAGGGAGAGAGAGAGAGAGAGACAGACTGGGAGGGAGTGGTGCATACCTCATCAACCCTGTACACTATAAACCACACCCAACCTGTCTGTCTGCATTCTACTGACACTCAATCAAATGACCTCGCCATCTCCCTGCTGATTCAATCCACATCACACACACTAAACTACAGTACAACACACACACACACACACACACACACACACACACAACACACTAAACTACAGTACATCTCACACACACACACACTAAACTACAGTACATCACACTACACTAAACTACACTAAACTACAGTACATCACACACACACACACACACACACACACACAACACACTAAACTACAGTACATCTCACACACACACACACTAAACTAGAGTACATCACACACACACACACACTACACTAAACTACAGTACATCACACTACACTAAACTACAGTACATCACACTACACACACACACACTACACTAAACTACAGTACATCACACTACACACACACACACACTACACACACACACACACTACACTAAACTACAGTACATCACACACACACACACACACTACACTAAACTACAGTACATCACACTACACACACACACACACTACACTAAACTACAGTACATCACACTACACACACACACACACTACACACACACACACACTACACTAAACTACAGTACATCACACTTCACACACACACACACACACTACACTAAACTACAGTACATCACACTTCACACACACTAAACTACAGTACATCACACTACAGTACATCACACTACACACACACACTACACTAAACTACAGTACATCACATTACACACACACACTAAACTACAGTACATCACACTACACACACACCACAATAAACTACAGTACCTCACACTACACACACCACACTAAACTACAGTACATCACACTAAACTACAGTACATCACACTACACAAACACACACACACACACACCACTAAACTACAGGACATCACACTAAACTACAGTACATCACACTACACACACCACACTAAACTACAGTACATCACACTACACACACTACACTAAACTACAGTACATCACACTACACACACCACACTAAACTAATTACATCACACTACACACACACACACTAAACTACAGTACATCACACTACACACACACACTACACTAAACTACAGTACATCACACACACACACACACACACACACACACAACACACTAAACTACAGTACATCTCACACACACACACACTAAACTACAGTACATCACACACACACACACACACTACACTAAACTACAGTACATCACACTACACTAAACTACAGTACATCACACTACACACACACACACTACACTAAACTACAGTACATCACACTACACACACACACACACTACACACACACACACACTACACTAAACTACAGTACATCACACACACACACACACTACACTAAACTACAGTACATCACACTACACACACACACACACTACACTAAACTACAGTACATCACACTACACACACACACACACTACACACACACACACACACTACACTAAACTACAGTACATCACACTTCACACACACACACACACACTACACTAAACTACAGTACATCACACTTCACACACACTAAACTACAGTACATCACACTACAGTACATCACACTACACACACACACTACACTAAACTACAGTACATCACACTTCACACACACTAAACTACAGTACATCACACTACAGTACATCACACTACACACACACACCACAATAAACTACAGTACCTCACACTACACACATCACACTAAACTACAGTACATCACACTACACAAACACACACACACACACACCACTAAACTACAGGACATCACACTAAACTACAGTACATCACACTACACACACCACACTAAACTACAGTACATCACACTACACACACTACACTAAACTACAGTACATCACACTACACACACCACACTAAACTAATTACATCACACTACACACACAGACTAAACTACAGTACATCACACTACACACACACACTACACTAAACTACAGTACATCACATTACACACACACACTAAACTACAGTACATCACACTACACACACACCACAATAAACTACAGTACCTCACACTACACACACCACACTAAACTACAGTACATCACACTAAACTACAGTACATCACACTACACAAACACACACACACACACACCACTAAACTACAGGACATCACACTAAACTACAGTACATCACACTACACACACCACACTAAACTACAGTACATCACACTAAACTACAGTACATCACACTACACACACTACACTAAACTAATTACATCACACTACACACACACTAAACTACAGTACATCATACTACACTAAACTACAGTACATCACACTACACACACACACTACACTAAACTACAGTACATCACACTACACACACCACACTAAACTAAGTACATCACACTACACACACCACACTAAACTAAGTACATCACACTACACACACCACACTAAACTACAGTACATCAC
>JAUCMX010000008.1:28395719-28412322 GCA_033459395.1 Hemibagrus guttatus
ACACACACACACTACACTAAACTACAGTACATCACACTTCACACACACACACTACACTAAACTACAGTACATCACACTACACTAAACTACAGTACATCACACTACACACACACACACACACACACACAACACTAAACTACAGTACATCACACTACACACACCACACTGAACTAAGTACATCACACTACACACACACACACTACACTAAACTACAGTACATCACACTACACACACACACTACACTAAACTACAGTACATCACACTTCACACACACACACTACACTAAACTACAGTACATCACACTACACACACACACACACACACACTACAGTACATCACACTACACACACACACACACACACACACACTACAGTACATCACACTACACACACACTACACTAAACTACAGTACATCACACTTCACACACACTACACTAAACTACAGTACATCACACTACACTAAACTACAGTACATCACACTACACACACACACACACACACTACACTAAACTAAGTACATCACACAACACTAAACTACAGTACATCACACTACACACACCACACTAAACTAAGTACATCACACTACACACACCACACTAAACTAAGTACATCACACTACACACACACACACAGACACACACTACACTAAACTACAGTACATCACACTACACTAAACTACAGTACATAACACTACACACACCACACTAAACTAAGTACATCACACTACACACACACACACTACACTAAACTAGAGTACATCACACTACACACACACTACACTAAACTACAGTACATCATACTACATTAAACTACAGTACATCACACTACACACACACACTACACACACACACACTACACTAAACTACAGTACATCACACTACACACACACACACTACACTAAACTACAGTACATCACACTACACACACACTACACTAAACTACAGTACATCATACTACACTAAACTACAGTACATCACACTACACACACACACACACACACACACACACACTACACTAAATTACAGTACATCACACTACACACACACACACTACACTAAACTACAGTACATCACACTACACACACACACACTACACTAAACTACAGTACATCACACTACACACACACACACACTACACTAAACTACAGTACATCACACTACAGACACACCACAATAAACTACAGTACATCACACTACACACACCAAAATACAGTACATCACACTACACACACACACACACAACACTAAACTAAGTACATCACACTACACACACCACACTAAACTAAGTACATCACACTACACACACCACACTAAACTAAGTACATCACACTACACACACCACACTAAACTAAATACATCACACTACACACACACACCACACTAAACACACCACACTAAACACACCACACTAAACACACCACACTAAACTAAGTACATCACACTACACACACCACACTAAACTAAATACATCACACTACACACACACACCACACTAAACACATCACACTACACACACACACCACACTAAACTACAGTACATCACACTACACACACACACACCACACTAAACTACAATACATCACACTACACACACACCACACTAAACTACAGTACATCACACACACACCACACTAAACTACAGTACATCACACTACACACACACCACACTAAACTACAGTACATCACACACTAAACTAAGTACATCACACGACACACACACACACACCACACTAAACTACAGTACATCACACTACACACACCACACCAAAATACAGTACATCACACTACACACACACCACACTAAACTACAGTACATCATACTACACTAAACTACAGTACATCACACTACACACACACACACTACACACACACTAAACTACAGTACATCACACTACACACACACACTACACTAAACTACAGTACATCACACTACACACACACACACTACACTAAACTACAGTACATCACACTACACACACACACACTACACTAAACTACAGTACATCACACTACACACACACACCACACTAAACTACAGTACATCACACTACACACACCAAACTACAGTACATCACACTACACACACACACACTAAACTACAGTACATCACACTACACACACTAAACTACAGTACATCACACTACAGTACATCACACTACACACACACCAAACTACAGTACATCACACTACACACACACTAAACTACAGTACATCACACTACACACACACACTAAACTACAGTACATCACACTACACACACACACACTAAACTACAGTACATCACACTACACACACCAAACTACAGTACATCACACTACACTACAGTACATCACACTACACACACCAAACTACAGTACATCACACTACACACACACATACCAAACTACAGTACATCACACTACACACACACCACACTAAACTACAGTACATCACACACTAAACTACAGTACATCACACTATACACACTCACACCACACTACACACACAAAACTACAGTACATCACACTATACACACTCACACCACACTACACACACAAAACTACAGTACATCACACTACACACACAAAACTACGGTACATCACATTACACATGCCACACTAAACTACAGTACATCACACTACACACACACACTACAGTACGTCACACTACACACACACCAAACTACAGTACGTCACACACACCACACACTAAACTACAGTGCATCACACTACACACACCCACACCCTAAACTACAGTACATCACACTACACACACACTAAAATACAGTACATCACACACACTAAACTACAGTACATCACACACACTAAACTACAGTACATCACACTACACCCACACACACACACCACACATTAAACTACAGTACATCACACTACACCCACACTAAACTACAGTACATCACACTACACCCACACTAAACTACAGTACATCACACTACACCCACACTAAACTACAGTACATCACACTACACCCACACTAAACTACAGTACATCACACTACACCCACACTAAACTACAGTACATCACACTACACCCACACTAAACTACAGTACATCACACTACACCCACACTAAACTACAGTACATCACACTACACCCACACTAAACTACAGTACATCACACTACACCCACACTAAACTACAGTACATCACACTACACCCACACTAAACTACAGTACATCACACTACACCCACACTAAACTACAGTACATCACACTACACCCACACTAAACTACAGTACATCACACTACACCCACACTAAACTACAGTACATCACACTACACCCACACTAAACTACAGTACATCACACTACACCCACACTAAACTACAGTACATCACACTACACCCACACTAAACTACAGTACATCACACTACACCCACACTAAACTACAGTACATCACACTACACCCACACTAAACTACAGTACATCACACTACACCCACACTAAACTACAGTACATCACACTACACCCACACTAAACTACAGTACATCACACTACACCCACACTAAACTACAGTACATCACACTACACCCACACTAAACTACAGTACATCACACTACACCCACACCACACCCTAAACTACAGTACGTCACACACACACCACACACTAAACTACAGTACGTCACACTACACCCACACTAAACTACAGTACGTCACACTACACCCACACTAAACTACAGTACATCACACTACACCCACCCTAAACTACAGTACATCACACTACACCCACCCTAAACTACAGTACATCACACTACACCCACCCTAAACTACAGTACATCACACTACACCCACCCTAAACTACAGTACATCACACTACACCCACCCTAAACTACAGTACATCACACTACACCCACCCTAAACTACAGTACATCACACTACACCCACCCTAAACTACAGTACATCACACTACACCCACCCTAAACTACAGTACATCACACTACACCCACCCTAAACTACAGTACATCACACTACACCCACCCTAAACTACAGTACATCACACTACACCCACACTAAACTACAGTACATCACACTACACCCACACTAAACTACAGTACATCACACTACACCCACACTAAACTACAGTACATCACACTACACCCACACTAAACTACAGTACATCACACTACACCCACACTAAACTACAGTACATCACACTACACCCACACTAAACTACAGTACATCACACTACACCCACACTAAACTACAGTACGTCACACACACACCACACACTAAACTACAGTACGTCACACACACACCACACACTAAACTACAGTACGTCACACACACACACCACACACTAAACTACAGTACATCACACTACACACACACTAAACTACAGTACGTCACACTACACACACACTAAACTACAGTACGTCACACTACACACACACTAAACTACAGTACGTCACACACACACACTAAACTACAGTACGTCACACACACACCACACACTAAACTACAGTACGTCACACTACACACACACTAAACTACAGTACGTCACACTACACACACGCTAAACTACAGTATGTCACACACACTAAACTACAGTATGTCACACACACTAAACTACAGTATGTCACACACACTAAACTACAGTATGTCACACACACCACACACTAAACTACAGTACATCACACTACACACACACACTAAACTACAGTACATCACACTACACCCACACCACACACTAAACTACAGTACATCACACTACACCCACACCACACCCTAAACTACAGTACGTCACACACACACCACACCCTAAACTACAGTACGTCACACACACACCACACACTAAACTACAGCACGTCACACTACACACACACTAAACTACAGCACGTCACACTACACACACACTAAACTACAGTACGTCACACTACACACACACTAAACTACAGTACGTCACACTACACACACACTAAACTACAGTACGTCACACTACACACACACTAAACTACAGTACGTCACACTACACACACACTAAACTACAGTACGTCACACTACACACACACACTAAACTACAGTACGTCACACTACACACACACTAAACTACAGTACGTCACACTACACACACACTAAACTACAGTACGTCACACTACACACACACTAAACTACAGTACGTCACACTACACACACACACACACCACACACTAAACTAACTTCTGTACAAGATCTGCACAAGATCCCCGAAAGCTCCAAAACATCTTCTCGTCACTACTCAACCCTCTCACCTGACCTCCTACCCTTCATCACCACAGTCATCAATGGATCCTTAACATCTGGTCATGTTCCAACTGTCTTTAAGAAAGTCATGGGTCATCCCCATCCTGAAGAAACCTGCTCTGGATCCCTCAGACATCAGCAACTACAGACCGGTATCACTTCTCTCATTCCTTTCAAAAATTCTCAAACGTGTTGTTTGTAATCAGCTGTCTGACTATCTCATGCAGAATAACCTCCATGACCCCAACCAGTCTGGCTTCAAAGCAGCACGTTCCACAGAGACTGCCCTTTTGGCAGTCACTGAGAAACTACATGCTGCTAGATCAGCCAAACTGTCATCGGTCCTCATCCTCGTCCACCTGTCTGCAGCATTTGACACAGTAAACCACAAGACTCTCTTGTCCACCCTCAGGAGTCTTGGAATTTGTGGAACAGCATGGGAATGGTTTGCTTCCTACCTGGATGGTCGCTCATATCAGGTAACATGGAAGGGATTGGCATCTGTTCCACGCAGACTCTCTACTGGTGTCCCGCAAGGCTCAGTACTTGGTCCTCTCCTTTTCTCCCTCTATACTCACTTTCTTGGCAAAGTTATATCCTCACATGGATTTTCATACCACTGCTATGCCGATGACACCCAACTTATCTTCTCCTTCCCTCCCTCAGATACCACGGCTTCTGCTCGGATCTCAGCGTGTCTGGTGGACATTTCATCTTGGATGACAGCTCATCAGCTGAAACTCAATCCCAGCAAAACTGAGCTGCTGATCATCCCAGGTGATCCATCCCCAGCCCAAGACCTTGCGATATCTCTGAACAACTCCATGATTTCCCCTTCAGCCACTGCTCGCAACCTTGGGGTAACCATGGACAATCAACTATCCTTTTCCTCCCATGTCACTAATGTGACACACTCATGTCGGTTTCTTCTGTACAACATCAGAAGGATTCGGCCATTTCTATCCACACAGGCTACTCAGGTGCTTGTTCAGTCTCTGGTCATTTCGGAGATTGGACTACTGCAACTCTCTTCTGGCAGGTCTACCTCTGAACGCAATTCGTCCACTGCAAATGATCCAAAATGCAGCTGCACGACTTGTTTTCAACCTGCCCAAGTTCTCCCACACCACCCCACTGCTGCGTTCCCTCCACTGGCTTCCGGTAGCTGCACACATCAGATTCAAAACACTAATGCTTGCCTACAAAGCCAAGAATGGACCAGCGCCATCTTACCTCAAAGCTGTCGTCACTCCTCGCACTGCACCTCGCTCACTCAGATCCACTAGCACTGCTCGACTGGTCCCACCATCTCTCAGGGAAAAAGGTAGGTATACATCTAGACTCTTCTCTGTTCTGGAACCGAGGCGGTGGAACGAACTTCCCCTAGGTATCCGTACGGCCGAGTCTCTGACCGTCTTCAAACGACAACTGAAGACTTACCTCTTCCTGAAGTACTTACACTAGCTCTTATTTTTCCAGTTTATGTATTGTTACAAAGTTTTAAAATAAATAAATAAATAAATAAATAAATAAATAAATTTAAAAAAAAAAAAATCCAACTCAGTGTTAGGTTAAAGGTATCCCAAGTGTGTGTCTTATTGAACCAGTGTTAATGTATTCAGTGACTGAGAACTAAAGCACTTTTCTACGTCACTCTGGATAAGAGCGTCTGCCAAATGCCAGAAATGTAAATGTAAACTACAGTACATCACACACATCACACTATACACACTCTAAACTACAGCACACCACACTACACACACACACACACACAGAGATCACACTATACACACACACCCTAAACTACAGTACATCACACTACTCACACACCTCACTCACGCACACACACACACACACACACACACACAATACACTTCAGGACGTCTTAAAATCCATGTCCTGGTATAGTCAGTGTGTTCAGGAGAGAGTTACAGTATAATATACACACACATACACACACACACACATTTGTCCCTGACTGATATCTGCTTTTACATGATGGATGATTGAATGAGAGAGACAGGAACATGAGTGTTTCCACA
The DNA here is from genome assembly GCA_033459395.1 of Hemibagrus guttatus. Lineage (NCBI taxonomy): Eukaryota > Metazoa > Chordata > Actinopteri > Siluriformes > Bagridae > Hemibagrus > Hemibagrus guttatus. The sequence continues at coordinate 28,402,976 of JAUCMX010000008.1, forward strand.
TTACTCCTGTGTGATATAAGCACATTATCCTCTCTACCTAATATTACACCACCACAACATCCTGTGACGTTTACTCTGATTATATTACACCACCAGACCTGCTGTTCTTCACACACTTGGTGTTTCACCATGGGAGCTGAGTCCTTCTCTAATCCACCATACAAACAGCTCATGAGCTAATTAGCATGTAGTTTAGTACCAGCATTCTATGAGACTTCCCGGAAGCCCCGCCCCTTTCCCCACCCACCTGACGCTCACTGATCAGAAAGACATCACTCTAAATTAAGATGTAACTATATATAAAGTTTGATTTTGATATTTATTTAAAAAAATAAAAATAATAATACTAATAATACAGCTTAATTCCCCCGTTACCCTGACAACCACCATTTTATCTGATTTTAGAAGAGCTCTACAATGAGCATGTCAGTGGACTGGAATGTATCTTCTTTATGATGTGTTCATAACGCTCCTGAATGATTATAAGCTCTGTGTGAGGGTTCACCTCTGTGACCGGGAGCTCCAGCTGGACCATGTCCTCCGGTTTGGACACAGGAGCCTGCAGAGCCGTGTCCAGGAGCAGAATTCCGTTCAGGTCCTTCCTGCACCCTACTGCATAATCATCCACAAACAGAACCTTATCCACCGCCGGGAAGAACTGACACCTCACACGGCCTCCGGGCTTAGCTGTGGAGAGACCACGCGTACACACACACACACACACACACACACACACACAGCAACTTACAATTATTCTAATCAACAATTACTTCCTCCAGATGTTTTTATTACTCGTGTATTTGTTTATTTCTCAAGGTTCTTTTACTCCTGTTCATCTGGTTCCTGAATCAAAGTGAAAATAATTCTTTATTTGTTTACTTCAAAAATAAAGAAAAACAAAAAAAACCCAAAAAGAACTGTCTGAGGAGTGTGTACAGTAGACACGATACACTATGCTAAAGTCGAGCAGGAGATGATTCTCAACACCGGCGTCACAAGACGATCCGCACGATAAGCTTCAACACATTTATTTAGTATTTTATTGTGTGTGTGTGTGTTTCTTAACAACTACTGTAAACAAACAACATCCAGTGAGAACAATTCCAGTTTCAAAATGTAAACCAGCAATCATCCCACAGTCATTAATGAGCAGTCTGGGGTCACTACTGAAACTCCTGAGATGAGTTCATCATATTTTCTCTGTTCTTTACTCCCATTCTCCAGAACACACCACATCTCAGCACTATAGCGATGTCCTTCAACTCTACATCACTCAGCTCAGTTATGTACAGCACTCTGCTCTATGTCGCTCGGCTCCATGTCCCTCTAGTAAGAGGCTCACGTGTGTATAAATTTACTTGTGACTTAATTAACGGATTCATCAATAGTCAAATTGTGAAAATGTTTGTTTATGTCAGATAATCCCACGAGTCACTTAAATGATATCAATAAGAACCACAACACACAGATGAACACCTCTGAGACTGATGTAGAGCTGCGAGAGTCAAAGGAATTAGGTTTTCATTTAGAGAAGGAGCTGGAGACTTCAAGGAGACCGAGACCCCTCTGAGACAGCACCGAGACTGAGACTGAGAGAGGTGACCTTTAATAACCTCTGACAAACCACTTTTCTCACATCTCACATTATTGATTGTCCCTCTCCCTCTCTCTCTCTCACACTCCCTCTCTCTCTCACACACAGAGGATTTTGGAAGGTTCTGTGTGCATTCAGAAAATCTGATGGTCTGCAGTGCGGCGGTGCTTTACACTGAGCCACGCCCACTTGAGTATAAATATAATAAAGCCTTCAGGTTCTTCACACACTCTCTGTAACACCACTAATTAGTTTCCTCTAACAGCAGATCCCCGAGGGGTTTACCCTCTGACACCAGTTTTATATTTATTACAGAACGACATGAAACACTACAGTTTTACTTTTTCTTTCAACTGACTCAGCGTTTATTTTACGGCATACATCAGGAGACAGCTGATCACTTTAAAATAAAACTTATCACAAATTTATTGGCTTTACAAATAAAGAGTTAAGTTAAACTATTATTTATTCTGTATGAAAAGAAAACACTGACAAGAAGAGAAATTTTTAACACACTTTCATTTCTAGCTTTAAAAGTTGAGACAGAAAGCTCAAACTTTTACATTTATAAAAGAGATATCAGACACGTGTGTGTGATGTGGTATTACAGCTCGGTCCTATTCCGGATGAAATGTTCGCGTGTAGTTATCTACAAAATGCTCCTTCAGGTTTATGCTGAATAATAAGCCGTTCCTCAGAAGGGCTACGCTGATGGATCTGTCACCATGGCAACAAGTCTGACAACAGTGTTGAAAGCAGAACAAATCCAGAACCACAACGAATCCATCACTCGACAAACTTTCAGTCTTGGTATATAATAATATTAAAATTTTCACACCCACTACTTCTTCTAGGGCAGTTGTTTGTGAGTAAACAAACACGAGTAATCACAACAGAGCTGATCTGCAGTGTAGGTTACAGAACACAAAAATATCATGAAAGTGACCAAACACACACGTGCTTATAGCAACAACAGGACGTCAGTCCATCAAGTCAGGACTCACGTGTGAAGTGTACGTGTGATCAGCAGGAGCAGTGATAAAGCTCAGAGTGAAAAAATGTGCACTAGGTAAAAACAGAAGGAGGGGATTCAGGGCTGCTTCTGCTCAGTGTTCAGTCCTGCTCTCGTCTCATTGGTCAGGAGTGACGTTTAGTCCAGTCCTCACTTTACACTTTCTCTCCCAATCAAGCTGTGTGTTAAGATTTTTGTGACCAAACTGAAGCACCACATTTACATTTAGCCATGCCCACAGAACAAAAACAACAAAACTACGACAAAGTGGAGAAAAAGCACTTCACACCTCTTCTCTTACGGGTGCCATTACTTTTGCTCTAACTGAACAGCTGAGATAATACCCTGAAATGAAGAAGTGATGTAAAGTTGAGAGCGTAATCCATTTATAAAATTCACAGAAACGCAATGATGACACGGCTTCAAGACTTTCACGCAAGTCTCCTTCTGCGCAAGCGATTTTCCTCAAATGACAGGATTTATCGTCACAGATATAAACGCTCCTCGGAATGATCTACAAATAAACCCTGAATCAAATCCAGTGTGATGATTATGATGTTTTCATGGCATCATCACCAGAGTGCTGTGATGAAAGAATGATGCTCTCGTGACACATGACAAATCGCTTAATCAATTAATCAACTAAACTTTAACAAGCTGAACACGTCCATCACCATCAGACTGTAGAGTAGTGTGGGATCACAGAACCACACACCTCCGTCACATTAAATGTTCTTCACAAGCGCTCAAAGGGAAGCAAACAATGATGTGCAGGAGACACAGAACCACCAGAACCACCAGCTCTTCATTCTCTCTCTCAACAAAATGTGAATGTTAGAACATCAGTAATCCTTCAGAACACAGGGACAAACACCACTGGCTGGTTAATGTCAAGGTGTTTTGGTTTTAAAGTGGATATAAAGTGTAGTAAGTGAATAAAGTGAGTATTTAGTGAAGATCACGCTGATTAGAGACGCAATGAAGCCAAACGGGTCACGTGGCCACCTCAACTGCGCGTCATTAACCTTAAATAAAGAACTATAGAGTTAATATTACAAATTCTTATAAATTCATGTCAGGTAATTACACATGATTAATTACTAATTGATTTTATTAATCAATCAATTATTGATGTAGCTTTATTGTATTTATTACTGTTTTGTACAATAGTTGTAAATGAAGGCCGGGTTTCATGCTAGCTAAAAAAGCGCTTAGCATTGGTATTAACCTTTACACTAGTAAAAATCTGTTCTAAAAAAATTTATTCTGTAAACAACAATAATATTTTAAAAGATAACTTTAAATGAAAGAAGCGTTTTAGACTGACAGAGATTTAACAGTGAATAAATATTCATGACACGGCGTTAGCTAAACTGTCCTAAAGAAACAGTCCCGCCTTCGCGCTCTCGGATTGGCTCGCATTTCACACTCAGCGAAAATCTAACCAATCAAAGAAGACACCGAATTCTTTTAACCAATCACAACGCAAAAGGCGGAATTTGTCGGGAAGATGGGAAGTATAACTAGCTTAACCGAACGTAAGCCTGCTAACCGATTGACAATCGTTCTTTTTTTATTTTATTTACAAATAAACAAATAAGAACGAAGGACACTTTTAAAAACAACCACTTCATAGTTGTAATTTTTTTTTTTTTTTTTTTTTACAAATGACTCGTGTCGGTGTCATGACCAAGTTTGCTAGCATGCTACTAAAACAAGCGAGCCGTATCCCGAAAAGCTGGGTACTCCCTTCATCGTGCACTCCGGGGAGTATGAAAATGAGCCACGCCCCCTACGTCCTATGTAGTGTCCTAGAAGTTGCCTATTGCGCCGTTTGGGATACGGTTCACATTGGGTTGGACTCGGCGAGGTGTTAGCTTTGCTTAGCGTCCAAGCTAACGACACAACAAGAAAAAGGCCCCAGATTAACTCGCTATATCCGCAACTTGAGCTAATTAAAATAAAACAAATCTCACCATGAAGTACGGAGGCCTGTAATATGGCTCCGGAAGTGCCGTCGATGACTTTGATACTTCCGCGGCTGGTCACGGCCAGGATGGCGTTGAGGGACGGGTGATAGGAGAGGCTCCGCAGGCCCTCCTCGTCGCAGCGCAGCCGCCCGTCTGTGACCAAAATCCATTCCGAGGATTCGGACGAGCCGCAGGCCGCAGCGCCCGCCGCGGCCATTTTCCCCTTAAAACCCTCTCACCGTCCTTCTGAGTCACTCTCCGGAGATCCCCCCTGATACTAACGGATCTTTAAAAGTATAAAAATAAAGCTAAATATTTAACAAAAAGTAGCGCTGGACAGAACCTGACTGGCTCTCCTCTCCTCTCCTCTCTCCCTCCCTCAGCGGCTTCTCTTCTGTTTCCTCCTCCTCCTCCCCTGCGTACGAGCTGCGCTCACTCCTATTCACCATTAGCGCTACGGAGAAACCGTGCGTGTGTGTAGATACGGAGATAGCGTAAAGCCCGTACCTGGCTCCACATCCTCACGCTCACCTCAGAAACACCTGCAGTCTCTTTACCCTGCTCCTGAAACTTCCCTCAGGGTTAAACCGTTTATTTAAAACATTTCTGGAGCAATATTTCGGAATAAAATAGAAGTCCTTAAACGGAGTCAGTGTGTTATTCTCCTCCTGACCTCTAGAGGCGCCACTGTACGCCTGAACCACCCCTGCAAACGCTAAATAACTTTTATTTTAGCTCATTTTGTCCTCATGTTTTCAAATTAACACACACACACACACACACACAAAAAATATATATATATAAAACACACATAACAGTTAATCTTCTGCAACTGACTGCTAAAAAAATAATTATGAAAATGAGGTTTTGTTTGATTCAGTTAACATAAATTTGCATATCTACATGTTTGCTTTATAAAAAGTAAGCAAGACTTTTACTGAAACTTTGTTTATTCAAGAAAACACCATGAGCTGTTATAACAATTGTTTAAACCATTGTTCAATATAAATCTAACGTTAATCAAGATACTGAGATTTCTCTGTAATAAGCATTTTATCAAGAACAAAAATAAACGTTTCATGAAGGCATCTGGACTCGAATTAAAATTCTATCCATTAATTCAAGAGCCTTGACCTGGGACAGATGAGGATGAGGTTCCCTTCTGAGCCTGGTTCCTCTCCAGGGTTCTTCCTCAGATCATCTCAGGGAGTTTTTCCTCACCACCGTCACCTCAGGCTTCTCATTAAATATAAATATTAGGAATAAATAATAACTTTACTTTAAACTTTATCATTTTTATTCTAGGTTTCTATTCTTCTGTAAAGCTGCTTTGAGACAATGTCCAGTGTTAAAAGTTCTACAGAAATAAATGGACGGATGATTCATGCTGGACTGATGAATGAGTTGATGGTCAGGTTAATAGATGGACAGGGTCAGTTGACCGATTGATTGCATTTACAGCATTGGGCAGACGGATTTATCAGAATCAGAATACTTTATAGAAAGCAACTTTTTTTTTATCTCATTTTATGCAACTGAGCAGTTACAGGTTAAGGGCCTTGCTCAGGGGTGGACACTTGGTGGACCTGGGATTTAAGCTCACAACCTTCTGATCAGTGGTCCAACACCTTAAACCACTAAGCTACCACATCCACCATGAGCATCCATCATGATGATAGATAGACACTTTGTTCTTTCCTCTTGAGTAAACACTCTCATCAGCTTCAGCAGCAATAAAACCTTCATCATTTCAGCCTCAGATTCATTTTTATATCATTTAATATACATTTTTAATCTGAGTTTATTGTTTGTTGTCACTTCAGTTTCAATGTCTCAATGTCATTATTCTAAATGATTGGAACCTGTGTGACACCAGTGTGTGATAACTTCATCTTAAATCCACTGGAATGTCATGTGGTTTTATTTGAACAAATATTTATTTATTTTCAGATATAAGAAGTGGTTTTATTTGTCCTTTAATAAAACATTCCTTTCAAAACTATTACTGAAGCATTGAGCTACTTCCGGTGATGTCCTGCAGAGGAGCTTTGTGTCAGGTTTTGGGCTGTTTTGTTTTTGAACGCTAGGGGATCCTCGGGAAGCCCCTGCACCTGTGCAATTAGTGTATTGCTTTCACATGTGTCTCGTTCGGGTGTGGGTATTTAAGTCTCTTTGTTTCTCGGTTTCGGGGTTGGGGTCTTTAATTGTGGTTAGTCGGCGTTAGAGGTTATGTGGCCGGCTTTTCGGGTGGGCTTTTGGTGCTGTCTCTGTTTTGTGCTCGGGCTTCGGGATCTGCCTTCTTCTCCTCGGGAGTCTCTCCTTCTCTTTGTTTTTGTTTCGAGGCCCAAGTTTCCCTCCCGAGTTTCCCTTTCGAGTTCCGAGTTTCCCTTTTGAGCTTCCCTTTATGTTTTGTCCTTTTCATTGTATTTTCATCCCTCCGATGATGATCTGGATCTGAGGAGCCCTATAAGGAGCACTGAAAGAGCACTAGATACCAAAAGCCTGACACTTTGACCTCCATCAAGAACAATTGAAGCTCCTTTCCATCCTCAGGGGATCCACGGCCACGTTCTCTTCCGTCCAGGGTTTTAACAGGGCTCAGATCCAGAGACTGAGATGTTCGTTGTTCATTTTGTTGTTGTTAAAAGATCCACCCGAGGTCCACCAACCTTCAGAAGATCAGAAGAGCTTCATAACAGCTGCACAGGTTAAACCGTGATTAAACCAGGTTTAGAGATCTTTCTCCATGACCTTCAGGAGCTGAGTTCTCAAGGTTGTCTCTCAGGAAGAGCTTCTTTAGTAGAAATCTTACACAATCATGAGAAATGAATAAACTCTGTGTTCCTGTAAGCTCTGAGGCTCCTCATTCTACTGACCATAACTTCCAGAAATGTCCAGACTCTTTAAAGGTGTTTTTATGATGATGCAGCCTGCTGAAGGACAGATTTGTGAAGCATGGTGCTGGTGGCAGCTAGTTTGTACACTTTTTACCCTTTTGCGTGATTGCGTCTTCAGAGAGATTGCTCCTGCTATTTATGTTCCTGAGATCTGAAGATGTTCTGAAGATGAGCTGTGTGACCAGAATGTGGTTCATCATGACCACTACAGTCTGGGGGTTTAACTGGATTTCTGGATAAAAACTCTGTTTTTCAGCTACAATGATTAACACAAATATCATAACCTCCGACCATCTAAAATGTTAGACACAAAGATGTCCAAAGTTCAGCAATCCTCTCTCTCTCTCTTTTTCTCCATCTTCTCTCTTTCTCCATCCTTCCATCTTCTCTCTCTCTCCTTCCCTCCTTCCAACCCCCTCCCTGAGAGAAATCCTACACCTCAGGAGGTGTGTTATTAACCCTTTATTAACAGATAAATGGAGATGAAGGGACTGTAAGTGATGAGTGTGTCACTGCTCAGGTCAGTGATGTGTTGTTTAATTACAGTCAGAGTCATTCCAGGCTTCACGCAACACAGTTCAGCGTGAACTATATAATCAAACCTACACACATTTCTACAGAGAGATTAAATGAAGTGATTCCTGATCCTGAAGAACAGCACAGTAAGGTGTTTACACTTTTCAGTACATTTCTTTGGGTGTTTATTTTAGAAATGCTGCTCCTGTTGAACCTGTTTCTCTGAGCCCATGAAACACTGCAGTAAATATGGCTGGGATGTGGTAGCGTAGTGGTTAGGGCATTGGACTACTGCTCGGAAGGTTGTGTGTTTGAATCCCAAGTCCACCAAGCTGTAACTACTGGGCCCCTGAGCAAGGCCCTTAACCTCAGTTGTATAAAAAAAATGAGATGAAAAATGTAAGTCGCTCTGGATAAGGGCTTCTGCTAAATGGCGTAAGTGTAAATAATGATTAGAATAATTATGCTCCAAAGTTCCTTCATTTCCAGAATCACAGCTGGCTTTTTATTTTATTTAAGATAGAATAATGTGCATCACATTCATCACTAATAAACTACTGTCTTTAAAACACTTATACAGCAAATAAAGCTCAATACAAAACAGACAGGCCACACCTCCTTCACTGAGACAGAGACCACGCCTCCTTCACTGACTCACAGAAAGGCCATGCCTCCCTCACTGAGACACAGAGAGAGGCCACGCCCCCTTCCCTGACACTGACATATACACACACACACACAGAGGCCATGCTTTCTTCATCTCCATTTATCCCCTTCAGTATCATAAGTAATGGCACTCCACTGAAGCAATATTATAAAATTAAAAAGACAAAATAAACTGAATCATGAGACATGAATGTGTTTTAATCATAATAGCGAGCTGTACATGAACATCAGGGCGTGGTGGATTATCGTAACGCGTGTTTTGTAAAATAAAAAATATAAAGTGGAATATAAAGTGTTTGCTTTTGGAGTTATTTGACAGATCAGCTGTTTGAGCTCCGTTTAGTCTGATGAAAGCAACCTCTGCTTATAAAACCTCTTTACACAAAAAGAAATCAGAAAAGATTTTTCTTTGAATGAACATTTTCCTCTTTACAGTACAGAAAATCTTCCAGAAACCCAAATATCTTGAAGAAATATACGCTTGTGTCTGTTAGGAATTAAGGTGAGGGACAGAGTCATGTCCAGAACGCAGAATCAGGAGCGGCGTGACGAGCAGAACCCCAGCGCACACGCAGAAAAGCTAACGAGACTCTGCTACATTAAATACAGTGACTTTGTACACAAAAAAGGAAAATAAAAGGGATTTTTTATTCCATGCTCCGTCGTCAGCATCACGTGACCCGTCCCCGAGC
>JAUCMX010000008.1:28412822-28430322 GCA_033459395.1 Hemibagrus guttatus
GGGGAAAGTGGCCGAGGCTCGAGACTGTTTCACACGCTGTGTTAACGTCACACCCTCCATGGCACATCAAGTTATCAAGGTACAAGTTTTAGCATGGACACACACACACACACACACACAGAGTCCCATCTATTTGCATACATTAGATGATCAAAGAATTAGTAATTTAGTCCTTTAAGTATCTGATATCTCCTTCTCTGTCTACATTTAATTTCTGTCTCTCTGCAGGTCTATATGTGTCCACCTATCCATCTATCTCTCTTCTAGTGTAATTGTGTGTGTTCCTGTTTGTTTGTTTGTTTGTGTGTGTGTGTGTAGGCGGCGAGGGCACGTGGTGTGGACTGTTTGGTGGCTCCGTATGAAGCTGATGCTCAGTTGGCGTTCCTGAATAAATCGGGAATCACTCAGGCCATCATCACCGAGGACTCGGACCTGCTGGCATTCGGCTGTAAAAAGGTGAAAGATGTTCAAAATACACACTTTAACACAACTTTACACACTGTAACACTCCTTTACACACTTTAACACACATGATGCTCAGGTTACACTGCTGCTCTGATCTGTAATCATTTTTGAGACATATTAATGTCTGAGACTAACACACACACAGACCACACCTCCTTCACTGAGACACACACACACAGTCCTTGCTTCCTTCATTGAGGCTCTCACACAGACACACAGAGTCCACACTTCACACTTTTTTCATTGAGACTGACACACACAGACCACGCCTCCTTCACAGAGACACATTAGCCACCCCCCCATCACTAGACCTGAACATGACCATGTGTGGAGATTGAAAGTGTTTACTGTATAAGATTGTGTGTTATATTTATTATTATCCTCTACCCTTTGAGGTTTGTGTGTGTTCTTGATTAAAGTGTGTTTTATTATGGTTGTACCTGCAGGTGATATTGAAGATGGATAAGCAGGGGAACGGTCTGGAGATATCGCAGTGTCACCTGGGACGCTGCCGCTCTCTGGGAGACGTCTTCACCGAGGAGAAGTTCCGCTACATGTGCATCCTGTCAGGCTGTGATTACCTTCCCTCACTCTACGGCATCGGGCTGGGGAAAGCCTGCAAGCTGCTCAGGATGGCCAACAATCCTGATATCCTCACGGTATCGTACATCAGTATCATGATACATCAGTATCCCCAGACATAGATATCCTGATGTGTCAGTAACACAATACACAGAAGGATACCACAGTATAGTGAGATATTACTGTCTGCTTATACTTTTTGTGTACTGTCTTTTTATACACCTGTGTTGTGTTGTGTTGTGTTGTGTTGTCCAGGTGATCAGGAAGCTCGGTCAGTACCTGAAGATGAACATCAATGTACCTGACGAGTACATCGATGGCTTTGTGAAGGCCAACAACACGTTCCTCTATCAGCTCGTCTTCGACCCTGTCAACAGAAAAGTAGTGCCTCTTAACCCTTACCCAGAAAACCTTGACCTCAGCACGCTCAGCTACGCCGGAGTGTATCCTTCCTCTCAGACAAATTAACCACATATAATACTGTGTGATGACGAAAAGCTACTCTCACCACCATCAGGCTGATTATGTTCCTATAACCACACATCCCTAATTCTTATATTCCTCCATGACATTTAAATAATTATTTAATATTTAGATTTGATGCTGTGGAACAAGTTCCTGTTTTCCACCCGTTAACCTTCATGCATGTTAATGTATGTTCTACACTATATTGTCAAAAGTTTTGGGACACCCCTCCAGATCATTGAGTTCAGGTGTTGTGTATCAGGGGTTGGGCTCGGCCCCTTAGTTCCAGTGAAAGGAACTCTTAATGCTTCAGCATACCAAGACATTTTGGACAATTTCATGCTCCCAACTTTGGGGTGAACAGTTTGGGGATGACCCCTTCCTGTTCCAACATGACTGCACACCAGTGACCAAAGCAAGCTCCATAAAGACATGGATGAGTGAGTTTGGTGTGGAGGAACTTGACTGGCCTGCACAGAGTCCTGATCTCAACCCCATAGAACACCTTTGGGATGAATTAGAGTGGGATGAACATAAGTGCCTGACCTCACAAATGCGCTTCTAGAGGAACGGTCAAAAATTCCCATAAACACACTCCTAAACCTTGTGGAAAGCCTTCCCAGAAGAGTTGAAGCTGTTATAGCTGAAAAGGGCGGGGCAACTCCATATTACATTCATGTGCATGTAAAGGCAGATGTCCCAGTTTTGGTCTGGCTCCCAGTCTAATTCATCCCAAAGATGTTTTTATCGGGTTGAGGTTTCTCCATCCCCGGGTTCTATCACTGGAGCTAAGGGGCTGTGCCCAAACCCCTGAAAAACAACACCTAAATTCAGTGATTTGGAGGCGTGTCGCAAAACTTTTGGCAGTATAGTGTATGAGTTATCACTGCAAAAATGTCCTATTGGAAAGGTTCCTTAATGAACACAACTGTAGGAACGTTGGAGATAAGCAGGGTCTGCAGATGGCTCTGGGTAATGTGGACATTAACACTATGGAGAGGATCGACAACTTTAATCCTGATGCTCCTGTAACACAAGTAAAATTCATCACAGTTCACTTTGTCTCATTTCTAATATTCTTTGACTTTATTGTTGTTTCATTTTATAACTTCAGGATTCCTTCAAATGCGTAAATTATAAAATTACAGAACAAATGTTTCTGATTGGTTCTTCCATAGTCTCTAACAACCCATCAGTGTTGTGTTCTCATGAGGACTGTTATAATATAATAATAATAATCTCATTATAATTCCTTTTAATGCCTGAATGATAACAAGGAACAAGGATTCTGATTGGTTTCTTACACCACAGTGAACTATGACCCTAATAGAATTAAAACAGTTCTTGTTAGTTTGAGTTTAAAATTTTTAAACCCTCATTTTTCCCTCTTCAGCCTGTTAAAGCTCCTCGCAGTCGAGGCTGGAGTGACGCCCCGGTCACCACCTCCCGCCAGGTCAGTATCTGGAACAAGGCTTATGTACCGGGCAGTGTCCAGCTCCAGACTCCACCATCCCCTCAGAGACCTGTGCAAAACAAAGGCAAAGGGACCGTCATGTCCCTGAGGGGCCTCAAACTGCCCAACAGGGAACCACAGGTCAAGAGACCACGACAAGGTGAGCATGCGCGCGCACACACACACACACACACACACACACACATGGTCTTGGTAAATAACAGAGAATACTTTTCCATCTGCTGTCAGACTCCGCTGTCTCAGACGAGGACGTGCTAGAGCAGTACTCATCCGATAGCAAGAAACAGCGCACAGTAACCATGGAAACAGAGCACAGCATTCCTGAGGAGACGAAACATTCCCAGAGAGAGCCTCCTCGACCCCGGAACCGATTTGCCACACTGCTGCAGTGGAGGAACCAGTCGGAGGAGGGTGATGGAGAGCAGGAGGGAACACGCAGCAGGTACACCATGCCCTGGGTTGTCAAAGTGATGATGATGATGATGATGATGATGGTGACGGAGTTTTGGGAGAGAGTGTGTTTGTATAAAAACAGTTAGCAGTTTACCAACAGGTTGAGCTTCAGTCCTGAGTTTGCTCTCCTTGCGTTTCTCCTGCAGGTTCTTCGCAAGCTCTGATGTCATTCTAGTTGAATCTAACGAATCAAAGGAAGAATCAGATGACTGTACGGAACCAGACCACGCCCTGACGCTAGCTGGAGAAACACACAACACACAGAGGGAGACAGAGACACCACCGCAACGAGCCAGCCTGAGTGCCTTCAGCTGGTCCGGCAGCTCCACGGAACATTCCAGACCCGGATCCTCGTCGTCGGACCGACCCAGAACTCCCAGCATGCCCTCGGGCCTCTCTGTCCTGCAGCAGTTCCAGAGGAAGAAGGAGAACTTCAGCTGGGGACAGACTGAGTCTCCTCAGTGCTCTCTACCCTGCTCTCCTACAGAGGGCGCTGTTGATGGTGAAACACCTCCAGGTTCTCCTCCGTCTCAGGACAGTGCGTATTTCTCTCAGTCCTGCAGCAGCTACTCTGTCAGCGAGGACTCCACCACCGGCACTCACAGCACAACAACCTCGCCCGAAACGGTGAGTGTTCTCAACACTATACACAGATTCCAATGATGTACACTCACAGAGATTTTATTCAGGTTCTACAGGACACTAGGCTGAGAAACCGGGCTGAAGTGGGTGAAAATAAACTCATGATGTTTTCCTCGTGGTGTGTTTAGGAGAAGGATCCGTGGAGGGATTCGGGATGTTCTGTGACTCTCAGTGAGGTGTCCATGATGGATGAGGTCAGATCTACTCCCAGCAGGACCAAGGTAAGTCCAGTTAAACCAGGCGAGGGTATAACGACTCGCTATATTCCCACGTATCGTGTTCATCTCCTACTTTCTGTTCCTCCCTCAGGTGTCCGGTTTGTCCCGAATCCGTCCCAGCACGCAGGAGAAGGGCAGTAAGATCCGCCCCTCTGCTCCGGCCAGGGCGAGTGGCTTGAGGAAGGCTCAGGGGAAGAAGATGGGGGTCACTAATGAGAACAGCCCGGGACTGCAGGCCACCATCAGCGGCCTGTGGAAGAACTTCAGCTTTAACAAGTGTGTAAGAGCTAACGCTGTTGAACCACTCGCGTGTTTCTCGTCTTTTCATCTATAACCAGTTTCCGCTCCCCTCCACTCGGTCAATTTTCCCCCAGCGCATCGACTCGGAAAAACTCGGACTCTCGTAGGACGGTGATGTTTATCAGAGTCTCTGGGTTTATCATGTTAATCAGATCAATTAGGAGAAGCCGTGTTCGTCTCTGCTCAGAGTGATGATGTCACCGTGAGCCCATCACAGCTGTAAAACTGGGTGGAGCTACATTACACCTCTAACACACCCACAGCTGTTCACAACACAAACCCTGACCCTACATATCTTTGACTTGACCGATCCTTCTGTGTGTCAGAGTACAACAGCATACAACTCTTTTTTTTTTTATTAAATAAACCCTGCTAATTAACGAGCTGTGTAATTAGAGCAGATTAGTTAAAATAGCAGACAGCTGATAAAGCTCGTAAATTGTGACTACACCAAAATTTTTATTATTATTATTATTATTATTATTATTACCACTCACTTACACGTCATTAGCTGGATGTCCAGGATTTTAATATCTGTGAGTCAGCATGATTTAATAGGTAATAAAGCTGAATCATGTTTTTCCCTCTTGCTTAATTTTTCTTTCCACCGTGTGTGTGTGTGTGTGTGTGTGTGTGTGTGTGTGTGTGTGTGTGTGTGTTTCTGTTTCAGGGACAACCCGAAGTTAAACCCCTGTAAAAAAGGAGAACCCATGTCTCCGGTAAAGGACAATGTCCAGTAATGAGATGACCACTACCTCCAGTGTGAGAACTGCTGTCATAGAGATGTAGGGTGATGGAGCGAGCATCACTTAACTCACTCTCTTTCTCTCTCTCTCTCTCTCTCTCTCTCTCTCTCTCTCTCTCTCTGTCTCTGTCTTGCCTGCCCTCACCCTCTCTCTCTTTCTCTCTCTCTCCCTCACGCTCCCCCCCGCCTCCCTGTCCGTTAGCATGGTGTAGAAGTTACTGACCTTTGCTCCATGCTCTGATTGACCGTGTTAAACATACCATGTATGTTCAAGACTACTTTTTTAATGATGAATAAAATATCTGTACAATCCTGGGTTTGTCACATTCTTGTAATGCTGTCAGAGTTTGATTTGGTGGGCGTGGCGTATCAGGGAGTGGTAGGTACTCTTCTGTATGGCTGCTTACACACAGGTTTGTTAAAGACACTGAAGCTGCATTCCTCGTGGATGAACAGCGCATATTTCTGAGTTTCATTCAGATCACAGCTCAGGAATGAAGACCTGCAGCCAAAAAAATGCTAATTCAGCTAATAAAAATGCTAACTGACTGGTCATCAAATTCCTGGCTAACAAAGAATGAAGGCTAGTGGATTCAGATAGCCGACATTCATGCTAACGGTCATGTTTATATTTATATTCATTGTTTATTGCTAAAAGCATTGACACTGCTAGCAAAGAATAAAGCTTAGCAGAAATCCACGTTAACTAGCATGTTTAGATTTTATTTATTTATTTATTTTATTCCTGTAAAGTTTGAAGGAAGAGGATCTGTTTCTATTTTTATTTATTTACCTCCAGAAAAGCTTTGTCAATAAAGCAACCTTGTTTAGCATAAAGCTATGCTAGCTGTCCCTTCATCATAGTTTATTTAGCATTTCTAGCACAGAAATTACAGACATGGTAATCAGATGAGCGATGCTAGGCTTCTCAGTTAGCGTGCATTAAACTAGCAGGAAGGTTTATCGTACTGTCACATTTTGTCATGTTATAGCCGTTTTCTGGATGTTTAAAGCCATTGCGTAAACTTCAGGTTTTGGGGTGTGTGTGTGTGTGTGTGTGTGTGTGTGTGGTGAAACCCAGGTATTGTTTTTCAGTACATAGTGAATGAGATGAGTGATTGTTATCTCTTGGCATGCTGACGATCTTTTCCTCAAACCAGTAGAATCGCTGCCTCTGAGATTCTCCAAGTGCCTTCATCTCGCTGAACCACAAAAACCAGTGACTTCATCAGCACAAGAATGTGGATGAGGGAACAACTTCCAACAAAAAAAAAAGGTCAAGTTCAGTGGGTTCTAGCATGAGAGGATGTAGAACTCTGTAGTACTGTATCAACACAGTCATTTAGCAGCTGAAAGGTGGTGAAGTGTGAGAATTCCTCATTAGCCATCATGCTAATCATGCTAAAACACGTTCTCATCCAGCAGGAGGAAGGGAACAGAAATGAATTAGTGAATATTAATTAATAACAGGAAGTGCTTCCTTAGGAGTGAGGATTCTTGAAAACAAAACTGAAAATAAAACTTGGAACCTTCAGCAACACCAGCTAGCATGTGAGAGAGCGCTTTTTTTTAATGCACTCCTAGCTAGCGCTCAGTAGATTGTAAACGCTAATCAGGACTGGTGTGTTAGCGATGCACTTTATTTCACTACACTGTGTTGAGACAGATGACTTGTGAGAAGAACAATTAGAAGGGCTCTCATGCTAGCGCTTTAGTGAGAATGCTAACTCATGGAGGTGCTCAGGCGCTGGGGTTCTCTAACATCATGACATCATCATCTAATTAACATATTAATAGCAGTTAATCTTCTGAAAGAAGTACAAACGTCTGTTGGTCTCAGCTGTACACTCGTCACACACACACACACACACACACACTGATACACAGTGTGTGTCCATGTGTGTGTTTTGTGTGTCTGGCTGTATGTGTGTGTGTTTTGTGTGTCTGGCTGTATGTGTGTGTGTGTGTGTGTGTGTGTGTGTGTGTGTGTGTGTGTGTGTGTGCGCGCACGCACGTGTGTCTGTGTGCCCATGTGAGTGTGTGTGTGTGTTCCTTGTGCTCTTAATCTCAGGGTTAAATGATCTGATCCTCTGATTTCAACAAAATTCCTTTAAACACTAAACTAACTAAATGCTGATGTTTCAGGATCAGTGAAGCGTTGTGTGTGTGTGTGTGTGTGTGTGTGTGTGTGTGTGTGTGTGTGTTTAGAGAAGGAGAGAATGTATCATAATGCAGCTCAGTGACATTCCTCAGTGTGTGTGTTGATCTCGTGTGTGTCTGAGTGTGTGTAGCACCGCACCCTGTTCAGAGTGACCCACAGCTTTAATATCTAATACCACCTTCTGGAGTGTGAGGAGGAGGAACACACGTGTGTGTGTGTGTGTGTGTGTGTGTGTGTGTGTGTGGTGTGTGTGTGTGTGTGTGTGTGTGCGTGTGTGTACGTAATTAGCCCCAGGTGTAAATGTCTCATGTTTAGGGTGTATTTCCGCCTCACACCCAGTGTTCCCAGCACTTTGTGTGTGTGTGTGTGTGTGTGTGTGTGTGTGTGTGTGTGTGTGTGTGTGTGTGTGTTGGAAGTATTTTGAGTATTTTTAGTGTTGATATTTTACTGATTTAAACTCACTCAGCATGAATTTCGGAGCATGTGGTTGCTATGGTAACATGACCACTAGATAAATCCTGTAGCTTTGACCTTTCTTGATTTTTTCCCATTTCTTAAAATGATAACGTTGCTGTAAAATCTTTAACAGTAAAAAATAATAAAATTGTGTGTTTGTGCTTATGTTTGTTGTGTAAAAGTTAAACTTTATTAAATCACGTTTCTAACATTTAAACCCGAGTGTTTAGGTGTTGTGTGTTTATTTTTTTGAGTGTTTAGTTTGGTGAGGATGATGTTGCTAGGCAACTACAAATTACGCTGCGGCGAAGCTAGAGTTTCGCTGAGACAATAACCATTTATAGGAGAAAAAAGAGGAGGAGTAAAGAGGACAAAAGAGGAAGACAAAAGGAGGAGGAGAAAAGAGGAAGAGAAAAGAGGAAGAGACCCCAGGAATGTTGTGATTCTCTCATTTCTGATGGCTAAATAAAATTAAAATAAGAATTTTAAAAATAAGAATCGACTTTTTTCAAACTTGGAGCTGAAGCTGGTTTGGGATCAGTTCATAAATACCAGGACACACACACACACACACACACACACACACTCACACACACACACACACACTTCTTCTTCTTCTTTCGGCTTTTCCCTTCAGGGGTCGCCACAGCGAATCATCTCTCTCCACCTATCCCTATCTTCTGCATCCTCAACCCTTGCACCCACTAGCTTCATATCCTCATTTATTACATCCATATACCTCCTCTTTGGCCTTCCTCTTTGCCTCCTGCCTGGCAGCCCCATGTCCAACATTCTCCTACCAATATACTCACTGTCCCTCCTCTGAACATGTCCAAACCATCTTAATCTGGCCTCCCTAACTTTGTCCCCCAAACGTCCAACATGAGCTGTCCCTCTGATGTACTCGTTCCTAATCCTGTCCAATCTTGTCACTCCCAAAGAGAACCTCAACATCTTCAGCTCTGCTACCTCTAGCTCTGACTCCTGTCTCTTCCTCAGTGACACTGTCACTAAACCATACAGCATGGCCGGTCTCACCACTGTCCTGTACACCTTCCCCTTGATTCTCGCTGATATTTTCTGATCACACAGAACTCCCGACACCTTTCTCCACCCATTCCAACCTGCCTGCACTCGCTTCTTTACCTCTTTCCCACACTCTCCATTACTCTGGACTGTTGACCCCAAGTACTTAAACTCCTGTACCTTCTTCACCTCTTCACCCTGTAACCTTACTGTTCCACTTCCCTCCCTTTCATTCACACACATGTACTCAGTCTTACTACGACTGACCTTCATTCCTCTTCTCTCCAGCGCAAACCTCCACCTCTCCAGGTTTTCCTCCACCTGCTCCCTGCTCTCACTACAGATCACAATGTCATCTGCAAACATCATTGTCCAAGGAGACTCCTGTCTGACCTCCTCTGACAACTGGTCCATCACTATAGCAAACAGGAAGGGGCTCAGAGCCGATCCCTGATGCAGTCCCACCTCCACATTGAACTCCTCTGTCTGACCTACAGCACACCTCACCACTGTTCTGCTCCTCTCATACATGTCCTGCACCACTCTGACATACTTCTCCGCTACTCCTGACTTCCTCATACAGTACCACAGCTCTTCTCTTGGCACCCTGTCATACGCTTTCTCCAAGTCTACAAACACACAGTGCAACTCCTTCTGACCATCCCTATACTTCTCCATCAAAATCCTCAGAGCAAAAATTGCATCCGTTGTGCTCTTTCTGGGCATGAAGCCATACTGCTGCTCACAAATTTCCACTACCTTCCTTAACCTAGCTTCCACTACTCTTTCCCATACCTTCATTGTATGGCTCATCAACTTTATCCCCCTATAGTTACTGCAACTCTGCACGTCACCCTTATTCTTAAAGATCGGCACTAACACACTTCTTCTCCATTCCTCAGGCATCCTCTCACTCTCTAAAACCCTGTTGAACAAATTAGCTAAAAATTCCACTGCTGCCTCTCCCAGACACTTCCAGACCTCCACCGGAATGTCATCAGGACCAACTGCCTTCCCACTTTTCATCCTCTTCAAAGCCTTCCTGACTTCATCCTTTCTAATCTTATCTACTTTCTGTTCCACAGAGTTCACCCCTTCTACTCTTTTTTCCCTCTCATTTTCCTCATTCATCAGCTCCTCAAAGTATTCCTTCCATCTCCTCTGTACACTCTCCTCACTTGTGAGCACCCTTCCATCTCTATCCTTAATAACTCTAACTTGCTGCATATCCTTCCCATCTCGATCCCTCTGCCTAGCTAACCTGTACAAGTCCTTCTCTCCTTCTCTAGTGTCTAACCTAGTGTACAACTCTTCATATGCCTTCTGCTTGGCCTTAGACACCTCCCTCTTCACTCTGCGCTGTAACTCCTTGTATTCCTGTCTATTCTCTTCAGTCCTGTCCATGTCCCACTTCTTCTTGGCTAACCTCTTCCTCTGGATACTATCCTGAACTTCCTCATTCCACCACCAAGTCTCCTTATCTTCTTTCCTCCTTCCAGATGACACACCCAGCACCTTTCTCCCTGTCTCCCTGATCACTTCTGCTGTAGTTTCCCAGTCATCTGGCAGCACTACCTGACCACCCAGAGCCTGCCTCAACTTCTGTCTAAATTCCTCACAACATTCCTCCTTTTTCAGCTTCCACCACTTGGTTTTTTTTCTCTATCTTTGACCTCTTCGTCTTACAGACCATCAAAGTCATCCTACACACCACCATCCTATGCTGTCTGGCTACACTCTCTCCCACTACCACTTTACAGTCACTAATCTCTTTCAGATTGCCTCTTCTACATAGGATGTAGTCTACCTGTGTTCTCCTACCTCCACTCTTGTAAGTCACTCTATGCTCCTCCCTCTTCTGAAAATAAGTGTTAACCACACCCATGTCCATCCTCTTAGCAAAGTCCACTACCATCTGTCCTTCAAGGTTCCTTTCCTTAACTCCAAACTTGCCCATCACCTCCTCATCACCTGTGTTCCCCTCGCCAACATGTCCATTAAAATCCGCTCCTATCACTACTCTCTCACCCGTGGGAATACTCTCCATCACCTCATCTAATTCCCTCCAGAATCTCTCTTTCTCCTCTAACTCACAGCCTACCTGTGGGGCATAACCACTAACAACATTCAACATCACCCCTTCAATCTCTAACTTCAGACTCATCACCCTGTCTGACACTCTCTTCACCTCCAGGACATTCCTCACAAACTCCTCCTTCAGGACCACACCTACCCCATTTCTCTTACTATCCACACCATAATAAAACAGCTTGAATCCTGCTCCTATACTACGAGCCTTGCTACCCTTCCACCTGGTCTCCTGTACACACAGTATATCCACCTTCCTTCTCTCCATCACATCAGCCAGCTCTCTACCTTTCCCTGTCATAGTACCAACATTCAGAGTTCCTATTCTCAGTCCTACACTCTTACCTTTCCTCTTCTCTCTCTGTCTGCGCACTCTCCTCCCTCCTTTACTTCTTCGACCAACAGTAGCCCAATTTCCACCGGCGCCCTGTAGGTCAACGGCGCCGATGGCGGTCGTTGTTAACCCGGGCCTCGACCGATCCGGTATGAAATTCGTACTGACGATTCGCATGGTTAAATTTGGCAATGTTTTACGCCGGATGCCCTTCCTGACGCAACCCTCTCTATTTATCCGGGCTTGGGACCGGCACAGAAGTCACTGGACTGTGACCCCCATGGCTAGATTCACACACACACACACACATTTCATCATATAATGTTCTCAGAACCCATTATGTTCCTGACAGAATGTCGATCATGTTCTCTGAGAGAGACAGAGAGAAAGATAAATAAATAAACTCTCTCCATCCTGCACAGGAAGTGCAACTTAACCACCTGAAGGCGGAGCCAACCAGATCACATGACCTGACAAGTCCTGAGAATTTTATCACTGATTGTTTCTGTAACAAATGTGTTTTACATTCCTAAAATACTCACACACACTCACACACACACCCCTCACACACACTCACACACACCACATATACTCACACACACATCACATAAACTCACACACACTCACACACATCACATATACTCACACACACATCACATACACTCACACACACTCACACACACACATCACATACACGCACACACACGGACACACATCACATATACTCACACACACATCACATACACTCACACACATCACATATACTCACACACACATCACATACACTCACACACACTCACACACACACATCACACACACTTACACGCACACACACACCCCGCACACACACACATCACATACACGCACACACACGGACACACATCACATATACTCACACACACATCACATACACTCACACACACTCACACACACACATCACACACACTCACACACACTCACACACACGCACACACACGGACACACATCACATATGCTCACACACACTCACACA
The DNA here is from genome assembly GCA_033459395.1 of Hemibagrus guttatus. Taxonomy (NCBI): domain Eukaryota; kingdom Metazoa; phylum Chordata; class Actinopteri; order Siluriformes; family Bagridae; genus Hemibagrus; species Hemibagrus guttatus. The sequence goes on from JAUCMX010000008.1 coordinate 28,425,244, forward strand.
CACTCACACACATCACATATACTCACACACACATCACATACACTCACACACACTCACACACACTCACACACATCACAAAACTCACACACACATCACATACACTCACACACACTCACACACACTCACACACATCACATATACTCACACACATCACATACACTCACACACACTCACACACACTCACACACACACACACCCCTCACACACACTCACACACATCACATATACTCACACACACATCACATACACTCACACACACTCACACACACTCACACACACACACACACACTCACTCACACACATCACATACACTCACACACATCACATATACTCACACACACATCACACACACTCACACACACATCACATACACTCACACACACTCACACACACACATCACACACACTCACACACACTCACACACACGCACACACACGGACACACATCACATATGCTCACACACACTCACACACACTCACACACATCACATATACTCACACAAAATCACATACACTCACACACACTCACACACACTCACACACATCACATATACTCACACACACATCACATACACTCACACACACTCACACACACTCACACACATCACATATACTCACACACACATCACATACACTCACACACACTCACACACACTCACACACATCACATATACTCACACACATCACATACACTCACACACACTCACACACACTCACACACACACACACACACTCACACACACTCACACACATCACATATACTCACACACACATCACATACACTCACACACACTCACACACACTCACACACACACACACACACTCACTCACACACATCACATACACTCACACACATCACATATACTCACACACACATCACACACACACACACACACATCACATACACTCACACACATCACATATACTCACACACACATCACACACACACACACACACATCACATACACGCACACACACGGACACACATCACATATACTCACACACACATCACATACACTCACACACATCACATACACTCACACACACTCACACACACACATCACATACACGCACACACACGGACACACATCACATATACTCACACACACATCACATACACTCACACACACTCACACACACACATCACATACACGCACACACACGGACACACATCACATATACTCACACACACATCACATACACTCACACACATCACATACACTCACACACATCACATATACTCACACACACATCACATACACTCACACACATCACATAAACTCACACACACTCACACACACATCACATACACTCACACACACTCACACACACACATCACATACACTCACACACACTCACACACACACATCACACACACTCACGCGCACTCACACACACACGCACACACACGGGCACACATCACATATACTCACACACACATCACATACACTCACACACACTCACACACACACATCACATACACTCACACACACTCACACACACACATCACATACACTCACACGCACTCACACACACACGCACACACACGGGCACACATCACATATACTCACACACACATCACATACACTCACACACACTCACACACACACATCACATACACACACATCACATACACGCACACACACGGACACACATCACATATACTCACACACACATCACATACACTCACACACACTCACACACACTCACACACACACACACACACTCACTCACACACATCACATACACTCACACACATCACATATACTCACACACACATCACACACACACACACAAAATCACATACACTCACACACATAAAACTCACAACACTCACACACACACACACACACATCACATACACGCACACACACGGACACACATCACATATACTCACACACACATCACATACACTCACACACATCACATATACTCACACACACATCACATACACTCACACACACTCACACACACACATCACATATACTCACACACACATCACCTACACTCACACACATCACATATACTCACACACACATCACATACACTCACACACACTCACACATATCACATATACTCACACACACATCACATACACTCACACACACTCACACACACACATCACATACACGCACACACACGGACACACATCACATATACTCACACACACATCACATACACTCACACACATCACATACACTCACACACACTCACACACACACATCACACACACTCACACGCACACACACACACACGCACACACACGGACACACATCACATATACTCACACACACATCACATACACTCACACACATCACATATACTCACACACACATCACATACACTCACACACACATCACATATACTCACACACACTCACACACACACATCACATACACGCACACACACGGACACACATCACATATACTCACACACACATCACATACACTCACACACATCACATATACTCACACACACATCACATACACTCACACACATCACATACACTCACACGCACTCACACACAAAATCACACACACTCACACGCACACACACGGGCACACATCACATATACTCACACACACATCACATACACTCACACACATCACATATACTCACACACACATCACATAAACTCACACACACTCACACACACACATCACATACACTCACACCCCTCACACACACACATCACATACACGCACACACACGGACACACATCACATATACTCACACACACATCACATACACTCACACACATCACATATACTCACACACACATCACATACACTCACACACATCACATATACTCACACACACATCACATACACTCACACACATCACATATACTCACACACACATCACATACACTCACACACACTCACACACACACATCACATACACTCACACACACTCACACACACACACATCACATACACTCACACACACTCACACACACACATCACATACACTCACACACACTCACACACACACATCACATACACTCACACACACTCACACACACACACATCACATACACTCACACACACTCACACACACACATCACATATACTCACACACATCACATATACTCACACACACTCACACACACAGATGATTAAAGACGTCTCCAAAACCCTAGAATATCATCACGGGGCCTACAGCAAGCTTCTGCTCCAGTTTATGTCAAAGTGCATACAGGAGTAATCTGAACACAGCGCTTCAGCAGATGATCCTCACAGCAGCTGTGAAACATGGAGGAGGAAGTGTTCTGGTTTGGGGATACTCTGCTGCAGCAGGACCTGACCAGCTGACCATCACAGAATCCATGATGAAGTCTACATTGGATCAGAAGGTGCTTGAGGAACATGTGAGATCTTCTGTCAAAACATTGAAGCTAAAGTGGAACTGGACCTTGCAACATGACAATGACCCAAAACATACCAGTAACTCCACCGAGGACCGGCCGAAAAGTAAAACACGGAGAATTCTGGACTGTCCGAGTCAAAGTCCAGATCTAAATCCTATTGAGATCCTGTGAGGTGATTAGAAATGGACTGTGTGTGTGAGAAACCCTTCAAAGTGGGAGATGGCTACAAGAAACGTCTCACTCAGGTTATTCCAGCCAGTGGGGGAAACACCAGATGTTAGACACAAAGTGTCCTAACTTTTTCCTCAGGTCAGACACTCATTTTTGTTGATTTCTTTTGTTTAATACGTGAAAACTAAGTGATCTTTTATTGTTTACATGCAATTACATCACTTACATCTACAGATACAAATTAAAACAAGATCAGAAACTGACATTTCTTAATAAAGAACTGATTATTCAATGGGGTGTCCTCATTTTTTCACATGACTGTATACTTACACACACACACACACACACACACACACACACACTCTGTGTGAGAGAATATATGATGTGTGTGTGTGTGTGTGTGTGTGTGTGTGTGTGTGTTTTGAGTTTATATTCTGGGGTTTGTGATATTGGAGGAGGTTTATTATGAAGCTGTAAACTGAGTGTGTGTGTGTGTGTGTGTGTGTGTGTGTGTGTGTGTGTGTGTGAGGGCAAGTCGGGACCTGATGGCCAGACACCAGAACTGAACACAAGATCAATCATAGAGGAAAGAGCCGAAGCTTTGATTCTGACATCGCTGCTGGAGGCTAAAGCAGTGCACTGACTGCAGACATGCAGGAACACATCCATCACCTCCACACACACACACACACACACACACACACACACACACACACACACACACACACCCCTCCTCTGTTCATTCATTAGGATCAGAGCTCGTGCTGTTTCTCAGGGCTGAGTCTCTCTGTGAGCGGTGTTAACGCTGCTGAAGCTCGGCTTTAGTGTCTTGTGTAAACTGAAGGAGACGAGTCGGACGTGACGCTGACCTTCACGAAATCAGAGCGGTCCAGAGGCACAGGAGCAGAACGACCGATCTGCAGATATATATTCAATGTGCTCATGTGACTCCTCACATGAGCACAAACACGTCAGTCAGAGCCACGAAGAGCTTACACACTGCAGATAAAATACAGTTCCTTTATTAATCACCAGTCCTGATCTTCCTCTGGACAGATATCTGTTTCACTCTGAACACTAACTTCCCAATCACAACTTCCTGGACCAAACGTCCAGGTCTGGACTGGGAGTGAGATGGTGTGAAGATCCTTGTGTTAATCAGGGCGAGAAAATTAGACTCGTTAGACTTCTGGTTTGGACTGTAATGGCACCTGTTAGTGGGTGGGATATATTAGGCAGCAAGTGAACATTTTGTCCTCAAAGTTGATGTGTTAGAAGCAGGAAAAATGGACAAGCGTAAGGATTTGAGCGAGTTTGACGAAGGGCCAAATTGTGATGGCTAGACCACTGGATCAGAGCATCTCCAAAACTGCAGCTCTTGTGGGGTGTTCCCGGTCTGCAGTGGTCAGTATCTATCAAAAGTGGTCCAAGGAAGGAACAGTGGTGACCCGGAGACAGGGTCATGGGCGGCCGAGGCTCATTGATGCACGTGGGGAGCGAAGGCTGGCCCGTGTGGTCCGATCCGACAGACGAGCTACT